>WNWU01000006.1:40442207-40514228 GCA_012654045.1 Ptyas mucosa | reverse complement strand
GGGGGGGGGGGTGGGGGGGGGGCGGGGGAGAAGTTCATGATTTAAGATTTTGGCTCTGAAGTAAGAACTATTTCATGCAGTCTCATATACAGTAACTTTGAATACGGATGACAATTCATCCTTGTTTGAATGGACTCAAAGATTCTTTCAAGTTCTCTCTGCCCTTTTGTCATTCTTCTTTTTGTTGTGCTTTTAAGTTTTAGTACTTTTTACCATTTTGTAGAATTAAACCCAGAGTGACCATTTTCCAATGGAATCCAGCATCCTTCAACCGAGATCTAATAATGGGAATTAATTTGGTTCAGAAGTCATTGTTGTTGAATCATATTCACTCTTGTATTATAATCAGTAGTAGTAGTAATATCATTTAATGGAGATGTTTTACTCTTTAAAGTAATCAGTTGTAAGTTTCATTAGATTCAAAAATTTCATAATGTGATTCTCTTAGCAATTTATCAGTTATTGGACACATTGCAGTTATTTTTTAAGTATTCTGCCAAACCTTTAGGGAACAGGTTTTGTCTGGTGTCTGAAATGCATAGTATTTATCTTTAAATCATTCTCTAAATGAAAGTGTCTTTCATTCTTTTTGATAACTTACAAATTTGTTATGGTATAGAGATAGGCTGAAGTAAAACCAAACGGTTATAAAGGTAGGTTATTGCAGTGTATGCACAGTTAATCAAACTGCTCACATTTTCTATATTGTGACTTTAAAAATACTTAGCAGTTCTAATATTTACAAGCAAAGGGGATAGCTGAGATAATAGATAAAGACTCCTGTAGTCTTTTTAACTGTCATTTGCATAATTCATAGCTCATGTGTGATATTTATTTACTTTATATATAGCTGTCCATCTCACTTTTATGTGGCTTGAGGTAGTTTACAATAAAATACAACATAAACACATAGCAGCCAGGCATCACCTAATCTTTCAGGAGACGGAGTTTAATCCATATCCAAGGCCCCCAGGGTTGAATACATTAATTATTTGAGATGAAGTGCAATCTTTTTGAAAAGAATCTGATTTATTAATATTATCTGCCAGTTCAAATAGTAAGAGTGTGAGTTACTGTCAAGATACTTCCCATTCTTCTTTCTGCAGTTTAAAAGGTTTGAAAATCAAAATCTCCATGATACACTTTTATAATACGAGTAGTCGATAGGATCGTCTGCAGTTCAGTTTGCTATTAGAAGCCTCTTGGTGAATCTCATCCTGCCTGGTTTATAGGGAAATTGTTAAAAGTTGCCTATATAGATGGAATGGATTTATGTGGGATATTCCTATATGAAGAAATCGGTTATTATGTATAAGAAAATGTACATTTTATATGTACAGGATTACTGTTATGCCCTCTACATGGGGCTGCCCTTAGGGTGCATTCTGAGGCTCCAGCTGGTCCAGAATGCGGCCGCGCGGGTTGTTACGGGAGCTTCTCGTTACTCCTGTGTAACACCTCTCAGCGAGCTGCACTGGCTGCTGGTGGCCTTTCGGATCTGCTTGAGGTGCTGGCTCTCGCCTATAAAGCTCTACATGGCATGGGCCTGAGGTACTTGCGGGACCACCTCCTACCGGCCTCCCATCACCCAGTGCGGTCACACAGGGCTGCCCTCCTCCGGATGCCATTGGCCAGACTGAGGGCATTCTCGGCCGCGCTGACCCGCTGGAATGAATTACCCACCGAGCTCTGGACAGCCCCTGATCTCCGTTCCTTCCGCAAAGATCTCAAGACCTGGCTTTTTACTCAAATTACCTGATCTGGTTGGGTTTTTTAGTTAACTGTGGGATTTTAAATTGGCCTTTTAATGCTATTTAGTGACATTGTTTTTATTGTCATTTTATACTTGTGAGCTGCCCCGAGTCCTTTGGGAGAAGGGCGGCATATAAATTTTAATAAAATAAAAATAAAATAAAATATTATGTGTATAAGAAATAAAACTGAAAAAACTTTTCAAAAAAAAGAAAGAAAGAAATGGAGCCATAAGATATGGAAGATAGTGAAAGGGGCTAGACTGAGCAAGAAATGTTTGAACCGTACATCAAAAAATGTTCATAGGTATGTGGTTTAACCAAATTCTCTTCTTTTGTAGCAATTAAAAGAGCAAAAGAATGTTTCAAGATCTAATGAGGTAAGGAAAACATGCCTTAGCACATCAGTGAATCTGTATAGCTTATTTAAAAAGTCCTAAATCAGAAATCTGTGTTTTAGACTTCCACACTGCAGAAACGAAAGCCAATAACTGCATCACTAATTGTGTAATAGCAACAGATTCACCGGTTCTTGTTTTTCAACTTGTCACATAGAACAGGGGTCTTGTAAGACTTGTAGACTTCAGTTCCCAATTTCAACTCCCAATTTCTCAGCCAGCCATACTGGATGGAGAATTCTGAGAGACTTAAAGTCCACAAGTCTTAAAAATGCCAAGTTTGGAAACCCCGGTGCAGAATAAGGATTTAATCGTATCTGTTTTGAACCTGTAAATAGATGAGAAGAGAAGTGATCAGCGATGAGGTTTGCAGGAATTCTGAGGTCCATCTCAGGAAGGAGATGCAAAATTTTAATACTCCAGATGGCATAGAGTGAAATTGCTAGGTGGAATTCTCATCTGAATTAAGGCAAACCCTAGATTTGATGTAGATATAAATTCTTAGCCAATTTGGAATTAGGATTCTTTTTTAATCCCATTTTAAAAGTCATTCAAATTTCTTTAAGGGCACCTTGCATTAGTATCAAACTGTTCACACTTTTAGGAACAAGGTGGTTCTTTCTCGCTTTCTTTGGTACCTAATACATCAAATGAAAGGGATTTCCCTGTAATGACTCCATATCTAATAAATTTTAACAAAGTAACTGATTAATGACCCCCATAGGTGATAGAATGCCTTGTTGTTTGAAACTGATTTGGTGCTGTCAGAGCTAGCGCTAAAAGAAAGCCCTAAAAGTCAATTTATTAGCCCAGGTTCCCTCTTAATAAGTCTCATTCTTCTTTCTAAAGTTCCAGATTATAGCTGCTGCTTTAATAGTTTAGAACGGGTTGTTTAATTTCTGTAATTAATTTCATTTGGGATTGCATTTTTTCTCTTTTTATAGATAAGCTATTTTTATAGATAAGCTGCAATATTAGAAAGAATAAAATAGAAGGCTGTCAAATAGCTAAAGTTAGTTAAATACATTAAACTAAAGTTCCTCTCTTATTTTTTAAGGGCCCTCTCATTGTAACTGAAGAACTCCATTCGCTCTGTTTTGAGACAACATTGGAACAGAATGGCCTTGTGATTGAATTGGAAGTAAGTAGATTAAAAAATTAAAGGCATAGAGTAGCATATCAATAACTTCATTTCAGAAGAAATGGGTAATCTTTTTGTGGCCAAGGGCCACACTTAACATTTGAAGGAAGATCGAAGATCACAAAGTAATGGTCATTTCACTTGCAGGTGACACATCTCTAATAGAATTGTTACAACATTTATTAGTTTCTCAGCTCAAAATACCAGGAAGCTATGCTATCAATTTTCCACAGTCAAAGGTTTTGACTAACAGTCAAAACTCTTAGTCAAAGGAGTTTCCAAGGGCTGCAAAACACAATGTGCAGGCTTTAGAGCCACAGGTTTGTTCATTTGTTCAATTTGTATAGTTGGCCATCTTACATTTTTGTCTGTGAGTGGCTCATACGGTAAAAATGAAAACAAATAAATGAATCCAAGCAATTTTTTAATTTAAAAGATTAATTAAAATTGTCACCTTTCTCACCTATCATCTTTCCTACAACCTCCTCCTATTGGTATATTATGATTTATCAATTGTTGTTTGTATCTTATGATTTATGATCGGATCTTAACCAATTATGATCCATGACTTATCGCTTGGTTGTTTATATGCACCAGAGACAAATTCTTTGTATGTCCAATCACACTAGGCCAATATATAATTTTATTCTAAAAAACCATTAAAATATAACCTCATCTGCAGGCGAGGGCAATCCATCTTAAAAACAATGTTGTAACCATTTCACTGGCTGCATTCCACTACCAGATTCCCAGGCACCATAGCAAACCCATCATCAGACCCTTCCAAAAACCAATAGGATGGGGCCAATGTAACCTCAGGAGCCAAGTGCTGCCATTCTGGGTCTGAAGTGTCCCAATAATATTCCCTATCAGACAGCACCCATAACATGCCTCTTCTGTTGACTCGATGGGAGAGGTAAATGTAACTGAGGAGAGATCCTCATCTGACCCGGCCCCATGATGTGTAGAGCATTATAGGTCATTTCCACAAAAGTAGTCTGAAAACTTTTATTCCTTTGATGTTGCCCGCAAATACTGGGAATTACCTAGTGAATATTCATGGATAAAAAGCACCAAAATGTTTGCTGCATTGTACCATTCAGGGGTGAAATGCTACCGGTTCGCTCTGGTTCAGATGAACTGGTAGTGATAAAAACTACCAGTTCAGGCGAACCGGTAGTAAAAAATGCTTTAAAAAGGTTTCAACGATCATAGTTGTGCCGCATGATCGTCGGAACCTTTTTTTTCTTTTTTAAAGCATTTTTTTTACTACCGGTTCTGGCGAATAGGTAGTTAAAAATGCTTTTAAAAAAGTAAAAAAAAAAAGGTTCCAACGATTGTGCAGCACAACTGTGATTGTTGGAACCTTTTTAAAAACTTTTTTAAAGCATTTTTTATTACCTATTCACCCTAACGGATAGCAAAGAAATGCTTTAAAAAGTTTTTTTTTAAAAGTTGGCCACACCCACCCAGTCATGATTCTCCACCAAGCCACACCCACCAAACTGGTAGCAACAAATTTTACATTTCATCACGGATGCAATATTTTGGAGGCTGTTTTATTTCCGGAAGTGATGGTGTGCATGTCAAGTGCATACAAATGACAGGAGAAGTTATTGTGTCAAATGTCTTAATGTAAATGGTAACAATTAATGATCATGTTTGTGAGATGATGTCGTCATACCTCAAAAGCAATTGGATGGTTACTCTTTGTTCACTTGGCTGCTTTCATCCATTGTCCATTTCACTGAATTGATAAATGGAAACTGAAGTGATGGTGGCTATAATCATTGCTTCTGCAATGCACGTGTTGCTGTATTCTATGATGCTGATACAAGTCTTAAGTAAAATTAAGAAAAGTTTGGCATGTGGTGATTTAGGAAAAATGGTCCTCAGTGATTAAAGCAGCCTTACATCTAAAGTCAGATTGTCCCTTGCCTGGCTTATTGAATTGATTGGTGTAGTAGGATGTTTTGGAGCTAAAGCCCAAACTTCTGTTTCTACATTGTGGCTAGACTAAAGGTACTCAATGTGACCTTCTAATTAGTTTTCATTATTTCATTACCCTATTCTTTGTAACTGTTGCTCAGATCTTTGGATGATGCGAAGATCTGTGCTTTGTTTAAATCGCTCTAATGATAAAATGACACCATTGTATAGTGTGAACAGTCTGATGTCAAAGTTATACCATTCAGTTCTGTTGATTTAGAGCAGGGGTGTCAAACTCAAGGCTCGTGGGCCGAATCTGGCCCATGGGGCGCTTAGATTTAGCCCATGGGGCCACCCTGAAAACAGCGAAGAACTGACCCGTGGTGCCTCTGCCAAGGAAAACGGAGCTTGGGTGAGCCACATGTGGCACCCCTAGGCTCCGTTTTGGATCGCGACAGCCTCCTGCAGCCCTCTGCCAGCAAAAACGGAGCTCAGGGGGGCTGCGTGCATTTTCACTAGCAGAGGGCTGCAGGAGGTCGTCGTGGCCGAAAATGGAGCCCGGATGCCCATCCTGGCCATGCCCACCAAGCTGCCCCCCGCCCAGGTCAAACACAACTGCGATGCGGCCCTCAATCAAATTAGAGTTTGACACCTCTGGTTTAGAGCCATAACTCTCATCTTGTCTGCATGGCAGAGGAGGATGGAATTAAAACATAATACTTGGAGAAGGCTGGATTGAAGCTTTGGCTGAATTCACAGTTTACATATCGGGATTATAAAGTGGTTTTGCATTCCTAGCTTATCCAAAACTATTTAAAAAGCCATGACCATATGATATGTGAACCTAGCTTCATTTTTTTCTGCCTTTTGGTGGAATTCGTCATTTATGAATATTTGCTTAACTTGTTTCTGCAATTTTCTCTTTCCAGACCCCTTCCCTTCCAATTGTTGTGATCTCAAACGTCAGCCAATTACCGAGTGGATGGGCTTCCATTTTATGGTACAATATGCTGATGAATGAACCCAAGGTAACTTAACAAGCACCTTTTCTAAGATTGAAATTGCTAAGAATCCCTGCGTTCAGACTGGCTCCCTTTAAAGCCTCCATCACAGGGGTGAAATGCTCCCGATTCAGACTGGATCACCCGATCCAGTAGCGATGGAGATGGATGGTTCAGAGAACTGGTAGCAAAAATCTCTGCCCCCCCCCCCCCCCCCGTGCCCAGCTGAGCCACTATTTTTTTTTTACTTTTAAAAGCATTTTTTCTACAACCTCTTTGGCCAAAAAATGCTTTTAAAAGTAAAAAAAAAAAAACCTCTGATGATCACGTGGCTCAGCTGGGATCGTCAAAGGCTTTTAAAAGAAAAAAACCCTTTTTTTCTTTTAAATGCCTCTGACAATCCAAGCTGAGTTGCCTGATTGGCAGAGGCTTTTTAAAAAAGCCTCTGCCGATCAGGCAACTCAGCTGGGATCGTCAGAGCCTTTTGAAAGCATTTTTTAACAACCACTTTGCTGAAGAGAAAAAATGATTTTCAAGAAAAAATGGTTTTAAAAGTAAAAAAAAAAAAAATTGGCCATGCTGACCCAGTCACATTACCCCCACCACCACCACCAAGCCATGCCCACAGAACCAGTAGTAACAAATTTTAGATTTCAGCACTGCTCCATCATAAATGTCTTTACAAGAATGTATACTACTAAATAGACAAGATAGAAGAAAATTACAGTATTTTTCAGAGTATAAGATGCACCTTCCCCTCCCCAAAAGAGGGTGAAAATTTGAGTGCGTCTTATACACTGAATGTAGCCCCACGGAGGTTACAGAGGCTGGGTAAAAAAGCAAGGCACAGAGCTCACAACCAACGAACCTGTTGCTAAAGCTTTTTTCTTATTTTCTTCCCAAAAAACTAATGTGTGTCTTATACTCTGGTGCGTTTTATAGTCTGAAAAATACGGTAGTCTTGTTGAACATAAGGGAATTCATGACATTGCACTGGAAGCATTTTATATCATAAAAATACTTTAATCTTTGGTAGCAAATATGCATTCTCTAATCAGATCAAATAGATGCACTATTGCTATGGTTGCTTTTCTTTCTGTTCACCAAAAGAAATCCAGCTTATTACATTCATCTGTTTATTACAAAATGGATGTTTATATGGCTTTTTGTGGAGATATTGAAAAATGTCTTGATTTATAATTATATAGGTAAAAATGGTTGTTTTCTGGAAGAGGGAAGATAGCATGCCTATTCCTATCAAATCATTTATATTTTCAAAATTTGGAATGTTTTTGAAAAAAGCCAGTTTCTGTTTGAGGAAAAAAAATGAAAATTAATACAGGAACCTTCAAATCTTTGAGACTGCTTAATAAGAATGGAGTTTTCTGATTTTGCGATTGAATACAAGGAATTTTAGAAATTTCTACTGATTTTTTTCCCCCCCTACAAGTACAACTGTCTGATTACTGAGTGTTAGTGTCTGTTATTAAGCTTGTTAATACTGCTTCTTTTGGCATCATGGGTTGGTTTAGACCAGCTGTCCCCACCCAATCTTTTCAGCTCTGCGGACCAGGGGGAAGGGACAGGATGGTTCTGCACAAGTGGTGGCGGGTTCAATGGAGTTTTGTGCGCTTGCCAAGTTGCCTGCCGCTTGCATGACTTAGGGGTTGGGGGACCCCTGGTTTAGACTTATTGAGTAGCCAACATACTTCTTAGGTTTTTTATGCAATCCTAGATAGTTTTTTGCCAAGTTAACAGTGCTCCTTGTAGCATCTGAGTGCCAGCATCTTGCGTGGCAAAACTCTTAAACATCAAATCTCAGCCAGTTGCAAGCACCACTGTGTGGTAGTTAGAGTGCCCTTCACCTGTGTGTTTGTTTTTTTCAAACAATGGAAGTTAAAAACCAGAGTCGTTGGAGCATGTCAGTTGGGAGTGCCTCATAGAATTTCAGAGCAGGATGGCGCTGATGTAGATTCAGATTCCATCTCATTCCTGAAGCTCATTGAATGACCTTCAGGTGTCCCAATTTATTTGTTATTTCTTTAAAGCCTTATATATCCAGCTTACTCTTCATTCAGATCTGATCAGTTTAAAGCAGTTGCTTTAAAACCTATCAGAAACAAAAAACCTATCGGCATCTGTTAAAAGGCACCATATTTAAGTGAGTAATGTCTTTCCAAATGACATTCCTAAAAAGTAGCTTCTGGAGTGTGATGGATAAGCAGGTGGGATAGGTCTTTCTTGGGCCCAGACACAGCTACCAAAAAAGGCCTTCTCCTTGCCCAGTTATGAAGCATAAGCTTAGTAGACAATCTTGTCAACTGTACCACCTCACAGAAGTGCAGGAAAGTGGAGATGTTATCTGAGCTCCTTGAAAGAAAAGCGGGGGATATTTGCTCTACATATCCTAATCTGCTTCCATTTTAGAATTTGTCCTTCTTCCTTAATCCACCATGTGCAAGATGGTCACAGCTTTCTGAAGTGCTGAGCTGGCAGTTTTCTTCTGTCACAAAAAGGGGACTCAGTACAGATCAGCTGGAAATGATCGGAGAGAAGTTGCTTCGTAAGTGGCATTATAAATTCTCTGTAGGGTGAAAACTGGAAGGGCTCAAATCATCATTTCCAGAAGCCCTCTGAATCTTCACATTTCCTCTGGTTTTAGAGTTAGTGCTTGACTGTTCCTGCCACCTACCACCTATTTTTAAGTTAGCCTCTCATTTTTTGTCCATTTTTGAGTGATTAAAAGATCAAAATGCAAAAGATTAAAATAATTTCAGTAGGGGAACCCCTTGGCTGTATAGTATAGAGCAGGGATGTCAAACTCAAGGTCCGTGGGCTGAATCTGGGCCGCAGGGTACTTAGATTCAGGCTGCCCTGAAAACAGTGAAGGACCTGCCTATGGTGTGTCTGCCAGCAAAAATGGAGCTCGGGAGGGCTACGTGCGGCCCTCATGAGCACCGTTTTCAGCTGCAACAGCCTCCTGCAATCCTCTGCCAGCGAAAACAGAGCTAGGGAGGGACACACACGGCCCTCCTGAGCTCTGTTTTCACTGGCAGAGCGCTCAGGCCATACCTACCCTGGCCACAGTTGCCCCCGACGTTGAGCTGGCCACACTTACCCTGGCCAAGTCCCCCGAGATCAAACACAAGCCTGATGCAGCCCTCAATGAAATTGAGTTTGACACCCCTGGCATAGAGGCATGGTGATAAGAGATTTTAGCTCTCCCTGGCTTCTTAAATCACGTGGTTTTAATTTTATTTAATTTTTTTGGATGGAGAATGTAGACCTCCTCTCAGGATAATAACAAAACAAAACATAAGCCAAGGAAATGCTGAACTGAAGGTTCCAAATTTATGAAACATAAATTTTAAATCCAATTCCATACATCCTTCAAAATCAATCATGAACAAATCACTAATAATTGAACAGATGTCTTATGGCTTTTGGGTATTGGGTAGTCCAGCACATTTGGATGGGAACAAGTTGAGAAAAGCAGTCCTTAAGCTGCATGTTCCTCAGACCTTTTCTAGATGGTGATACTTAAAATTCAAAACATAATTTTTGCATGGGATTTAATCTCAGGATTGCATTCTACCTTGGTACAGTATAAATGCATAAATGTCAGTAACCTGATGGAAATGTCTTGGTTTTTTTACTTCTTTTAGCAAATGGATGTACTCCAGATGGCCTTATTTCATGGGCAAGATTCTGCAAGGTATGAGTTGCTGTTCCTCAGCTAATGTTATGGAGATCAATGTAACTTAATATAAAGCATTGCTCATTGGATTTTCTTCCTACTATAAAAGAGTGCATCTGAATTATTCTTAGTTCTGGTTGAATCATGCCTGGGGTAAGAACAAAAATGTTATTTTTGAATAGTTTGGACCGTTTACATTCCATCAATGTAGACATGATCATAGGCTGTTCCAGTTTATGTACAGTGCAGTAGTCTCTACGATGAACTTTCCTTTAGGCTTCATGTGATGTATAGATCCATCCATTATGGTTTAGTGTTAACAGCAAGAAATGGGATCCTGACTCTGGAACAAATTAATGGATGGCAAAAGAACAGAGCTGAAACTGGGAGGAACGCCTACCATAATTCACAGTCCTTACAAGCATCCATACCACCTTGAGCTGATTGGAGATGGGAATCTAATACTATCTGGAGGAGCACTGGTTTCCCAGCCCTTCCATTGGGACTGCTGAATTGTCTTCCACACTAGTGGTTGCTTGCCATGGAAGAAGATACCTAGAACAGAAGTTGGTGTCCCAAATGACCTCCAATGTGGCAAATAGATGTTTCCCATGACTTGTTAATAAAGCCTTTACTGGGCATTTCTCAGGTGAAACAACCCCCTCCCAAAAAAACCTCAGAGTGTATAGGAGGTGTCTTTTGCAAACAAAGGGTAAGAAAGCTTTTAGCTCCTAGATGCACTCTGGGGTTTGTTTGTGTGTGTGCGGGTGGGTGTGTGGCAGTTTAATTCAATGAAGAAATTTGAGAAACAAAAAGTCTACAAAAAACCCCCAGCCAAACTCGAGAGAGCACCAAGGACTCCACAATCTAATATTCATTCTAGGAAGCAGGGTTTGAAAAATGGAAGGACAGGAATTACGGCAAAATGGAGGCCTTGAAGCTGCAACTTATCCACTCTAATCATTTAGACACCCCTATTTTAAATATTCAGAAAAATGAGTACAGCAAACAAATGTGAAAACACCAAGCAAGTGACAAGAAGTGAAAATTAAATTAAAGACTAACACCCTTGAGATGATGGATGCTAGATCAGTGGGCAATTTTTACCACCTCCGCTTTTTGTCTTTTCTTGATTTCAGGAAAACCTGAACGATAAAAATTTTTCCTTTTGGCTGTGGATTGAAGGGATCCTTGAGCTGATTAGGAAACACTTGCTCTTCCTCTGGAACGATGGGTAAGCATCTTTTGCTCAGGGCCCAAATAGAATCCAGACAAGTCTAGATTGATTTCAGTCGGACTTCACAGCATATTGAAGTCAAGCAATCTTTACAGACAGTAATACACACACAAAAATGATTCCCTTGTACTCTTAACTTTAGAACCCTAAAAGGAAGACTCCTGTAGTGTGTAAATGGAATCTGTTTTTCTTTTCTTCTGCACAATGAGATTTCTTTCTCTTTCCCACCATACCCCTGTTAGCTTTTGAAAATCTGTTCTTCAGACTTGAGGCTTCATAGCAGATTTAGAGAGCGCCTGCAATGTTGTTGCAAGGAAAGGGAATGTTTCTTCTGCTTTCTTTCCCTTAATAGAAACTGCATCGCTAATGGCAACTTACCGGGTTCTTCCATACTTGGAACCTGTGC
This sequence comes from Ptyas mucosa, assembly GCA_012654045.1. Classification (NCBI taxonomy): domain Eukaryota; kingdom Metazoa; phylum Chordata; class Lepidosauria; order Squamata; family Colubridae; genus Ptyas; species Ptyas mucosa. The sequence goes on along the minus strand of WNWU01000006.1, from coordinate 40,502,668 downwards.
AGTTTCAATATGTTGTTATGATAGTGTTTAAGAAAGAGCATTGTTCTCTATGCCTGCTGCATGTAAAAAGGCTTAAGGAGGAATAGAGAAACGATATGGGAGTTTCAGACTAATCTGGGATGGATTATAAAGTTAATGTCGCCATGAAAGAACCATTATAGTGTTTTTCCACTGTTCTTTTAAAGCGCTTCTAGTTTTCAGCAAAGCCCAAAAGACCATTTTCTAATCTTTCTCTATTATGAAACCAACAAGCGCGGCCAAATGCTTTTTTAATGGTGCAGCATAAAACCTATTGTCAGGATGTAGGCAGCTGCCTGAAGGAAAAGTAAATTATTTTACCCAGCATTAATCTTGCAGAGTTTCCAGTAGCAAGGTTAGTTAGATGTAAGTCCTCACGTTACGACCACAATTGAGCCCGAAATTTATGTTGCTACGTGAGACATTTGTTAAGTGAGTTTTGCCCCATTTTACGTCTTTTCTTGCCACATTTGTCAAGTGAATCACTGCAGATGCTGAGTTAGTAACATGGTTGTTAAGCGAATCTGGCTTCCCCATTGACTTGTCAGAAGGTCACAAAAGGGGATCACATGACCCGGGGACACTGCAGCCGTCATAAATATGAGTCAGTTGTCAGCATCTGAATGTAAATCACATGCCCATGGGGATGCTGCAACGATCATGTGTAAAAAAACAGTCATGTCACTTTTTCCAGTGCTAGTGTAACTTTGAATGGTCACTAAGCAAACTTTTGTAAGTCTAGGATTACCTCTAGTTCCCTTGTTGGAATTCTTCTGATTTCCCATAAAGAACCAAAATCTTTCTGTGTACATGGGGAGAGGGACTTTCTCATAGCTTTATAGTAAGGGGGCTGGGAGGCCTGCCCTTCAATATTTAAGGTCCTTTTGACAGAAAGACTCTGGAAGATCCTAGTTCTGCACTTAAAAAACGGGGGCCCCTCCTTTGATATGAACGTTCTTCTTCCTCATATTGCAGGCACATCATGGGCTTTGTCAGCAAGGAGCAAGAGCGCATCCTGCTTAAGGATATGGAGCCTGGGACGTTTCTTTTGAGGTTCAGTGAAAGTAGTCGAGAAGGAGCTATCACTTTCACCTGGGTGGAAGGGCCAGAAAACAGTAAGCAAAACCTGGAGGAAAGGCTTTATGTTGTGACCAGCCTGCCAATGCCCTTTATGCTGGGAGCTCTTGTGCTTTAGAAAAGAGATTCTGTGTCTCTGACTTGAAAAAATTCACAGTTTAATGAGCTCAGGTCTGCTTTGTCCCAGTAAGTTAAATCCCTATTAATTTCTGCAATTCTATGGAATACAGTATAAGAACCCAGTTGGCTTTGTTTAATAAAATCTCATATTATACAGTATAAGGCAGTGATGGCTAACCATTTCGGCACTGAGTGCCAAAACAGGAGTGTGCGCACATGGCATGCACACGAACCAGACACTGGAACCCGGAAGAGAGCATATGGCCAGTACATGTGCACAGTGGCCAGTTGCTCTTCTGGGTTCCGTCATGCTCCAGACAGCTGGCTGGCGCACATGCGTGCACCGGAACCTGGAAGAGAGCAGCTGGCTGGTGCACATGTGTGCCAGACCAGCTGGCTGGCATGCATGCATGCAACGGAACCCGGAAGAGCAGCTGGCTATGGTGCGCATGCCCACAGAGAGGGCTCTGCGTGTCACCTCTGGCACGTGTGCCATAGGTTTGCCATCACGGGTATAGAGGAATAATGCAATAGCATTCTCTTTATCTACTCAAGGTTGATGAGTAGATTTTCTTTCTATAAAATTGGAGATAACTAAATTTGGTGTCTTTCATATTTCTCTGGCCTTCAATCTCTCTCTCTCATATATTTTACTCATATATAAAAATCATATCAAATAAGTATTGAGTCAAGCCAGGGCTCATGAGCTCTCTAGAGTGACTGGTAGAGGCCATGAAAAGGAGCTCAATTTTCTTCCAACAATTCAGGTAGGGATGCTGTCCTGACCTACTTTGTGCCAACAAGAAGGGCAGGAGCACTAGGAGAGCCCAGCCTTGCTTTTCCAGCAAGGGTTAGGTGCAGGGGTGAAATCTAGCAGGTTCTGACAGGTTCTGGAGAACCGGCAGCGGAAATTTTGAGTACTTCGGAGAACCGGCAAATACCACCTCTGGCTGGCCCCAGAGTGAGGTGGGAATGGAGATTTTGTACTATCCTTCCCCGGCCATGCACACCATGCCCATCAAGCCACACCCACAGAACAAGTAGTAAAAAAATTACTAGGTGGACATTCAAAGGCATTCAGACCAACAAACTGTTTTACATGTCACCATGACAATTTGAGTTCCAGGAGCCCCTCAACAGAAGATAGTGTATTCAGTTTTTAAAAAATAGCAAGGACCACCTCAGAATACTTACTGAAGGAAAAATAAAACTACCAAAGGAAAAACAGCAAATTAAAATTCACAGAGCTACTTAATTAATTATATCGTTTGAATGAAAATACTACTAGGTTCTGAGACTTCCCTAATAGAATATTGTATAGGAGGGAAATCTGTAACAATCCCAAATGCAGTCCTTAATGTATGCTTGTGCGTGTAAACTGCATGAATCCAGAATTATTCTCAATTCACGGTTGCCTGAATTGCATAAATATATGTTTAAGCAAATGTTTGAGATTGTAGTAAAATGCTTAGGCCCATAAAGTCAAGGATTGGAGATCTCAGAGCTTCTTTGTCAGAAGTCCTCCTGGTCTTCACACTGGCCTCACCTGCATTGAAATACCAACTTTGTTGTTCCTGCTACTGGGAGATTGAGAACCCTACTTACAAGTAAAGAGATTAGATTGATATCCTGCTATGCCTTTCTGGCCATTAAAAAGTCAAAATGCAGAAGTTTAAATAATGTGTATAGAGTTATTCCCTGGTTCTATAGCACTGAGGTTTGATGAGTAAATTTCAGCACTTTCTTTATCTTTTCCCCCAGGAAGTTGACCACATCTCTCAGAACATAAATTTAATACAACTTTTTCTTAAAAAAAATAAAACTATGTTTAAATATTAACATGTAAACAATCCAATGCCCAAGGATATAAATATATTCTGCTCAGATCACAGTAATACAATAGATGGCAAATTAATTAAAAAGAAAATACAATTTCTCGACAGGCCACAAGATGGCAGTGGTCTGCTACAGACAAATTGCTCTCTGAAAGAATTTCAGAAAGGATCCTGGAGAGGATTCAAATTATTACAGATTACAAGAAATTCTAAAGAGATTATAAAGTATAACTGAGGAACTAGAAGGAACAATGGCAATCCTGTAATTTTCCCAGCTTCCATCTATACAGGCTTTCTAGCAACTTCTATACTATTGGGGGGGGGGGGGGAATATAGTATGGAAATAATATTATGGGGGTGGGGATATAGTATGGAAATAATTATGGGGGGAAAAAACTCCATTGATCCAATTCTGACAAAAGTTTTTGATAAATTTCTACATTTTCAAGCTTCTGTTAAAAGCAGCCCCAAATAAAACAATTGAAAAATATTGAGCTGAAGAAGCTGCTTGGATGAAAAGCGAAACGTCTTCAAAGAAAAAACAAAGTCCCGTTGCCTCTTGAAAAAAGCACCTTTGGGACAATTGAAAAATATGTTCGTTGGTATATTGAAAAACTGGTAACACTTATCTTCTCCCGTTTCTTTCCGCCACCTCATCTCTCCTTGCCCCAGATCCATCTTTCCACTCTGTGGAACCCTATACAAGAAAGGAACTCTCTGCAGTCAGCCTGCCAGATATCATTCGCAATTACAAAGTGATGGCGGCAGAGAATTTTCCCGAGAACCCACTGAAGTACCTTTATCCAGCCACTCTCAAAGACAACGCGTTCGGAAAATACTACTCCAGACACAAAGAGTGTGAGTAGTTTTCTCTCTACAACCTGCTTTTTCATGAGGACAACGTTCTGGTGTCCAGACGTGCATGCTTGTGTGCCTCAATCTTGGCATACCCTCAGAGACTACATTAGAAATCTCAGCTTTCCCTTCTTCTACCCCTGAATCTGACAATAGTTCTTTGGAATCTAGAACTAGATTCTAGGGTAGAATTAGAATCTTGGGCGGGGAGTAAGTTTGGTGCCATATGAAACATGCCACTGGCCTTCATTTGAAAGCATTGCTTACACACAAGCTGCTTCGATTTTTGTTTTTCAAAAGTGGGTTTGGCTCATGTCTACATTGATAACAGTTTGAAAGATGTTTGCCTCATGACCAGAATTCTTTCTATTAAGATTTCTTTTTCCTTTTTGCACTCATCTAAATTGATATAAATGGAAGTTGAGAGAGATGTCTAGACCAGGGTTTCTCAATCATTTTGCATTGGTGCCACCTCCACAGATATGGGACAGTAAGAGGTGCATTTTCTGGTATCAACAAGACACTACTTGCAGTATAATACAAGTTGCCTATTTGCGGGTCCCTTGGCACTTGATGTACACACAGGCATTACATGTTTTTCATCAGTGGCCCCTTCAAATATCAAAGGATCATATGGCTTCTAGTTGAGAACTTCTGGCCTAGACATTAGCTTAATCTGGATGTTTTCACGTTTTCCAGATGAAAAATAAAACTTTTTGTGTGCTTCTTTCTAGCTTCGGAGCCCATGGATGTGGATGGTAAAGGCAAAGGATACATCAGAACTGAACTAATCTCTGTATCTGAAGTGTGAGTTTGCCAAGAAGAGAAGAGAGTACACTTTGAAAGTACTGGGGTGTCACCTTTAGCACTGGCCAATATCGCACTGTGACAGCATAGAAGCATTCTTCCCAAGTTTGCTCAAGTGCTATGGTCGTGTACCTTCAACGTGGCCTCTGGGAACCACCATAGCCAAACGGTGGTCTTGGTTTATGCCTGTACTGATTCTGGAACCTAAGATTGGATCACCTTCCCTCCCCCAACAAACTGAGGAAGTCTGCTGGGTTTCCCCACCCCCTCACTCCCGATAAAAACTCTATTAAAAACCAAAGAGGCACATTATATCATTATCCAAAATCCACAACTTTATTTTGACATGCGATGCAAGAACAAAGTGTGGGCACCCCCACCCCGCCACCAGCACCGATAATCAAGTTTGCAGGACACAACTTCTGCTTGCCCACACTTTGTTCTTGCATCGCATGTCAAAATAAAGTTGTGGATTTTGGATAATGATATAATGTGCCTCTTTGGTTTTTAATAGAGTTTTTATCGGGAGTGAGGGGGTGGGGAAACCCAGCAGACTTCCTCAGTTTGTTGGGGGTGTCTGAGTGTGTGATAAGGTTGGGGGCAGTATTATAATTTATTGGCTGGAGGAAGAAGTGGGTTGGGGGGGTGGATGAAGAGGAGGAATTGAAATGGCAAAGAATTGTCCCAGGTCAGGGTCCTTAAAGGGGAGGAGGATAGTGAACAGAGCATTCACAGTGAAAAGGCTGGCTGGTTGCTTTCACATAGCCTTCCTTTCTACTTTCCAGTCCTGCTTGACTGCTGCATGCTATTCTCCCACATTACGTCTTTATTTTGCTTCCCTCCCAATTCAGTTGTTGGCTTTATGTTTCTTACATGCTGCATCATCCCTGGCTTTTTGCAATGTCCTCTTCACAGCAACCAAATAAAACTCTTTCCTTCCTGCAAATAATTTTAAACCCTTCCCTAAATTAGATGTTAAAACGTATTGACAGGGGTTCTGTACAACGCTTACGCATTTGTACCTTGTCCAGTTTGTATTGTAAGTTGGTTTTCTATCATAAAAGATCCTTAAAACAATTGGCCTGTAAATAAATCTGACTAGTATATAGGTAGTCCTCAACTTAAGAGCACAACTGAGCTGAAAATTTACGTGGGTAAATGAGAAATACGTTGAGTTTTGCCCCATTTCGTGACCTTCCTTGCCAGATTTGTTAAGTGAACCACTGCAGTTGTTAAGTCAGTAACACAGTTGTTAAGTGAATCTGTCTTCCCCAATGACTTTGCTTGTCAGATGTTTGCATAAGGGGATCCCCAGGACACTGCAATGGTCATAAGTGTGTAAAAGGGTCTGAAGTCACGTTTTTCTGTGCCATTGTAACTTTGAATGGCCACTAAATGAACTCTTAAGTTGAAGACTACCTGTACAGGAAATTATTTCTCTCAGTATCATGTGCATCGTATAGTTTTGGGGAGTAGAAGAAGAACGATATAGCTCTTTACAGGTCTTGGATGGTCTTGTTGGCTGTAGGTGGGCAGAGAGATTTCAATTAAGAACGTTCCTTAAATTCCACCACCTCTAAATCTGCCAGGAAAACCAAAAGGAAATTTAATCTTATCAAATTTGCATATGATTTTAACTAGTTTAGAAAGAAAAGATTAGTTCTCCAATTTGGGAAGGGGTTGTATGAATAATCTACAGTCAGCAATGTTTTAGAAAAAAGGAACCTTTTGCTATTTGACGGTGAAGGAAGAAAACCTAAACAAGTGTATTGAATCAAACGATTAATATGTTTATTTTGCAGCTCCTTTGGGGTAATGTATTCCCATGAGTCATGGGCAGGTTTAGTATTGCAGGGTCTTTAAGCTAGCAGGGAAGAGAAGTTCTATCCCAAATGCAGCAACCTTAGAATCCAGCTGTCTTCACCTGCACATTTTGTCCATGATGGGCTTTGGGGATAAAATATTCAAACATAGCATTTCATTTTTTTTAAATTGAATTAGCCAAAATAGTGATACCTCTGGAATAAAGGTACTTGTGAGGATAGTGATGGTTATCCTCAGGCTAAGCCTCCAAATAGTGATGTGGAGACAATTGTTGTGCCTGGACTAATGGATCATGTCCCAATTCATTAGAAACTAATTGTTTTTGTCCTTTGCTATCCTTCAGTCACCCTTCCAGACTGCCTGGCCCTGAGGCCCTTCTGCCTATGTCCCCGGAAGAATTTGATCAAGTAGTGCAAGAAGTAACTTCTGCAGAAATTATGGTGAGTAAATGACAATTGGGTTGCTTTGTGGTCTAACAATGCATTAAGCTGCTTTTGTAACAAGCCTGTCATCTCCAGCCAAGAGATGCATAAGCACTATAGCTATCCTTGATAAATAGTACAGTCTATGATAAAGGTACATCCTCCTTGCTACAAGGCAATTGATGAATTTTTCAGGTACATTGTTTCAGCCATCTATCTCTTTCTGCCAGTTTGGCCCTTCCACCTGAAGTCAAAATTACAACAGCTCAACTTGTATGTTAAGTGCAGTTGAGATCCAAGTTATCCTGAAAGCTTGTATCTTGCCTGCAACGCTGATTGCATGGAGTGGTGCGATTTTTTTTAACCTGGTAGCTCATCTATGTTTTCTCTCTTACAGATGTGTACAGAATGTACGCCGTGAACCCTGGCTAGGCCAGCTGACGTAAAATCAGAGTGTGTCCTCTTTACCTGCAGTTCCTAGAATCCGTAGGAGTCTCATCACTTAAGTCTCTTAAGAGGCTCTATATCTTGTAGTATGGTGTGTACTCTGGTTTACAGCAAGAGTGGCTTGAACCTTCAGAAATGCTTACTTGCTACTAAAAATATTTATCTAGTAATCCTGTACGTAGCTGTTTTCGTAGTGTCGAGTTCAATATTTCCAGCTTTTATATATAAGGTTGCTTAGGTTCAGTTGGACCCGTGTGTGAAAAGCTACAGGTCTCCGATTCCTCTGGAGAGCCTCTGGGTCCGAACAATCTAGGATTATCTTTTTATCTTGGGGTAGATGCCTGGTAGTTATTGCTGCCACACCACTGTTAGGAGGGGGTTGCTGGGCCCTCCCCCTAACAGTAGTCAGTCAGTACATTTCAACAACCTCTGCTGCCCTTCTGATGAATAAAAGGTAAAAATGAATTGATTTCTATAACACAGTTTCCTTGTGAGACTGTAATAATATCAACCTTCTTCCCCCTGCTTCCTCTCAAGCATTAAAATCTAAGTTAACATTCCTTTTACAGTAACTCTCAAATACTGCAATTAATTCCAGTTTACAAAAATGCATGCACTTATTTTGGCAGATCATAAAATGGTGCTGGCTCACTGTAAACAGTGATCTCAGGAGAAAGACTGCTGGTCAAGTTACTCTCTCCCAAGAAATATTAAAAGAGAAAAGCAACTCTTGAAATCTCTGAAATTGCACAGAAAGCCCTATGTTTGCAGAGAATAGGAATAAGAGAATAAAAGGTTCTCCCATGCACAAAAATAATTATGATTTTAAAGGCAAAGTCTAAACAGAGCAATTACCTGTTCCTTAGAGGTAAAGGAAAGTGTCCCTGAATCTTTTTGGCCTCTTCAGATAATTTTAACCCAGTGATGAAATGTAAAATTTGTTACTACCGGTTCTGTGGGCATGGCTTGGTGGGGGTGGGGGTAATGTGACTAGGTGGGAATGGCCAACTTTTTCTTTTTCTTTTTACTTTTAAAAGCATTTTTTCTATAACCTCTTCAGCCAAAGAGGTTATTAAAAAATGCTTTTAAAAGGCTCTGACGATCCCAGCTGAGCTGCGCGATCGTCAGAGGCTTTTTTTTTACTTTTAAAAGCATTTTTTCGGCAGAAAAAAATGCTTTTAAAAGTAAAAAAAAAAGGCACTAATGATGGGGGGGGGGAACAGGGATTTTTGCTACCGGTTCTCTGAACCACCCGCCGCCATCGCTACCTGATTGGGCGATCTGGTCCGAACCGGGAGCATTTCACCCGTTTTAACCACATATAGTAGCACTTAGCTATTAAATAATAGCACATTAGCTGCCAGCTGCCTGAAAATACTGCGAGTTCAAATCTCACCAGGCTCAAGGTTGACTCAGCCTTCCATCCTTCCGAGGTAGGTAAAATGAGGACCCGGATTGTGGGGGCAATAAGCTGACTTTGTATACAAAAGAACACCGCTTAGGGGGGGCCGAAAGCCCTACTAAGCAGGTATATACAGAAGTATGAAGGCTATTGCTTAACGCATTGTAAGCTGCCCTGAGTCTCCGGAGAAGGGTGGCATATAAATCGAATCAATCAATCAATAAATAAATATTGAATTGGTCAGAACTGGTAGGCATAACTTATTTTTCCTAGTCTAGGCACCCCACCAACTGCTTCACATGCTGTTACAGAAATTGGCAAAAACAATCCGAGTAAGCTGGTGTTTGTTATAGTATTAAATTGCATGTAATGTGATCTTTGTTATTGAGGGAAAGAAGGTTCTCCCCACAAATGTCATCAGAGTGCTAGGAAATTCAAGACAGTATATTTTGTGTCATGTTGCCTGTAATGATCGTAGCTATTGTTAAGTAATTAATAAAGGGCATTTATTGCAGTCTTCTATGGACTTTTTTCATGCTGGTCCCATTAACAGCAACACGGTGCACGTAACTCCCTTCCATATTTACCAAATGCTTCTTTAGGAAAACAAACATTGCCCACCTATATATTAAGAACAGAAGAATAGACTTCTAAGTTTTAGGGCAATGGTGTCACAATTGACAACCTTACAACACAGTATGCTTTTCACAGAATGCAGACTGGATATGGAAAAAAAAAATCCAAGCTTTCTACTTTTATTTATTTAACTTTATTTTATTTGGCCTGTTTATTATTTTAAAATGCAACGCATTTGGATTTGTAATCCTGAAAATAAATCTTACCTTCAGAATGGTTACACTCAAGTTTAAGTTATGGGAAATGGTGACAAGCAAAGAATACATTCATCATGGTTTATTCCCTATAATAAAGCCAAATGTCAAGCCAAATCAGTCACAATTGCTCATCAGGTCAGTAAAGTCACTGATAATCCTGCCCTGAAGCTAAAAATGGTGCCAGTCCACTGCAACACAAACACGCACACACACGCACACACAAATGAGATAGAATAAGATGACTGTAGTACTAAGGTACAAATAAAGCTCACTTTTAGATGTAATAAATAAAATGTTTAAAATTCACTGTTGCATTATTTATGGAATGAAACCATGGAAGGCAACAGCAGAACTGAACTGAAGATAATGTTAATATACACATAAACTAACTCCAGGAGCTATAAAGATTTATGAAATACAACTCATAAGAAGAAAATGCTATACTATAGTTGCAAGAGATGGGTAGCTGCTAAGTAAGGGGGGGTTGGTTTGGGGGGGGGTGTAATGGCTAAAGGAAAAATAAGCTGTTGTGTAATATGGCCATTTTTTATTTGTTGGTTATTTTCTTCACCATTTTTATTTGGTTTTAAAGCAAAAATAATAAAGTAAAATACGAAGTACTAAAATGTTGACTGGTCAACGAACATTCTAGCACTTTAAAATGGGGCTGTGTCTGGAGCAACATTCTTTATATAGACAACATTTTTAAAAAATAATTATTTATGTGCTGGCCACAGGAGGTATGAATCAGTGAGTTTTCCATAATGGCATCTGGGATATGAGGGTTGGCCAATGTTCTGCTCTAGCGAAAAACTGGTCAGCTGCAAGTGAACTTCCTAGAGCAGTGATGGCTAACCTTTTTGCCGTCACGTGCCAAAAGCGGTGGGAGCGCGGTGGGGTCACATGCACACGTGCCCACATCCATAATTCTATGCACTCCACCCCCCCCCGTGCTCCCCCCGCTTTTGGCATGTGATGGCATGGTGGGCCCAGTAGGCCCGTTTTTTGCTCTCCCCAGGCCCCAGAGCCTTTCTAGGAGCCTGGGGAGGGCAAAAACAGCCTTCACCACACACCCAAGAGGCCCTCCGGAGGCCGGAAACAGTGTGTTTCCTGACTTCTGGTGGGCCCAGAAAGCCCAAAAATCAGCTGGCTGGTGCACACGTGTGCCAGAGCTGAGCTCACGTGCCCACCAATATGGCTCTGCATGCCACCTGTGGCACCCGTGCCATAGGTTCGCCATCACGGTCCTAGAGGTTAATCCTACAGGGTCAATATGGCCAAACTTTTAACTGAAAGGACAAATGTGAAGGAGGGTGTCACTGTGAATGAAATGGTAGGGCAAAAGGCAAAAAAAAAATTTAAAAAATGACCTTGTGATGCCATCTACTTAAAAGGTGAATTCCCAGTTGAAAAATCGTCTTAGCGTAAATGAATTTTAGCATATTCACTGAGCAACATCCAGTTTAGCATGTATACATACAGTTTATGACCAAACTAAATGTGGTGTGATCACAATGTTTTGCCATAGGTCACAGTTCACCATGGGGAAAACGTTCAACCAGTTGAATGAGGGAGGGTGAGATGGAAAGCAGGACAAAGAGTCTACAGGTGCAGTATTGTCTACGTACATTCTCCTACGTTGTTTGGTCAAATAAATCTTGGAAGAGATTCCCTGATAAAACACTTGGAACAAGAGTTAAGCCTAGGCAGCATCCGTCAGTCCATATGTAAGAAATTACATGATGTAAGCAGGTAGGGTGGGAAAACATTTTGAGTGCTTTATGTTCCAAGATGCCAGACTGAATCCACAAGAGCAACAGATCTCGAAATCTAGCAAGACGACAACTATGTTGGCTCAGGTATACTCGCAGACGGCTTTCTTAAAATTATCCATGTATACACAGCAAGCAGGACAAAAAAGCTTCATGAATTTGACCATGGAGTAAAGCTTCATGGAGATAACCCTTTCCCTTCCCCACCCCCCAAAAACCCCTGTGCGTATAGCCAACAATAATTTCTATCACTTGCACGTAGCACAAGGTAATATTGCTCACATGAATAGTTGTTTTTTCTGAAAAAGAAACTTGTCTTTTGTGTGCAACAAACAAAGCTGCTGTAACATTGGAACAAAGCAGTACTCTGGAAAATATACATCACTATCCAACAGAAACACTCACACTCTTCATAATCATTTTCCACAATTAAATAGATCATTAACTTTGAATCTCAGTCAGAAGAGTGTTATAGTAAGCCATCCAGGTTTTTCTGTACAGTTTGGTTTTCTTTTCCATTAGAGTTGTCTGGAGGAGTGTACTGAACTTGATATTCTTGAAGAATTTTGAATACATCATGATGTCCAAAGTGCAAAGCTTCATCCATAGGTGTATTGTTCCATCTGGAAGAAAATTTAAGAAGAGGTTGTAGGTATGTTAAAGGCATCTCAATCTCTAACAGGCTCTAAATTAACACTGATGTATTTATACAAATATTTCCATCCTCCCTTTCTAATGAACAAACATCTCTCTGTTTAGCTTCTAAAATGAATGCTGCCTGTAGAGAAAACCCCCTCCGGAAAAGTGGGTGCCCACCTGGCTCCCCAAAATGGAGTTTCAGCTGAGCTTGTCTCTCTACATATTAGAGACTGACTAGAAGTTAATGCTGTTTGATGGGCTTCTTTATAGTAGATCTCTTAAAAACTGATGATTCAGCTCCTTCCTTCAATGAAACACCCTGTAGTCACTTGGCCAGACCAGTCTGGGTAATCAGGGTAAATCATAATTTGTTTTCTCCTACTACCAAATATCCTGTCTTCATCTTCAGTCTGAATGAATGCATGTCAAGTCCTATTTTAATATGATGGAAGGACAAGCAAACATCATAGGTGTACCATAATACCCGCTATTACTGTGGTGGTGCAGTGGTTAGAATGTAGCACCAGTAAGCTGGCTGCCAGCAGTTCGGCAGTTTGATTCTGACTGGCTCAAGGTTGATTTAGCCTTCCATCCTTCCGAGGTCGGTAAAAAGAAGAGCCAGATTGTTGGGGGCAATAGGCTGACTCTGTAAACTGCTTAGAGAGGGCTATAAAGCACTGTGAAGCAGTATATAAGTCTAAGTGCTATTGCTATACTGTTTCCCAAAAAATAAGAGCCTGTCTTATATTTTTTTTGAACCCCGAAATAAGCGCTTGGCCTTATTTTCAGGGGGGTCTTATTATTTTGGGGCACGTGGAGCAAGACGAGGCTTCTCTTGCTGTCTTACCTGATTTCCCGCTCTGTCTCTCTAAACCTAACCAGAGGTAATGGCGGGGACCAGCTGTGCATGTGTTTAAATAGTTTTGGGGAGGGCTTATTTTCAGGGGGGGGGCTTATTTTAGTGCATGCACTCAAAAGCCCGATTGGGCTTATTATCAGGTGATGTCTTATTTTCGGGGAAACAGGGTATTTTACCAAACAATCCAGGTTGAAGCAAACTGGTGCTTAACTAGGCCTTTGATGTAAGCGACGTCTTACAGTGGGATGATTAATGGATACAATGGTAACAGCAAAGAACAACTGGTTTTTCTGCCCTAAAGACAAAGCAAGGGCTTTAACATGAGCTTTGTCTGTTGCTTGACTGGATTCCTCTGAATCTTATTCTACTGTCTATTAGTTGATCCTGCTGCTTTATGGTCTTGATCCCTTGGAAAATCAAAGAACCCATTTGACTTAGCAAGCAGGAGCTCAGATCATTTCTCTACCCCAGATATCTATCGGGGTTTCAATGATATCATTGACTGTGAATGAAAAAGCCCTACAGCAGCCAAGAAAACTATCCGATTCTAATTTTGAGGGCAGCCTATTCTAACAGATTTACTACCCAACCCCATACTGCCTTTCTATACCTAGATCATTGTCTTCCTCTCCTGGACAATGAAGCAAGTCAACAATGTGGCCTGTCATTTGACAAGGCCAGATATTGCTACCAGAGGTTTAGACTAGATTTGGCATTTTTATCCACCTATCAAATCCTTCCCCAAAACCTGGGATAAAAGTATCATCGCAAGGATGTAAGCTGTTCCAGGTAAAGCTGATTTTGCAATGGACTGATGGGCATTTTGTCAGTGCCAATGGTGTTCAAGTGGTGCTTCAGATGATTTGGGATTGCACTCCAAGTGCCTATTAATTTTACTACTATCTTTGCTTTCTTTTGCCATAGTCATTCTACTTCAATTTGCAGGTCTTTGTACTTTGGGATTTTTGCCAGTTCTTTCTCTTCTCTTTTGCTGTCGTTTGGTACTGCAACATCCACTATCTAGACTTTTTTTTTTGTCTTTCTTACCAACTATTATTAAATCTAGGGTACTTTTATTAATTGTTTTTGTAGCTTTGAATCATTGTCAACTCCTGGCAACTGTCTGGGCAAGTCTCTGCAGTTTTCTTAGCAAGGATTTTCAGAAGAGGTTTGTCATTGCCTGCTTCCTAGGACTGAACGAGAAGAACTGGCCCAAAGTCACCCAGCTGGCCTTGTGCTTAAGGCAGGATTGGAACATAGTCTCCCAGTTCCTAGCCTACACCACTACACCAAACTGATATCACCACTACACCTCCAGATATTATTTGGGATAGCTTAATGATTGTCATCCTATCCAGAAACCTAGGCTGGTTGGCTTCATGAAGACTACAATTGCCCAGAATTACTAGTCTTGGAAAATATCTGAGCTGGCTTTCACTGTCTTTCCCCCCCACCCGCCAAAAAAAGGTACCTTAATTTATCCATATTTTGTATTTTTTTGTAAAAAATAGGGACAGGAAGAATATTCTTAAATAGTAAATAGGAATTGAGCTTAAAATGGAAGCTTCTTAAAATACCTTGCCTTTCTAGGAAAATTATGGTATATAATTTGGAAGCAGGCATTTAAGAAATAGCTCGTGTTCATGGCTAAATAGAGAGACAGATGTGGGGTGGGGGAAAAGTGAACTGCACCAGGCCTGAATATCCCACTGTACAATTCCCACTACTGATTAATTTTTGTTCCATCCAAAGTGGTGTTCTATCACCAACAGAAGTCTTACTATCACTTAATATGACCCAATTCTAAGGTCTCCAAGTTTGTTTATTTTAACTCTATTTGCTAAATGAATTGAAGCTAGACGAGACTGTTCCGTCTGCAGCTGTCTTGAAAAGCCATAAAACTAAAGGAGAAATTCAAATTAAAGTTAATGATTAATTTTTGTAAACCAAGAATGGTGTAAGTACACATACACCTCTCAGGAATGTTAACCGTGTGGCATTCCAACTCAGCGTTTCATTTAGATGAACTTAAATCCAGTGAACTCAGGCGGTTAAGACTTGCCTCCTGTACTCAATAAAAATGGGGTAACTGTGTTAATTTGCAAGGAGAGGCATGTATGTTGACAAAATAATAATATTCTGGATCTGTGATGGTGAACCTATGGCACATGTGCCACAGGTGGCATGCAGAGCCATATCGGTGGGCACGCAAGCTCAGCTTCGGCGTGCATGCGTGCGCCAGCCAGCTGACTTTTGGGCCTTTGGGGCCCACTGGAAGTCAGGAAACAGGCTGTTTTCAGCCGGGGGGGGGGGGGGGGTGGGGTTGGGAAGGCCATTTTCACACTCCCCAGGCTCCTAGAAAGGCTCCGGAGCCGGGGGAGAGTGAAAAATGGGCCTACCGGGCCCACTGTGCAATCGCATGCCAAAAGTGGGGGGAGCGCAGAGGGGCAGGGTACATAAGATTATGGATGTGGGCACGTGCGTGGATGACACCCCCCCCCCCCACGCTGCCCCCGCCTTTGGCACGCAATGGCAAATAAGTTTCACTGTACTATATTATCTGGGGGATTCTGGGGCAGTCACTCTCACTCAGCCCTAGAAGAGGGCAATGGCAAACCACTTTTGAGATCTTGCCAAGAAAACTGCAGGGACTTATCTAGGCACCAACGGGAGTCAACACAGGCCCACATATGTACATACTGCATGTTATTTTACTGTTGCCTTGATCCATTGACATCTCCCACCCCAACATTTTGCTCTGTGAAGAAGCCTGAGGCTTATTCCATTTCCACATCTTGACCTAGAAGATTTAATCGATGGCTAATGTAAAGGGGCAGAAGTTTCATTACACTTCGTGAAAAATATCAAAATTTTAGGGTATGAATTTCTTGGAGCATACCACTTATGAAGCCAGTGCTAGCATGCATCACTTTTAATAAAGTTAATTAATTCTCGACTATACCTTTCATGCAGATGCTCACCTGTCTTTGGGGAAAGGATTCACTTTGCAAGCTTCCAGCAAAAATTTAACTACCTCTACATGACCTAAAATACAAAAAGAGATAAGTGCATAAACTCATTATACTCCCCATACCAAGTGTAACAGCTAGTTTAGATAGTATTCATGTTCCCAACCTTCTGCAGCTGCTACATGCAATGCTGTTCGAGAATCATAGTCTCTTTGTTCCATATCCATACCCGACAAGGCAAATCTGAAAAAATGGAAGGAAAAGAACCTAATCACAAATAACATTTGAGTTAAACTATCAGATGCCCCTAAACATTTGGCCCAGCGAACACGTCAGGATTGTTTAAAGCTGGTTGCCATGAAATGGAGCACTTGCCCATTAGGAAAAGAACTGCCACGTTGTCAGAGACAGCAACCAAACAAAAAATGTCAGGTGGGCATGGAGCCCACAGGATGCCAAGGAAATCTCTGTTTCCACTGGCCCCATGGTGGGAACTGCATTGTAGCATGATCCTCAGTCACAATATTTGGACTATTATTCAGTCCTGATTAAAATTGGAAGTCTTCTTCACTCTTATGTTATGCTAGGACTCCAGAATTAGAATTATGCTTTACTATGGTTGAGCTGGAATAGAGGAAAATTGAAGAACTGAATCAAGCACTGAATTAATTTTAATTCTTCAGTGTAGTTCTCTCTTATGCTTTCTTTCCCCGTCCCATTGCGTCTATCATCTATCTACAAATTCTCCTTTTTTCAAAGTCTCCTTTTGCTATCAAATCTTCTTTTTCTTTAACTAATAATGGCTTATCCAGCCATCAGACAGCCATATATAGAAAGACAGCTTAAAGGCATCTACTCTATTTGGAACTCAGCAAAATCTGAGGGCCTTGGGCAGACTGAGACCACAGTAAGTTTCCAAGCATTCCAGAGCAACCAAGCAATCAATTTTTATTTATTTCAATCACTGGGATAAGACAGAGGCAGCCTGATCAACTAAGGTCCTAAAATAAAGACAGAACCATCACATCATTTTTACCATGGCCCATTTCCTTAGATTTTCCTCTGATCTGATTGTTCTGCTCCTCAAATGTCCCACTTCACACCTCCAACTTCGAGTGCACTTGACATATATTTTGAACTGATTTCCCCACTAGACAAGCAGTATATGGACAGCAGGTTTGATATAATATGTGGAAATGACCTTAGGAGATAGGGGGAAGAGCCACAACCAGAGTATGGCCAGACAAGAAGCAGCTTAGCATACAAAAGGAATGTGGGCATGGCAAACATCTCAGAAGGGATCCTCCCTAGTTTCTTGGGCTATAAAAATGGGGATGGAGGGTGGGAGACAGAGATCTATTTTGAGACTCACAGGATTCTGTTAATGTAACCTTGCAATAAAGTAAAATTAGTCCATCTGGTTGTGCTTTCTGTCTAGGCTAAGGCTGACAGGATTCCTCCAAAGCAAGGCAGATCAAATCCAGACAGTGCTTGAATGGAAAAGCCCTAGGCAATTTGAGCAAGGTAGCAGATTGGGAAGGAAATTAAAATGCCCCAAAAATGCAAACAACTTCTGTACTGCTGCCAAGAAAATCAGCAGTGCATATGTGTGTGTGTCTGCTGTTAGCAGTAGTCAAGCTTGACTTGGGGAGTCTTTCTGTCTTCACAGTGGAGGAAAACTTTGGGGGAGCAGGGGAGATACATGGGCATGTTAAGAAATTGTAACTCTCTTTTGCAAGGGAACTGGGATAAAATAAAGGTTGTCCTATTTGTTTTGACCAATTGCTTGGATTAATCTTCTCTACTTCAGTGAATCTGAATTTTTTTTGGGGGGGCAGCAAGGAGGGGAAAGGAGCTGCTTTAATTCTGGGGAAAAGGTCCCTTTGATCCCATATTTATTCTGACAAGTGCACATGCATGTATGAATTGAGAAAGCCTGATACATACACACAGAATTACAGCAGACACACGTTTTATTTAAGTGTAAACGTCTCAAGCAAACATTTGCTTCTAAGATTGGTTTTACCTTCTAAGGGCAGACACGTCTCCTGTATATGCAGCAAACAAAAGATTTATGACAGACTTCACCTGAAAGAAAGGAAAGAAAAAAAATATTTATCAAGTTATTGGCATAGGAGAAAATGTGGGGGTGATAATGTCATCCCCAAAAGTTTGTGGCTTACATACTTACATTAAAAGATGTGTCATTTTGCTATCATTCTATTTGCTACAGAGACTTCTGGTGTTGGGGCAGGGATTTGGGGCAGGTTTTTTGGGGGGGGGGGGGGGGGGGAGATATTTGAAAGGAGATACAGTATAACCATTGTGAGAAATGCCTAAAACCATTCTGTCAGCCTGACTGGGCCTTAAAGCCAATTTAGAGTTATACATATTCTATTATTGTTTTTGTACTGTTTTTATATTAATGTAAGCCGCTTTGAGTCGCCGTGGGCGAGTTGGTGGTAATATAAATTTTTCTAAAATAAATAAATATTTCAGAAAGACTGGACAACTTCAAAGCCACCCAACTGAGCTGTCCTCAAATTGCATTTAAAAGAGTGATACATTTCAAAAGACCTCCTTGCATATACATAGATCATAGTCCATCCTTTTGACTTGCCTGGGTCTCACTGAGTGAAGAGGAATTGTCCTGGGCCACATATAAAATAAACGCTTTCATTAATGTATATAAATCACATGATATTAAAAGTTTATGATCTTGTGGGATCACATTACTAGCTGTCCAGGGCCTCATGCAGCCCAGAGGCTGCGGGTTGGAAATGCCTGATATAGATGAACTTTGCCGTAATTCTATCTGATTAGATACAGAGCATTTCAGATACAGAGCTATGTATAAATTATACAAAGTAGTCATCCTTTCTTCACTTTCTACCTTCCCATAAATATGAAAAAACAAAATCTAAGAGATAATTCACTCTTCAAATGCAAATTGTTTCTGGGACAGAATGTAAACTTTAGGTCTAGAGTTGGTTTTTCTTATGATGACAACTGCTCTATTTAACTTTCGCCATTTTGTGCTTCAAAACAATTTGATGGTCTATGACAATATTTTTCCTTTCACAAAATAAAATATTTTATGCAAGTAGAGCTCCCAACCCTCAGCACCTATTCCCGTTCCTAGATAACATCCAGTGATGGCCTGGGCATTAAAAAAAGAAAATCACATGCTGAATTACCAAATATCTTTAAATAATCTTGTGAAAGTTCATTAACTTGTCTGAGAGCTTGCGTAAGCCTGTGAAAATCAGGAGAGACCTTTGCTCCAGGTGAGAGATTTAAAAGCCCCATGCAGTATCAAAGTTGGAAAAATGGTCTTGTAGAATTTCTTTGCGAGGTCAGAAATATCTGTTTTATTCGGTTTTTTTATCTCACCTTTTATTATTTTAAAAAATAACTCAAAGACCACATGTTTATTGGACCCGTGCCCCTCCTGGTTAGTGCTGGCTTCCCGGGAGGCGATGCAAGGCTGGCTCCAGGGGATTATAAATGCTTCGCTGGGTGAGGTTGACTTCCCCGCCGCCTTGAAAGAGGCGGTGGAGAGGCCCCTCCTCAAGAAGCTTTCCCTGGACTCGGCAGTGTTGGCTAATTACCATCCGGTCTCCAACCTTCACTTTATTGCGAAGATTGTTGAGAGTGTGGTTGCGCAACAGTTCCCCTGGTACCTGGATGAAGCGACGTATCTGGATCCGTTCCAGTCGGGCTTCAGGCCTGGGCACAGCACGGAAACAGCATTGGTCGCATTGGTCGATGATCTCTGGAGGGCTCGGGACAGGGGTTGCTCCTGCACTGGCTCCCGGTGGTCTTCCGGGTGCGCTTCAAGGTTTTGGTTACCACCTTTAGAGCGCTCTATGGCTTAGGACCTGGTTATTTACGGGACCGCCTACTACCACAAACAGCCTCCCACCGGCTGGTACGCTCTTATAGAGAGGGGCTCCTCCGGGTGCCGTCAGCCAAACAATGTCGACGGACGGGCCCCAGGAGGAGGGCCTTCTCTGTGGGGGCACCACTATTTGGAACGAGCTCCCCCCGGAGATACGGAGGATCCCAGATCTGTGTACTTTCCGACGTGCTCTTAAGACCCTCCTATTCCAGCAAGCCAGCCTGGCCTAACTTTCTCCCCCTTTCTTTTAAATTTCTTTTAAATTCTTTAAAGCGAAACTTTAATCTGTTTTAAATTATTGGGATTTTTAACTGTCTCGGGCTAAATTATTTAATTTGGTTTTAATTATGTTTTTAACTTTTGTATTTATGTATTTTATTCTGTGCCTGTTCACCGCCCTGAGTCCTTCAGGAGTAGGACAGTATATAAATCTAATTAAATGAAATAAATGAAAATGAAAGGAACATACCTAATCCTTCTCCCTCAATTTTCCTCACAACAACAACCACCCTGTGAGGTGGATTGGGTTGACAATGATTGGCTCGAAGTCATCCATTGGCTCTCATGTCAAAAGTGGGACTAGAACTCATGGTCTCCTTATTTCTCTCCTTCCCTATTGTGAAGCCTTGTCCTTGATACCAGATCACTCTCTGTTTCTCTTTGCACAGACAAAGGGACAATCCCCTTCTCCATATTCAGTGACATGAAGCAATCTAGACTGAGTGGAGGAGTTTGAGAATGAAAAAGGCCAATTTTTCTGTGATTGAGTTCACCTCCATTATTATATATTTAATAGAGTCTACTGTGGTTGTCAAAGAAACTCCAATAGTTTCCATGAAAATCATGATCATGCAAATAAGCAATATCTATTTGCTTAAATGTCTATGGAGATTCTCAGTCATCCAGGTCATGGTTGTCCCAAAGGTGCTTTTTCAATAGGCAACTGTTTTTTCTTTGAAGAGGTTTCACTTCTCATCCAAGAAGCTTATTCAACTGAAGGAGCTTCTTTGATGAGAAGCAAAACATCTTCAAAGAAAAAACAGAAAGTCCTATTGCCTATTGAAAAAGCACCTTTGAGACATCTATTTGCCTATCTCCCCCAATGTGGAGACAAGAGAGGCTGGAAGGAATTCTGTCCTAGACTTCCTGCTAATGACTTGGTTTTGAAGCTGGTCTTTTTTCTGGCATTTCCACAAAATGCTACATGTATTGCTGTCAAATTGCCAGTTGTTATGGCCTGCATTCAGCTCCTATCATAAACAATTCGTAGCTCCTAAACAGCTCAGTTCTTTGTCTTATACCTCATATATTGAAGAATTTGCAACCATGAATGACACCCAAGGATGTGGGAAATTACAGTCACTACCAAAATCAGATGTATTTGTAAACATGATTCAAAATGTGGCTTATTTATTTGCATGGACGATAAAACAGTCCTTGACCATTTTCCTTAGATAGCCGAAGTCAATGAGAAATTAGTAGAGACATATGAGATAACAATATATTCACAAAGGTTTAGTGTTTCCCAGAAAGCAAGTTAATTAAAATAATCTTGGCCCAGTATTTCAACCTTTTCTAACTTTCTGGAATTGCAACCTAGTAGCTTCTTTACTTACATTGCTCAGAGAACAGAAGCTATAAAAAGCTGGAAGTTTCTATGAAACACGAATTTTATAGGAATCATCTCATCTAGGACATTTATAAAATAATGGTGAACAAACCCATAAAGAAGAAATTCAAACCAACCCACAATACTAAAAGTACTATAAAAGTGTAAGCTATAAAAAGAGGCAGGTTTTGAATATTATTATTTGAAAACTCAGGATTAAATTAGTCCCAGAATTAATGTTAATTAGTTCAACTGAAATGGTCCTCAGAAATGCATTTACCTTTCAAAATCAGAATGTACACATGCGCAGAAAAATCAAAACCATTGCCTGGCAAGCTACTTAAATTTTCAAGGGAATAACAGACAAAGGAGTTCAAAAAGATATGGAAAGTAAGACGTTAAACAAGAAATTGAGACAAACTGAGTTATTGAAGTATGATATACAAAGCCAATTATCAATCAGCAAGTTAATTTTCTTGCTTTTTCAATATATCTCTTCTTAATATTGCTATGATATAGTTACTGCACAGGTATTTTTTTGAAAAATTAATGGATGTTATAATCCATTATATGGATTCCGTATAATGGAGGTTAGAAGATAGGCAGCGATATAAATATTTTAAATAAAACAGAATTAAATAAATAAGGCATACTACAACTGATCCAAGAAAGCACTAGTTTTTCCTGTTACTTTCTTCCAAGAAGCTGCTCAGAAATTCTCAATGGAATGCAGTGGTACCTTGGTAGTCATTGTTAATTGGTTCCAGGAGGCATGGCGAGTACTAAAAATGACGCATATGAAACAAACCACATGACTTAATATATGACCTTTGTTTCAGCCGAAAAGGGTAGTGAGTCATGAGGCAGCCCACACCAGGGGTGAAATCCAGCAGGTTCTGACAAGTCCTGGAGAACTGGTAGCAGAAATTTTGAGTTTGGAGAACTGACAAATACCACCTCTGGCTGGCCCCAGGAGTGGTGAGGGAATGGGGATTTTGCAGTATCCTTCCCCTAGAGTGGGGTGGGAATGAAGATTTTGCAGTATCCTTCCCCTGCCACGCACACCAAGCTATGCCCACCAAGCCACACCCACAGAACCAGTAGTAAAAAAATTTGAATTTCACCACTGCACTGGCCCACACTGACAAGTTCTACCTTGCATGTCGAGTACCAAACAAATGACAAGTACTGGGACACAATTTTCATGTCATTTTGAGTCCAGTAGCAAATCTGATGAGTTTTAAAGTAGTTAAGTATCAAGGTATGACTGTAATTTCTAATGTGGTCAGCTAGTCTTCATAATGTCCTTAGAACACACTTCCCTGTTGTGTTCAAAACTGAATTATCCCTTTCTTTGCCCCAATCTGAAGCTCTACACAGATAAAAAGAAATCCCTAGAATGGATTTGTCTTTCTTAAAGCTGAATTACTTTTCTAACAATTTAATGTCTGCCATCTCAGCCATTTAACCTTTGCTTTGCTTTCTTGCCAACTCCACTTTTGGCTTAGAAAATGTTCCAGTCCTTTAGATTTCAGATTAAACACAGAAACTAGATTTTCCATTTCATCACTCTGTCAAATGAAGGGAAGCAGAACAAATAAATGTCTGATTAGAGGAATTTATACTTATCTCACAGACTGGCATAGCGTTTACTAGAATTTTCTTGATACAACAGAATCCTAATCCATGCCACATATTTAATATTAATAAGAAAGTGTGTTGTTCCTGAATACTAATTCTCTAAAAATTTGTAATTTGTCCCAATTTACTAAATTCATTGAGCAAGCACATACTGTTGTTTTGGACTGGGGCACCTTTGGGAATTCTGAAAGGATCTGGTGGCTGCGATTCCAAAATGGTTGCTTTGAGCGTCTTCACCTATTCACAAAACAATTGGGATGTAAGTGTAGTGTCCCTTGGAAGTTGGGTGCCATAGAAATGCGATAAATTAAATTAAATTAAATTAGTGAATCACAAGACCATTTATCAGAAGATGAAGTAGGTCCTCTGTGGGAAGAAGTGGGAATAAGGTTTTGCAGGGAGGAATAGTCAAACAATGAAGATGATGGCCATGGCCACACAATCAAAGTTCTGACTCTGTTTAACATATGTTGCATGCACAATGTATGTAAAAAAAAGGCAGGGTTTCAATTGCTTTCTTGACTTTGTTGACCCTTTCACGGATGCTTATGAGCCACGTCTGTGGGTTCCAGAAGCATTCTTGTAAATCAACACAATGTTAAATTACTATTTTGTTTTGCAGACTCCAATTTCTTTAAAAAAAAAAAAAGTATCGAAAGTCTCTTTTAGAAACTAAAGCCAAGCAGGACAAGAGAGCAGGCTGTAGCCTCACTTCACTTACCCTTAACTTTCTCTTTGGGCTACAAACCCAGGTAGAACAACTGGGGAAACAGAAAAATGGCTCTAACTAAAACAGTGGCCTTTTTTTAAAGGCATCGCTTTCACAAAATCATCCTTGATTTCAGTGCATATTTTATTTTTTTTATTTTAATTTGATTTATATGCCGCCCTTCTCCGGAGACTCAGGGTGGCTTACAATGCGCTAAGCAATAGCCTTCATACTTTTGTATATTTATACAAAGTCAGCTTATTGCCCCCACAAACTGGGTCCTCAATTTACCTACCTTAGAAAGGAGGGAAGGCTGAGTCAACCTTGAGCCTTGGTGAGATTCGAACCTGCAATAATTGCAGGCAGCTGATGTTAATAACAGGGCTTTAGACCACTGTACTATCCAAGGCTCTATATATATGAAGCCCACAGCCCAATTCATAAGATATAAAGTGATCTAATGAACTCCGTTGGGAGCAAGCAACCAAAAGTAGAAAATGCTTCAACAGCTGATGCCCTCTCAAGGACTTTGCACCTATTATTAACAGGAGATGCCTTCCATAATCCAGCTCAAAGTGGGATTAACTCAGCTATGCAAAGAATAGATTCTATCCTTTCTGAGAGGAATGTGTTTCCCCTTTGGAGTTGGACCAAAGGGTCGGCTATGAATATTCCACCTTTGTAATTAAGTCTCTCCGTCCCATAGTGAATAAGACAATTCCCAAGAATTCCAGGATATTAATGAGCAATACTATTTTGGGTTTCTTTAAAAAAAAAGAGAGGGAAATAATTTATCTTCCAGTGCATTTAATAACCTGGATTAAATTTCATCCATAGAGTAGCTACAAAAAAAAAAAACTTGCTAGCCTAACATTCAGCTTCTTCATGCGTGGATTTGTTTGCAATGCTACAAAGATTGGAAGAACAAAACAGGAAAACCTTTGCTGCCTGTTCATTGAAAACCAATGACTTCATCCAAAAGGCTTTTGGGGTCTATTTTTTTCCTCCATTGTTTCAATGGGCTGTCTAAAGCAGGGATTTACGCACACTATCTTTTCATTCCTGGACTGTTTAGCTGGGGAAGCTGAATGAATGCTAAATCAGGAAAGGCTCCCGAGCCCTTTCAAGTGGTCTGGTGGGATTCTGACATTCTGCTGGCCTGGGGACATCTATTCAGAGACTCTCAATAAGGGCTGTGAGTCTGATTCTCCCCCTCAGCTTCTCCACAAATGTGCTAGATACCACTTTAAAATGCTGTGTGTTTGGGGGGGACGGGGACGACTTTTATTTCTCATTGCTGGCTGCGCTATTCAAGAGAAAATATTTTGGAAACAGACACTTCAGAATTTGTTGGAAATGTCTGTAGTGTTTTTTTTTTTAAATAATTAGTTGGAAATTAAGTTTGTCTAGCATTTATCTGTCAGAAAACGAGAACAAGTTATTTAGCTCACTGTGGTTTTAATAAAGTTTTGAAAACAGAAAGCCAGTTGAAGAGATGCAATAAAATCAGTCACAGTAGATTATAGAGCTATTTCTGGCCTTCAGTCCAATAAGATTAATGAAAGTAGAGCAGAATTTCTGGAAGCCAAGAATATCTGACAGGAAGATGAGATTGAAGCACTTTTGATTTCTAAATCTCTTGAATGTCCTGCTAGTTATTAAGGCCAGAAGATAGTAACATTTTTCTTGCTTGTTCCAAACTTCTCTTGAGAACCGATGAACTATTGATGATGAAAGGATGAAGACGTTATGTTTTAGAAGGACAAGCCCCTATTTATTCATGTAAAGAAGCTCCATCCACAAGTGTGTCTGCCTCATCAGTTAGAATGAAAGTTGTTACTATAACATACTTCAGGAATCATATCATAGGAATTAATAGCCTATAATACTTGAGACTTCTGCACAGGTTAGTCTTAAAACTTTATTTGATCCAAGTGACTAGAGAAGTTCCTGTCTTATCTATATATACAATGGAAGAAGGCAAGGAGGTGACGGGTGAGCATTTCTGGTGGCCGTTCCCCTTCTTTGGAACGGCTTATCCTCCAAGTCTGGCTTTTCCAGAGGGTCTTTGAAGTTTAAGCAGCTAAGTAAAATCTGGGTCATTAATAGTGATACAGTGCTGTTCTGTTATTGTTAATGTGATCCTCATTACATATACTCAGAATTATCAAGGGAAAAAGGTCAGGTTGAATTTCAAGGGTATCAACAATTGCCACTATTGATGCAAAATGTCTGCAGCCAAGAATAACTACAGTCATGGGAACTGTGGAAAAAATATTCTTGATTTTAATATCCAACAAGGGATCATAGTCTCTCAATCAAGTGTGAATGTCCCCCAGTCCAGGAAGATTTTCTCCCACCCCCTTTTATTGACTGACATCATGCTGGTTTATCAAATTCAATTTCAGAAGGAAAGTACACACTCTTTCAAAATCAAAAGAAGCTGAAGCAGATTGATGCAGAAACTAAGTTCTTCCCTGAATGTCATTTTCTTAAACTTTCCTAATGAATTTGTCTTCTGCAAAAAGCTCTCATTTTTCACTTAACTTGCTAACTTGTCTGGTTTTTCTTGTCCATCTAAAACAATCCTGCACAACATATAAAGAAAAAAGTGGGACACCATGACAAATTAAAAATAACTGTGGGTCACAAAGAATGGAGTACTGATCAGCTGTAGTGGTGCTATAGCAGCAATGGAGCTGGCAGTGTTGTGATGAGGCCTGGAGGAATTGGCAGTTTTTCAAGGCAGTAGATTCTTCTTGATAGTGCTGATGATTAGCAGCAGTGGCTTTATTTTTTAAAGAGCACTAGTATGCCACACAAAGCTTCTTGGCAGGCCATGGTCTCTTATTTGAACAGACCAGATCTAGAGCTTTGACTATTGGAAGTCTAAGAGTTCTATGGTTAGACTTTGCATTATGTTGCCTTGCAAATGGCTGATTGCAACTATTAAATAATATATCATTATTGGAGTGAATGCCTTTAGCTTCACATATTCTTCAATACATTACATTAATATAGTTTCAGTTTTGGACTTTCTGAGAAAGAAATTATGTTTTATAATCTAAAATACCCAACAATAGTGGTCATATATTGTGCATATTATATAAGCTGTCATAGTTGCTGTGTCTTCTGAGAAAACATTCCCTGGACACAAGGGAGTCCACTATTCAATCTGAATGGGTTGTGTATTCTTGTGGTTTTCTCTCTCAATATCACCATCTTTATTGTTGTCTTAATTATCCATGATGATGATGTTATCCATTCAATCGTGTCCGACTCTTGAGAGATTTTATGGGCCAGATATCTTCACATCTTCTGATCTTGCACTGCTTTAACTATCCATGTTGCCGGTATTAATTCTTTTTGGCACATAGAATCTAACATGTTTGGGCAGCCACAGAAATAGCAATAAGAAACGTATACAAATAGCCTGTCAGCCAAACCATTGCTTGCTGTTGCTCTCAAAAAAGCAAAAGCTACTGTAAACAATGTTGTATCTCCAATAACAACTGCAGATTTAAATAGCATGTTAAAAAGAGTTTTTATGTCATCTGTCTTCTCAATGTATTAGAAATACAAATCTCACTATTGTGGAGGTTTAGATAAATATTAAATATTTACCAGTGAATTACCAGGTAGGAGGGCAGGCAGGACAGCTACAGTAAAGTTGCCCTGTTTGATAAATGAAAGTGGAAAATTTGTTTTAGGATTTGCTACACTATTGTTTCTAAGCACTCTCTCTGACCTGTGTTAAAGATGGCTCCATGAGCTTCAGGAGTTGGAACAGCAAGGCTTACAAAAAGATTGCAGGTGGAGAAAGAATTACCATGCATTTAGTTGAGGTGCAATACAAAGATTTTTGAAGGCATATGCTATTAACGCAGGGATTCCCATTTTTTTCAGTTTATCAATCCCCTCATGAAGTTTCAGATTGTTCATCAACCCCCAAACATTTATATAAAAGTATTATAGTATTAATAAATACTAGTTCAATTAATAGTGCCACCAATAACAATGACAATAATAATTGACCCCTCTGATAGTCCCATTAACCCTTGTATTCCCAAAATTGACCACTTTGGGGAAACTCATATTATAATATGCAGCACAAAGCATTTTTCTCTGTATTTTGCTCTCAGAGCCTTATGTCTGTGAATTGGTACAGATTGTGATGTAACTGATTGACGAGTCAGTTTGGATGCCACCAATGAATGGTTAATTCAAGGGCTAACCTCACAACCCTTGTATAGTTGCACTAGATTCAAATTTGGTGAGGTAAGGACAGAGCGGTAGTTTTAATTACTTGTCCTGTAGGGCTCTAATCTGATTTGTAGTTTCTTACTAGGGAATTATTACTGATGTATTGGGTAGTATCATAAACACCTCCCTAAGAGAAAGCAAGAGAAGGCATACTTGAGGCAATTGTTAGTTCTCTTCCATAGCAGTTACATTGGATATTTCAGAGCCAGGAAATGATAAACCAGTATCTAAACATCCATGGCTAGGTAAAGTGACAAGAAGGTTAGGCTTGTGAGCTGTGGGCAGGGTTGGAAAAAGCAGATTATCTTGATCCATTTCAAACTGACTTTGTGGGTTTCAGGACAGAAGTATCCTTAGCTGACCTGATGGATTGTCTGTCAGTATCAGAGGAGTTGGTAACTCTGATTTTCTCAACAGCTTTCAAAGTCATTGATCATGCTATCCTTCCAGGCTACCTGAAATATTTCAAAATAAGAGGAGGTATTGCTTTGAGTGGTTCCATTTCTATCTTTCAGGGTGGAGTTTGTTTTAAAAGGCACTAAAAAGTTGTCCCTCAGAGCTTCATTTTGTCTCAAATGGTACATAAGTTTCTACAAGAAAATCATGAGATTAGTCAGGATGTTGTCAATATGCAGATGAGAACCCAATCTATTTCTCTGTCATGAAAACCTTCTTGAGTCAATAATGGAGGGGATGAAATTGGAATTAGATTCAGAAGCCACAGTTCCAGAGATATGATGTATTCCTTTTCTTAAAACCTGGTTGCTATAGAATGGTCTCTTGAAGAGCTCAGATATCCCATTACAAATTATCTTAAAAGTGCTGTGTTGCCTATTGAGCTGTTTGTGATGAAATAAACTGCAGATTACCTTTAAAACCTATAAACCTTGGACGCAGGGTACTTCATTGCTTCTTTCCATTAACACCTCCTCCCTCCTTGGAAATTATTGTTCTTTATCCCAAAATATGTATGTCTTTTAGTCAAGCTGTTAGGTTACAAAGGATGTGACAAATGTAGTACTTCTCTAGGACAGGGATCTTGGATGCAATTTTTAAAAAGAAAATCTTTAGTTCATTACCCAAGGTAAATATAGGTAATCCTCACTTAACTGCCTTGTTAAAATTTATAATGGGACTGAAAAACTAATTTTTTGACTGGTCCTCACATTTATTGTCATTGTAGCGCCTTCAGCCACATTATCGAGATTTGGATGCTTTGTAACCAGCGGACATTTACAATTCTCAAGAGTGTCCTGTGAGCACCTAATTACCATTTGCATTCTTCATAGCCAGCTTTCAACAAGCAGTCAATGGAAAAGCTGGCAGTAAAATGGCAAGTCACACACTTAGCAATGAAGTTGCCTGATCCAAATGTGGTTGTTAAGCAAGGACTACCTATAATGCCTTTCTCTCTTTTACTAAATACAAGTTTATTACAGGTTCAAAGATGCTAAGATAATTTCAGGATTTAAGCAGAAGATTATCATAACACAGCCCTCAGACAGTTAAGTAATTAATCTAATATGAAGGACCATCAGAACAAGTGCGTGAGAATAAGAATGAGCTTTCCTTTTCAGATTCCTGAAATAGCTCTATGTAACTTCCTTTCCTTAATCCCATTACTCACTTAAAGTTATGTTTCACATTTGACAGATGGTCACGAAGGGATAACCTGAAATATCTCTTTCTCAAAGCATATCACTTTTTGTCTGCATTTTTATCAATGCTTATGTTCTTGAAGTCAATATAAGTAAAATCACACTCCCAATAGATGAGTGTTCCAAGTATCTCTGTGATTTTTTTTTTTTGACAACCATTAGTTTCTGCAGATCTGCCCAGAAATACATAGTAAGTTTACGTTTGATAATCCCCATCCTTGTGATGTTTAGGAAATGGTTAAAAACCCGGTTGTTCTCCCAGGCCTTGTATTAGGGTAGGTTATGAAGGTGCAGGGTCTTTTTCAGTATTATATCTGTTGAACAGACCCAGTGGACTATTTTCCTTGTCAGCCAGATTCTTTTTTATTGCATCTCTGATCCTTTTTATTTACAACCCACCCAGAGTCTTCAAGACCTTAGGTAGCCTCTAAGTCTGAAATTTATATTTATCACCCCCCACTTAATTTCACTAGTGTGATATTATTAGATGTGAGGCATAGAAATATAGGATGCTTTCTCTCTCATAGCTGCATTTCACATAGAGCATATGAATAAATGCTAAAATTATATCTATTTGTCTTACGCATATTGTCTATCAGTTAGGGTCCCTGTTCCCTCCTCCCCCTGCCCACCCCCCCCACCCCATCACACTGCCCTGCTGTTTGAGATTATCTGAGGACGTTTCCCTCTATTAGTTCAACTCCCAATTTAGTGGCGAGACTCCTTTTTTAACTATGAATTTTTTGTAATGTGTGCTTTATCAAGTTAAGGATGTGGGTGTCCACTGTGTGCTAAAAATGTCCAGAGAACAGCTACAGTGTGTGTTTAAAAAGTGGGTGGAGCTTCATTTGCACAATGTGGCCACCATCTTGCTTTTTTCACCATACTGTCTCTTTGAAAGTTTTAACTTATCATTTAAAAAGACAAGAACAGACTTTTTAAAAACAAATTCTTAATTTGTTTCCATTAGCTTTAATAAGTTTGAGTTTACTTTTGTTTTTTTTTTGTTTTTTTTCATTTTACTGTATATTGTAGGTATCCCAGTTGTCAGTGTTTCAATAAATATTCAGTGAACGTTTATGTGTGAATATGCACAATTAACTATGGTTTATGCCATAATTCAAATAACGTCATTCAAATGACTGTTACTATGTTGCAAACAGTCCTAATGCATGCATACTTGTTCAAAGCTTTTTCTTCTGCAGACATTTGTATTTCCTCTGTGAACATCTTCAGGAAAAATGTATCTCTTGAATAGGTCAACAGGATCTCTCCAGAGCACTCAAGAATTGATCAATCCCAATTTTTGTATGCCTAAAGAATGCTCTGAAGAATTACTTCATGTAAATATGACAAAATATCCTGAAAATAACATATGTAAATGAGCAATATACACTATGTTTTTATATAACTCTGCAGCAGAAAAACAAGTGTCCCTTTAGCTGATGGGAAAATGCATAATTATTTTGTGGTACCAAACAGGACAACCAATTTCTTTCATATTAATGGGAGGCGAAGTAAGAAAGTTGTTGATTATTAAACATACTGACAAAGGCAAAAATATTACTTCATATACAGTTTTAGCATTAGATTTTATGGAAATCTGGAAGGATAGCTGTGATTTATAATACCTCCATATAGAAAGACCAAAAAAAATTCTACTAAACCTCTTAAATCAAAACCTGGAATTTAAGAAATTATTTAAGGAAACTAAGGTCAAAGATAGTGCATGAGAAATACCTGGTGACACTGCAAAAATTCACTGTTACTCTGTTAGGAAAACAAGTTTGGTCCAGTTTATAAGATCCGACTATGTCAGTTGTTGTGATGAGCAAGTTTGGTCCATTGCCTCAATTTAGCTTGCAAATATTTTTATACCTGCTATCTCATACCAAGTTCAGAGATCCTCTCATGACTCCAGCAGTGTTTGTTTTATAGATGTGTGTTGATTTGAGAGAGGGGAGAATGAATTTCCTAACAGAACATCTACCTACTTGCAGTTTAAAGCAATTTCATGAAAATACAAAAACTAAGCATATATATTATCAGCACACATATAACAAGGTACATGAGAATTATTAGGGAGAAAAATGTTCTCTAAAAGCACTTTCTAAGAAATCTCATAATTGTGATTCCAATCCATAGTAAATTTCCCCAATGGAAGAAACGTCTTGGGTGAGAAGTGAAATGTTTCAAAGAAAAACCCAAAAAAGTCCAGTTGCCTTTTGAAAAGCACATTTGGGTTTCCCTGAAATTATTTAAATGGTTTTGTACTTTCAATTAATATTGGTTCATTTCTTCTGCAGCTGAATTTGTGTACTGTGTTTGCTTCTGTGTTTAAAGTCCCACCTAATTCTAAAGAATACAGAAATGAATTGTTTGGTAAACATAAATGCCTGGTGGCGAGTGATGGCATTAATCAATGTGAAACCACTGACTTGAATATAAAAGGTTAATTCAATTTTTGAGACCACATAAAGGAATACAATTTCATTAGCCAGAAGATATTTACTGCTGGCTATACTAGAATTTTGACAAGGATAAATGTAAAATAAAATCAAAAGAACAGCTAGAGATAGAAGAATATACATGTCAATTGTTTTCTTATGTACAGTAATTAGAAAAATTTAAAGTAGATAAAAGAATTTTGGTTTTGAATACTGTAAGACTGAATTTGAAACAGAAATGTGTACAAACAATGAACATGTTATTGATAAAACATATAAACTTCTATTAAACTTTGAAACAGAAAAAGAACAAATGAAAGGATGTGTGATAAAATGGGCTAAACCAGGTATGCCCAACCCATGGCCTGCATGTGGTCCTGGACAACTAGTAATGCAGCGCCACAAGAAAACAAAAAATATTTAAAAATAAAGGAAGTCTGTTATTTATATACCTTAACTAGATTGCATATTTTATTTGCGACCTAAAACAATCGTTCAATGCAGTCCAGGCAAGCCAAAAGGTTGGATAACTATGAGCTAAACATTTTGATTACAAATGGAACAATGGGAGAATATGTGGTTTAAAGAGAATTTTTATAAAAAGATGTATTGTTGATAAATGATACTGGGAAAAATGTATAGAATGTATAAAGGTATTATGAATTTATGCTGGAAATGTAAATATAAAAAGGGACGTTTTATCATGCAGTGCAAAAAAGCTAGAAATTTTTGGACAATTATATATATATTAAATACAGAAGATTTTACAGATTAATATGCGGTTAAATTGAATTTTTCTTTTGTGACCAACTGATTAATATCTGGAGAAAAACATGGGAGTATTTTTTATATATGACAACTGCAGCAAGATTATTATATTCACAAAAGTGGAGAGAGCCAATTTTACCCACAATGGAGGAATGGTTGGGGAAAATCCATTCCTCCATGGAACTTGCTGAGGTGGCCAAATAGACAATTTTAATTAGAGACAAAATATTGTCTACGTTTAATGTTGACTGAAAACTCCTGACTTTTTGTGTGAAACAGAACAATGAAATTATGATATGGTTTTCATAATTAGAAAAAAATATATAGAAAAATGTAATAGAGTAAGATGTTAATATATATGTATAACTTCTGTAAAAGAAAATAATAAAATCATTTTTAATATTTTCTTTCTTTTTCTGCACTTTTGTCTTTGTCTTTTTCTCTTTCTTTATTCTAAACATCAGTTCTTGTTAATTTTTATCTTTTTTCTTAAAACTTTTAATAAAGAAAGATATCTAGAGAGATATATAGCTGTTTGCAATTTAAGCAAGAACAGAGATATAGCTGTTGGTAATAAAAGCAAGAATCAAATTAATGTAGCAGCATGTACCTTAAACACATAGAGATATATTGGGCAAGCAATATCCAGACATGATCATCCACTAACCTCTACTGAAATAAGTGAAATGTCTAACTGAATATGAACGATTAGATTTAACAATTTATTCTGCATTGCAAGAATCTGTAATTCTTCCTTTAGTTGAAAGTTGTCTTAAAATATGGTAGAATTGTTCAAGTTAACAAACACGTTTAATGGGCACTAAAGATATATGATAAATTATTTTCAAATTAATTACTTATTCAAAAATGATTTTGTACTTTGCATTGAAAGAAAGCTGTTGTTATGATGCTATAATTGTTTAGGATTATTCACATCCTTTTTTTGTCTCGAGAGTTCAATGCAATGATTGTGGTGCTAAGAATATGTAAATTCTTTGTATTTAAAACGTTGCCTAATTCAAACAAGTATCTATGATGCTGATTAAACATGCTAAGCAGGGCTTTACATACCACTTTGAATTTGCAATTTAGTGACTACTTAAAAGAGTATTTTTAATATTTTTTTTAAAAATAGCTGAAAACTCTTTGGACTTTTACAGATGTCATCTCTAGGGGTAAATGTCAACATAAAAAATATGCTGCAAGCATTGCCTAGTTTAATGTTAAATCTGTATCCAGTAATTAAGCCAATATCCTTGGGTGTCATATGATTTAAAGCTGGTTTGGGATAAATTTCCTATCTTTGTCTTCAATAAGAGTATTGTTGTTAAAAATTAAATATTGTGATCCACGAGTTGTCTCTTAAATAAAGTAGCAACAAAGGAAGACCAGAGGAAGGAAAGAAAACATATGACAAAATCTCTGCCATACACACCCAACAGTTTCCAAGCATGTATAAGGATAGAAATCCAGCATATGGAAGCAATATGGATTTCTATATATGGAATTCTGCACTGCAAATCAGTGCTGCTGACCTAGTTGACTACTTCTTTACCCCAATCTCTTGGCATACAATCAGTACCCAATGAATCTTGTTGCACTTGGCACAGCATAAATAATTAAAGCAACAATGACCTCAGTACAAAAGAAATAATCATTTGTTTTATCATAACTAATTTTTTTGGGGGGGGGAAGAGAGTTCTAAAGTTTTGTTTCCCCTTTTCTGTACACTTGTGTCTAGTCCTTTGTTAGGCACAATTTTTGGATAGGTTGAACTGTCTGGATAGGTTGCTGTAGTCTTCTTGGCAAAGTATTTTTTTCAGAAGTGATTTGCCACTGTCTCCTAGGGCTGAAAAATGACTGGCCTGAAATCTCCCAATTGTGTCTAACATAGGACTAGAATTTACTGTCTCCCAATTTCTAGTCTGATGCCTTAACCATTACACCATACTGGATCTTTCTCTGTGCTTATAACATTTCATAAATACCTCCTCATTGTAACAAACAAATAGAGAGCCTTGGTGGAGCAGCGGACTAAAGCACTGTTAAGTAGCATCTACCTGCCAGCTGCCTGCAATTACTGCGAGTTCAAATCTCACCAGGCTCAAGGTTGACTCAGCCTTCCATCCTTCCGAGGTAGGTAAAATGAGGACCCGGATTGTGGGGACAATAAGCTGACTTTGTATAAAAAAGAACACCGCTTTTGGGGGGGGGGGAGCCCTACTAAGCAGGTATATACAAAAGTATGAAGGCATTGTAAGCTGCCCTGAGTCTCCGGAGAAGGGCGGCATATACATTTTTGATCCACCATCACCCCATGTCCTTTTTCTATACCTTATATTTTCCAAAATGAAAGTAAAACACAATTAATAGACAGAGCTATGAAGAAGTCATAAAAAGCAGAATATTTAATTCAGAAAATATGTCATATTCAAATTTAACTGCAATTACACTGACTTATTAGAGTAGTTTCAATGTAAGCATTGACAACTCTCTTTATTTTGTTCTAAGATTATGAATCAAAAAAATCATACTGTCTCTATACACAAAAATACATAGGCAGACAAAATCTTTTTTTTAAAAAAGATTTACAAAGGGAAACTCACTGCCAAAAAGAGAAAATCAGCTGTTGGAAACAACTTGGTTAAAAACAAAAGAAACTTATCCATGAGAGATAAGCTCTTACCTACTCATGCAAATGCCTTTGACAAATCATACCTTACAAAGATGGTCTAAAGCTTGTGCATTTGGTCTCAGAAATGTATGAATTAAGATCAATGTATAGGTTCAGATATAAAGTATTCAATAGGTACCTGTATGCAAGGCATTTTTACTTGAGCATTGTGATAGTGTGTGTGTGTGAATATATGCTTCTCTAATCCTTTGCAAGGATATTTTTTCTCTGCCTGGACAAGCTATGCTTCAAACATTCTGCCCATGCCCAGGAAACAGCAGCAGTTAGTGGGGATGGGGAGTTTTGCAACTAGCAAGAGCATGCTGTGTTATAGGCCCAAACAAATGTGTTTTCAAGTCACTCTCCAAAGCTGATGGAAGGTGGCAAGATAAGAAAGGCAGCACGCACTGCCAAAATAAAAACAAAATTCAGCTCTACTTATACAAAACACCCCAAATCTATAATGTATTCAAACAGTAAGGGGGGCCTTCACCTTTACCCATTTTTATTCAAAATCATTACAAGACTGCTTTTCATTCTCAGAATCAAATTATGCCTTAGATTGCAAATGAAAAAGAACAAAAATGCAAAATAATCTGCTTAAAATAAAAATTTATTATAATACAAAGTGTATGGGCTCAAAGTACATAAATAACATACAATTTAAATGAAAAATGGGAACACATAACAAATATTTAAACTGAGGGAAAAATCATAGAAAGATGATCAAACAAAGTTTAAATACATTATATTTTTTAATAAAACATTACTTAAGTATGTCAAAGGGCACAGTGGTGAATACAACAAGATAAATGCTTGACTATGAAGAACTGATTCTGCTATGAACACATATGCACTAAACTAATTACAGATTAAATACAATAATATTCTGTCATTTTTTGAGGCCTTGCCCTTAATGTTGATTTCTCCTGGAATGTAGTCATTTCTCTAGTGGATATAATTTAGAAGACTCTAAACTGAAAGATGTAAAATGTTTCAAATCTGAACTCCTCTGAATTCAAAACACCCCATATCAAGTTTGAAATGGACTGTTTTAATAGGAGGTATTTCAAGCTTAAAATGGAGTAATTTAACTTTAAACTCAAGACAGGTTTTCTCATTTCAAAAAAAACCAGAACTTATTTATCACCATTCCCATCATTGGTCACTTTTAGCCAGGTCATCTACAGTAAGCACTATGAGGACAGAATTTTAGTAACATCAGATGGCCCAATCATTTGCCCATCTTAGTCCAATGTAATGTCCACATTTTATTAATTCTTGGCTGTTTTCTCCCTTTTTAAAATTCCCTCTTACTATATTGTATTGTTAATATGTTTCCTGGTTTTGGCCTTGGACCATAAATAACGTTTTGATAGTTTGATGCTAAAAATATCCCACCCCTCCAATTACCATGCCTTTTATAACAAGGACTCATAAATTATTTTACCATAGCCAAAATAAAAAACCAAGTTAAAAATTTTATGGGGGCAGCAATATGTCAGTATAAGCTTAATTCTGTTTAAAAACAGTTTTCTGCAAAAATTACTAGTATGAAGATACCACTCAAAATCAACCAAACAGATCAACTTCACCTTTATCAATCTGTCTGGATCACTTGCAATCCAATAACATGATAATCTGGACATTACAGTCATTATAATATGGATACTTTTCTAAGAGCACGAATTGTAGAGATTGATAAATCGTAACTTCTTTAAACGTAATTTAGCACTGCGGTTTTGTTTCCTATATTCCTCAGTGCTTCAAGAGCACATTCTAGTGCTGGTATTGACCAAACTTTCCTCATGTAGATCAAATTTCCAGATGACACAAAATGGCCACCACCCAGGATGAGAGAAGGAGATTGCAAAAGGCTGGAGGACTGGGCTGAAATGAACAAAATACCCTTCAATAGTGAAAAATGTAGGTTATTATATTCGGGGAATAAAAATGCAGAGCACATATATACAATGGCGAAGAATCTCATCAAAAAGGGCTTAGGCATGGTAACTGAAAACAGGATGAACATGAGACAACAATGTGAGACAGTTGTTACCAAGGCCAAGGTATGTCTGGGTACATTAGAAGAAGCACTGTACCCAAGGCACATGACATCCTTATTCTCCTCTACTCTGCAATGGTACGAAACCAATCTGACTACTGTGCACAAATCTGGGCGTCATATTTCCAGGATACTGAGAGGTTCAAACATGTTAAGAGGAGAAAAACAAAAGATACAATGCAAGGAATGGAGGGCATTCCTATTAGGGCAGACTCAAAAAAGAGAACTCTAGATTGCTTTAGGAAAGATGGTCCACTGCCACAAAAATCAGGACTAGATAGAAGTTGCACTTCCAACTGTTATTTAAATGTAAGGGAAAAATTCCTGAAAATAAAATTTGTACAATAATAGAATAGTTTGCCTATGAAGGTTATGAGCTCTTAGTCAGACAGCTCTCACTCAAGGATCTTGGAACTGCACACTGTAGAAGCTGTACTACAGGATCCTTCTCATCCCTTCCAAATCTATCATGCTATGAATAGAGAAACTTTGCTGCCTCCAAGTTATTGGTTTACAATTCCCCCAAACAAAGGCAGCATTACTCATTGTAAGGGATGTTGAAGTTATAATTTAGCAACACCTAAAGGGTTCACAGATTCCCCACTCCTGGGTTAGAACATGCTAATATTATTTTCTTTCCTAGAATTTTTCTGAGATATTTAATAGTCTAAATAAGAAAAAGCCACCAATGCCATAGCCATGTTGATTTTTTAAAGCCAATAATAATACCGAGTTTGAGTACAAGTTTTCATTTGCAGAAGAAAATATTGTTGAATAAAGCTTTGTCAGAAAATACAGAAAGAACCTGATATGAGACTAGGTACCATTTATTATATGAGTATATTGAATATTTACTCATATCAAGACTGTTGGTCCATATAACACAGCATTATCTATATTGAGCGTAACTTGTTTTCTAACCAAATTATATCCAGTTTGATCTAGTGGTTAAGGCACCAGGCTGGAAACCAGGAGACTATGAGTGCTAATCCTGGTTTAGGCATGAAAACATAAGGCTGTGTGAGTTTGAGCCATTCATTCTCTCTCAGTCCACATTAGGCTCAAGTGACAAGCCAGCTGGTCAACTCTGTCATGACCAAATGCATCAATATTCAGTTTATGCAAAAAAAGAAAAAAAATCAATCCCTGCATTTGCAGAAAAATGCTAGGAAGTGGGGGGGATCTCTTTTCTAGTCTATTGAATTTATTATTCTTCCCTCAAATTGTGCTGAAATTAAAATTTGACACAGTAATTCAAATTTTGCTTGGCTGACAGAGGAAACCTATCCTTCAACAGCACAATAGGCTTCTAACAGAGAAGCAACTATATTAAAATTCTGTCCCAGGAAGAGATGGTTAGCATATAAATTTAATAAATAAATTGAGTTTTTTAGCAGTGGATCCTGATCATATCCTTACCTCATCTACAGTTGGGTGCTAATTTTCTAGGGTTGTAGGCTACTGAAATCACAAATGACTGAGTAGTGGAAACTAGACTTTGTACCTGATTTTTGATGCCTAAACAAATCAAACAATCATTCTTTTCAGAAGCTGAAGACTCAATAAAAGTATATTTTTCTAACACACTACTAGATTTACTATACAAAGAAATGGTTTAATATATATAAAATATTATATTAATGTACGTTTTTTAGCTTAGAAAAGTAAAAGGGGTGTAAAAATAAAGAGGGTATAAAAATCAGTGAAATAAAAACTTTATTTCTTCCTTTATATAATATCAGAAACCAAAATCACCAATCACACAAGGAAGTGATTTCTCACAGAGCACTTATATCATGGAATTTATTTCTTAAGATATAAGGGTGGTCATAAACTTGTTATGGTTTTAAAAATGAATTAGAAACATTCA
Source organism: Ptyas mucosa (assembly GCA_012654045.1). Lineage (NCBI taxonomy): Eukaryota > Metazoa > Chordata > Lepidosauria > Squamata > Colubridae > Ptyas > Ptyas mucosa. The sequence goes on along the minus strand of WNWU01000006.1, from coordinate 40,463,184 downwards.
TGAAGAATGAGGCTATCAGCTGGATACTAATGGCTATACACTACCTTCTATATCAGAAGTAGAATGACTTACAACATCAACTGCTGGTGGAAAAACAGCAAAAGGATGCCAGGTGGCCATTGAAAAAGCAGAATCCTAGAATTATAATTTTTGTCTAATCCAACAGGACTTTCTTACCTTATATAGTATTTTTACACAAGCTTAAATAAGTTTACCAGTATGCTTTATATAAAAATTGTGAATTTTTTTGTCAGTGTTGCAAAATAGTACATGAACAGTTAAATTCATTTACATTCAGTTACATTGAAATTAACTGAACTTAATTGGAATAAATGGGATCATGTTTTTACACTGTTCATGAAAAAGACAAAAGGTAATTTTTAGAATATATTAACAATAAAAAGAAATATCTACTTGTGATCCAGGACTTAAATTTTCCTATATCTTTGGCTCTCATGTTCTTGGTTAACAATTGCATCTTGATGGCATTGCAAAATTTCTCACTTTTACAACACCCCTTAAAATTCCCATTTTACAATTCATTCCTTAAGTATGACACAAGTTTAAATAGCACACATTCAGTTTTGTTTCAAATTGCTTTGTGAAAAAAAATTATTAAAGCAATCAATATAAAATTATCGGTATACCAATTTGGGGCGTCTCAAGTATATTTACAACCCACTGAAGTCAAAATAATCTAAAATCTAGACAAACCAGAGTGTAATCTAGACAAACTGGAGTGTGTTTAAAAATGAATTCAAACTCTCTGAAACTAGAGCCCAGTGCACTAGTTTTGTTCTCCCAGACCTTCCATTCTATACACTACAGTTGTGGAGATGTCCTCGTTTGATTCGGGTGACACTTTTTTCCACACAGTCTCTTTTAATGCAAGTTCGTGCTGAAGACTCTCATAGTCCAGTGGTCCAAAGGAATGCTAATTGTTTAAGCAACATATAGTATGTATTAAATTACCAATGAAATAAAACGTTCTAGCATTATTTTTATTCATCAATAAGCACTTGCTGGTTCTCAGAGATCTCTCTCAACCTGACATTATTATGCCGCGCAGTTTTTAATTTCAAACCACAGGAAATAATTTATTTAATTTGGTGAAAGGGAAGAAAGACTCCTTTAACCCACTTCATTCATAACAGGATGCTGATTGTATTAATTAGCCATACAGCAACTTTCATGTTAAAATAGAATTCCTGAGGTTCTACTAATTACTGAGTTGCTAACAGCACTCCTACAATCCAGCTTTTCCCAGTTTAATTCAAGTCGGACAGTTCAGCCTTCCCTCTATCTTAGAAAAAGATGGTTTTCAAACTGCTATGGCAATAATTATTTATGCCAAAGCTTTATCAAAAATGTTAGAGAAATGAGTAAAGGACTGAAACAGGTTAACTGTACAAGGCCAACATTCTAAGCTCCAATCTTTTTCACAGCCCAAGGGGCAAAACATAAAAATTGTCAGTGAACTTACACATTCTACAGTGCAAATGGAATTCCAAAGTCTAAGTAATAACTACTGCTGGTATTTTGAATAGTATTAATGCCATTAAAAACACAGATTTCTTCTCAATGAGGATCAGAGCCATGGTCAGAACAGTAAGCTGACTGACACATTTGAAAGTTAATACAAAGCTCTGTATCTCAGGCAGTACACTTTTTAAAAAATCTTGACAAAGAAGCCTCTCAGCAACAAGCAAGAGATTACCCACTGCTACTCTGAGAGTCAAGAACAGTACTGGAGATATTTTCTCATTAATATGTGGATCAAACGTGTTACCAAAATAAAAGTAATCTGTATTAAATATACATTTTTATTGTTCTTGTAAGATCAAAATCTGCAACAAAAAACTTTGTCCCATAATTTTTATAAAATGAAAATATACTATTGAATATGCTAGGTTTACATCATGGTATTTTATCCAGGATGATTTTAAATCCATCTAGAACAGATACATGAACTGTTCTCAGATTTGTTTGAGGATAGTTTAAATATATTACGCTTAGTATATTATATAATACCAATTATTTCACTAAACTAAACTAAGTTTCAGTTAAATGCCACATTATTACTAGACAGGTAGTCTTCAACTTACATTTGAAGTTACGGCAGACCTCCCCAGATCCTACTTATAACCAGGTTTCAAAGTTGCAACACAATTGCATTTTGGCTGCTTGGCAACTGGCCCACATTCATGACCATTTGCAGTGTTTTGCAGTCATATGACCACAATTTCTGATTTTTGCCAGAAACTAACATTTGCTTCCAGTTTCCAGCAAAAAAAATGCCCATTGGGTACAATGGATTCACTTAACAGCCGTAGCATCTGCTTAATGACCATGGCATTTACTTAACAACTGCCACAAAAAAGGTTGTAAAATTGGGTGCAATCACACAATAAGTTCCTTAATGACTGGCATGACTTACAACCATAATTCTGGCTCAATCATGGTTTGTAAGTCGAGGCTACCTGTAAGTAAGCAAACCAGTAAAAACCAGTGAATAATGTAATGTAGCTTAGCATTTTCAGATATGGTCTGAATTGTATCTGAACACTCACAACTCAGACTATTGATGTAATACATGTCATTGACCAATCCTATTTGGACGTTGTTATGCATGTTACACATTAATTGTATAAAATACTTTCAACTTACTCGTTGATCACCACCTTCTCTCCGAGGATCAAGCTTCTTTGCAAAATGCCTCAGGTTATCATAATTATGAAAGTTGCATAAAGAAACCAGTTCCTGCAATAGTAAAAACATAATTGTGTTATATTTATACTCATGTATACTATCAAGAGCTGTGGTGACTCAGTGGTTAGAATGCAGTACTGCAGACTACTTCTGCTGACTGCCTGCAATTTGACAGTTCGATTCTCACCAGCTCAAGCCTTCCATCCTTCCAAGGTCGGTAAAATGAGGACCCAGATTGTTGGGGCCAATATGCTGATTCTGTAAAACTGCTTAGAGAGGGCTGTAAAGCACTGTGAAGTATATAAACTAAGTGCTATTGCTATTGCTATCATAATTTACAACTGACTGTTTCATTCAGCTACACTCTGATATTACTGATTACACATAACTCTAAGTCAAGTCCTTTGTCACGATGAATAGTAAGCGTCTTATAAATTTAAGGGAACGAAAAGAAAAAAAATATTTTGGCAATCAGGATTGAAAAGAAACGCATGCATTTTGTCAACATTTCTTCCACTTTCAAAATGCACTTTCTATCTTTGCTTAAGTGTGTAGCTTGTTGGGGTATGGAATTATCCATCCTTTTGCTTTAAAAATCTTCTATCTTTATCTGCTTTGATTCTAACAATGAAGACATAAGCATTTCTGCTCAAAAAAAATGCAAACCTCCCTACTTCACTGAGATAGGTGTAAACATTAATGATCGATGTACTTGTGCTACAGACTAGTAATAATTCAAGTAAGAAGACTTGCTCACATGACAAAAGTGTATCCCCTTAACGCTGTTGCCCATCTTGTCTAGTGGAGGTGACCAGCACATCATGCCCATAACGTTAGGAACAACCAAGAGAATGCCACCAGCAACTCCAGATTTTGCAGGAAGACCCACCTAAATGAATGTACAATTTAAACTGTTATATATACTTATTAACATTTAAATGGTATTCACTGAATATCCATATTATCTGTCAAGGTAATTTTTTTAAATTTATTTATTCATTTCTTATTAATTAGATTTATATACCACCCTACTCCCGAAGGACTCAGGGCGGTGAACAGGCACAGAATAAAATACATAAATACAAAAGTTAAAAACATAATTAAAACCAAATTAAATAATTTAGCCCGAGACAATTAAAAATCCCAATAATTTAAAAACAGATTAGAATTTCCATTTTAAAAAATTTAAAAGAAATTTAAAAGAAAAGGGGAGAAAGTTAGGCCAAGCCGGTTTGCTGGAATAGGAGGGTCTTAAGAGCATGGCGGAAAGTGCGCAGATCCGGGATCCTCCATATCTCCGGGGGGAGCTCGTTCCAGATAGTGGGTGCCCCCACAGAGAAGGCCCTCTCCCTGGGGGCCGCCAGTCGACATTGTTTGGCTGACGGCACCCGGAGGAGCCTCTCTCTATGAGAGCATACCGGCCGGTGGGAGGCTGTTTGTGGTAGTAGGCGGTCCCGTAAATAACCAGGTCCTAAGCCATGGAGCACTCTAAAGGTAGTGACCAAAAGCTTGAAGCGCACCCGAAAGACCACCGGGAGCCAATGCAGCTTGCGCAGGAAGGGTGTCACACGGGAGCGCCATGTTGCTCCCGTAACCACCCGCGCGGCCGCACTCTGCTCCAGTTGGAGCTTCCGGATGCTCGCCAAGGGGAGCCCCATGTAGAGAGCGCTACAATAGTCCAGGCAGGAAGTGACGAGGGCATGAGTGACTGTGTGTAGGGAGTCCCGATCCAGAAAGGGACGCAACTGGTGAATCAGGTGAACCTGATGAAAAATCGTCCCGGTCACGGCCGTCAGGTGCTCTTCTAAAGACAGCCGTGAATCCAGGAAGAAGCCCAAGTTGCGAGCCCTCTCCCTGGGGGCCAGCAATTCGCCCCCAATAGTCAGCGATGGCGTCAATTGACTATATCGGGACGTCAGAAACCACAGCCACTCGGTCTTGGATGGGTTGAGCCTGAACCTGTTCCTGGAAAACTAATCACAGTTTCCCAAAATGTATCAATTAGAGTACATTTAGATCTCAGGAATTATTTAGTTGATACCTCAAAATACATTTGTTTTTCTCGATTCATTTCTGTCATTTGAGTTCTAACTAGCCTATATGACATGAAATGCCTTTTATTGTTTATATTTATATATCGCCCTTCTCCCGAAGGACTCGGGAGAGTCCTTTTACCACCCATGGTAAAATTACTATTTGCTGTTAGCACTGGTTTTAATAAGAAATTAATTCTTTTTTTTAAAAGAACAACTAAACATTTTTTAAAAACAGATCTCTTTAAATAAACACTTACATGGAAGGCAAACTGTCCCGAGAAGTCATACATGCCACATGAATGCATCAAACTTAGAGTGTTCCGAACTGCTTCAGGACTTAGGACTCTCTCACCAGTGATGGGGCAAAACCCGCCATTGGCAAGGGTGGCTGCCATGACACTAGCAGATTCACATGTCACTTCTATGGAGCACAGCTTAAGAAAAATGAAGACAACAAGAACAAGAAAACATTGATCAACCTATGCAAACAGAAGACTATGTAATTAAATGGATGAAAGAACTACTTTATAAAAGGGAGCCCGAACCCATAAAGAGCCTAATACCCTATGAACAATACAGCATGTGAACATAGACTGTTTCCAGATTAGGGAATAAAGGCCTATTTGAGTGAGCATGAAGTGGGCATCTGATGCTAGCAATGTTTTTTAATGAAAGTGATTATCATGGTACAAGATTAACTCATAAAACAACTTGGTAAGGTTTTTTTTAAAAAAACATGTTCTCTAATCAGTGTAATAGTGCAGCTTGTTGTGATGAAAGACTGACATTTTTAAAAGAAACATTTAAAAACTACATGATCCTGCAGAGATGAACAGTACAAACAATCATGTGACAGAATCAGGACAATTTATATTATTTACTAGTGTGTAAAATTCAAAGCTACCTTACGTTTAACTTAATGAGTGGGGAAAAAATCTCATATTTTAATCAGTAACAAGATTACTGATAAGAAAGTATGTTTTAGTTAACCAGTGTGAAAGCACTAAGGATATGATTAACTATTTCTTTTCTGAATAGTACTACAAAATTGGCTGCCAAGCATATTCCATTCTGATTATAAAAATATATAATTCTTCGGTCAAGGATTGCAATCAACTCTTAATTTGCATTAAGATCAGAGAATGAGAAATGCTGATTTATTAAAATATATTCAATTGGAAAATCATTTAGTTAACATACTTGCCCCAAACAAAGGATCGGATCCTCTGCTGTGCAAAATTTATATAAATAAAAATTTAACCTATCATTCAATGTATTTCTTTTTTCTTCTTCAAGGATAACAAATATTCTAGAGATTAATTAGCTACCTGGAAATAGAAGTCCAATATGCCAACCATATCCGTGCCCTCTGGAAAACACTTGAAAATAATAGAATATTTTAGTACATCATGATACAATAAAGTTATCATATGTAAACTAAAATTGATAAAGAAGATAAGAAAATCTTAGTTCTGAAAATTCAGTTGAGGATTATCTAAGAAAAAAAGAATTATTTAGAATTAAAATAAGACTTAAAATAATAATTATTGAGAAATAAAATAAGATTTCCAGACATTTAAGTCTACCTTAAAATATTTTAGCTCTATTACAAAACCATCAAACAATGTGTACTTCTGACAAGTAGTTTAGTAAAAGATTATTATATGCTTTTGGCCAGAGAAGTAGGAGTGGATTACAATATGAAGATACTTCATTTCTTTTCCATCTTTGTCCCATTCCTATTTCCTTGGTCATTAAAACCAGATGGAGAAGGAAGTAAGATGAATACCATGATCTCTCCCCTCCCCCCCCCACACACTACTTCTCCGTAATCCAAATGGGACTAAAACATCTAATGAGGACATAATGTCATTGTGTTAATTTTAAAGTAATATTACATTAACTACTATTAATATAATGAGTAATATTACAAGGATTTCAGTAATTATCTCTGTGAAGCTAATGGGAATATTCATCTTTTGTTTCATGCATGCATATTAAAAAGCATCACCCACAGATTTCTCTTTGTAGATATATGACAAGTTGCTTGCTTGCAATTGTGATTTTTTAAAAAGGTCATCTATTTAGTTGTTTACTTAGATTTGCATCTGACTCAGGTTATGATTCCTGCCCTTCTTCTCATAGTCACCAGAACCAGGAAAGTTGGGTAAATTTGCCAGAGAATGCTGATACTTCTGAGGTAGAGTAGTGAGTCAGGCTAGACTGGATGCAAGATCTCTCTTGAAGGAATACCCAAAACAAGAGATATTTGCTGAAGCAAAAAGACATAATTTATGCCTATCTGAAAAGGAAAGCTTACTCCCTCAGCACGGGCATTTATAAAGATGTTGCTAAAGATCATAATGCTGAATATAGAGAACCTGCAACCAGGTGCAAAAACAACTCTATGCAAATCCAGATAGATTGGGAAACACATTGGTTGAAAACAGACTGAAGGCTTCAGTGCAAGCCATGCTAAGTAACATGATATGCAAGAAGTGGTATACACATTAAATGTTTCTGTTCCACGTGAGGCTTTGTACAGACCACATCAATCCATTTGTGTAAATCACAAAGATCAAAATGGAAGGATAACACTATTGCTGCATTTTTATTATATCAATATTGTATTTACCTTTACTGTCATGATGAAGAAATAAAATGTTATTTGTAGTTTGTTCAACTGACATTACATACATTTAAGGGAGCGGAGTAAATATAATGGAAAAGCATACCTTTTTCTCTTTCAGATAATAGCCTATTGCAAAGTTTCTGTCTCCACTCTCTCTTTCAGACTGGAATCTAAGGAAGAAAAGGAACAGAAATGGATATCAAAACACTAAATACTTATTAACAATACTATTGGTAAGATTTTTTTTTAAAATTGTTGTTAACTCTAGCAATGTGTGTAGTTTGGGAAGGCACAGACTATTGTTGTGTGGAAATTATCTTAAAAAGAATGAATTACTGCTGTAGCATATTATAAACCTCAACGCAAAGGACATTGCATTAGCTATTCAGTATTAAACTAAATAATTTTTGTAAATGAAGTTACAACTCGGCAATGGAACTAAAATATTGATAATATATCTGTCATAACTACTTGAGAATACAATAGAAATTATTTAGATGTTAAGTGAAACATAGGAATGCAATGTAAGTCAGAAAGTTAACCATCATCACTCCAATAGACAGAAACTACACAGCAAATTCATACTGCTGTGTTACAAGCTGAACTGTTACAGGCAAGCATGCCTTGTGCTGCTGCTTGAAAAACCCTTTGAGGGAAAGAAAGAACTTACTTTCTCTCTACAGAGAGCCGTGATTGTTTGAAGGGCGCAACAATGGTGAGGCAAAACTGATGTTTTTACCAAACCTGTAGAACAGAAATAACTTCTCTTTCTCCTATATCCTCAGCTCTTAGTGGAGGAAAGGAGCAAGATTTTTTCTTCTCTTTTCCCTTGGTTTTTGGAAGAGACAGTGCCATAAGGTGCAGTATTTCTACAGAAATCCAGCATAAAGGAAAACATTTCTCCTATACCCAAAGTCTTAGCTGAAGCAAAGATCTAACTAATAAAATAAAATACTGTATGTATAGCATTAGTATTAACTATTGCTCATAGTATCAAAATTAATTTAGGAAACATACTTACGTGGCATTACTGAAACCGACATATTCGTTTCCAGCCATTTTATTCATGAACTGCATCACCTAAGGAAAACATGATTATTTTTTTTCAAAATGTACCAAAAAGCACTTCATAGTAAGTATTCAGTGCAAATAACCAAGTTAGATTTAGATATTAAGCTATGCTGTCATTTTATAAGAACAAATGTATTCCACAAAAAAACAGGAAAAGATTTTCTGTTTTAATATAAATTACTATTTACTGCAATGTCTAAAATAAAATTAGTTAGTTTAAATTAGAAATTAATATTTTTTTATATTAACTTCAGTTAAAATACTACATACATTTTAGTCTAGTTGAAATTCAATGACATTCTGCGGTTAGTTTAAAACTGGAGAGCAAATGCTTCTAAATTTCACAGAAGAGAAAAAACACTTGTAAAAATGAGTGAGGTGTGCCTCCAGTGTTGCTACATTATAGTTTATAAATATAAAATATATTTACTATAATATTTTTAAAATATAAAACAGATAATTAAATTATTTCTTACAATGAGTAGTAGAGTCCAATTCCAATTCAAGTGATTTTGAGTTCAGTTAATAAAAAGATGTGAAGTGAAAATATGGGAAACAGCAACACTATTTTGTAAAATTATAGAAAATAAATTGTAACAAAAGGTTTGCTTACATAGTCAAACTTCTCAGCATTATTTGCTCCTTGCTGAAAGGAAAGAAGAAACATTTACAAAGTTTATTAATACTAGGGAACTTTAATTATAGACTAATTTGTTTCATTGTTACTTAAATGCTATTATGTATTATTAGACTAGAGTTTTATTTGTTAGTCTATATACCTAGAGTTAGATTACTGAATTGTTATACAAAGCATTACAATACTTTAACATTGTCTGTTAAAAACGTTACCAATATAAAACAATAGAGCTGAACTTAGTTTTATTTAAAATGTAATTAGTGAATCCATTAATTTTCCATGATTTTTTTTTAATTGCTGAATTTCAAGCTATTTGTAATTAATACTGTTAATACTGCTTTGTGGAGGTAGCTTTTAAATGCTAGGTAGAACAATTTTAAATGCTAGGTAGAACTAATAAAAAGACAACTGCATTAAAATAAAGTTTGGGTATGGCTAAATGTGCTGATAGGAGCATCTGCATGTGCATGCTTCTCACACTTTAAAAAAAACCTCCATTAGTATCTTTATATTTCAGCCATCAGTGTTAACAAACTGGGATAACAAAACTGCTCATTTTTTTTAGTTCGCAAAACTGAACACTTAAAAGTAGAAAGAATAACACAAAGTAATGGATATTTACTGACTGCCAGTTTGGTACCACAGAGACTGGTATACTTAACATAATGCTGTTCTTAAATTCAAAGGATTGTATTAAGAAAACATTACAAATTGATTATTGCTATAGTAAACGTGTAAAATTTAAAATTATGTGCATATAGGCATGCTTGTGTATTAATGAACCTTTACTGAAGCAAAGGGTCTGCATAAAATATATGCTGGGAGGGAGCAAGCCTTTAACAGAAAGTGGGGAAGGGCTTAAATGCCTACATTGAGGTCAGAAGATCAAAATCTTGTTATAGTTGTACCTGGATACTGAAAAGGATACTTCTTCAAGTAAAAAAAATATACCTTAAAGAGCATGTGCAATTTTTTTTTCTACATTTGGTATTTTAATTTTAGAAATATTTAGGTTTCCAGATCCAAAATTTCAAAAATAAGTAATATGAAATCATAGCTAAAAGTTTCTATAAAGATGAGACTGAACAAGGCAGATGTGGGGTTTTTTAAAATGAGATTACGGTGACACAGCAAACAAACTTTGTTTATTATTATAAGAATATTCTGGCAGTTTTATCTGTATCCCTAATGTTTAAGCTGCTAGATATTTAAACAAGTATTTACTGGAATTGCTATTTTTTTAAAGCAGACAAATTCAAATTTAAAGGCCTCAGCTAAACAATCCATGAAACATTACTTTCACAATGTTAGTTTAAGGGGGGGGAAAAACCTTGAAGCCTGTATGTACCAGCATTCTACTCAATGAAATGTATAAAGCCAGCCTCATTTCCCATTCTACAGTGGATTAGGACCTTGCAGACAATCCGTGAAGCCACAAGCACCAGCTCATCTAGTGATGTACAGTCATTCACGTATGATCACCAGCTGAAAGAATACCATACTATTGTGTCAACATCAATTAAATTAAAATGCTGCTACCCATAGAGTCAAAGGCTATTTAATATGCTAAAAGATTATGCAATGTGTTGAAAAGCATTAGAAAAACAAACTTTTTTTAAAAAAAGGTGTAACTCCAAATCTGTTCAATGAAAAATAATTAAAAGAAGAAATTACCAACTTCATTGAACTGTTGCAGTTGTCAAAATATTCCATAGATCCTAATGCTGTAAAATATGTAACAACATTTAAACCACAAAAACCTTTTAAATGCACAGTGAATGTTGCTTGGGAAAGTGGGAGGGGGTCGGCATTAGTTATGGGGTGCTATACTGATCATTATTGCATGGTTAAAACAGTTAAACTGAAACAAGTTTTGCATTTCTCCCCTACATCTGACAAAAGGAGAAAGATGCTTAATGCAAGACAATAGTAACATCTCATCCTCTCCCCGCCCTCAAAAAAAAACCAAACAAAAAAACCCAGAATAAAACCCAAAGCTTTCACTATTTTAACACCATTAGCAGAATCAATAAACCAAGCAAGAGTCTGAGCATATAAGCAAAGCAAACTTATTTCAGCATTTATCATATTCAGAATTTTCTTGGCTTTAAGCTCCAGAGTATTTTGATACCCAAGAAAACAATATTTTTTACAATTCCATTAATAAAAGTATGAATAAGCATATTTAAACATTTAAATACTGGATTTTTTCCAATAGCATTTAAAATCCATGTTCTTAACAATGTCATTTCATTTGGTCATGACACATTTTTCTTTAAGAAAACAAAAGTAAAGTCAGCATTAAAACAAGATACTAAATATTGCAATTATTTTTCCACATCCCTGCCTTAACAATATGGAAAATATGTCTTCAGTTTGAAGATGGAATATGAGAAAGAACAAAAGCAACTTTTATTTTGAAAGGGCTACTTTTACAATCTGTTGAGATTTACTTATAAAATTACAAGCAATTAATCTGTCTACAAATGTTCCATGCAATATTTAACTTCACAAACATAATATATACATATATACACTTATAGTGTGCATGCTTGCATGTATATTTATGTGTATATGCACACTATTGTGTATATACAAATATAAGCCTTGGAACACAAAATATTTTAAGACTGTAACAATCCAATGACACATCACACATGCATATTTTATATAATTATACACATGTCAACATTAAATAAGAAGTAGGGATCATATTTTATGTATGCCAAAATTCTACCAGCATGCAATCAGAACTTAAAAATCATAAAATAATTGTATATGTTTCAATTTTAAGATATTAGGTCGCTAATATAGAGACAGACCAAACATTAAATTATATTAATATCTGAGCTGAGAACTGCTGATTTAAGCAATTCATATGATTTGTTTGTGTGGATTTTCTAAATTGTCAACTTATTTCTGAAGAGTTACTTATTCAACAAATTAGTTTTATTATAGTAAAATAGTGTATATCCTACCCTATTTTAAATCACCACTCTAATAAAAAGGCATATTGAAGTTACGTGATACTGGTAGTATCAGAAGGTTGTCTCAAAAACAGTGTATGTACTGGTGCTTTCTGCAAAAATGACACCAACACTTTATCATATACTATATAAGGTGACCTATGTTCAGGATTTGGCTGGAACATTTAAAGTGTAAGCCTCAAATCCAATTAAAAATGTTTTGTAGCTATGGGCTAGAACATTTCAATAACACAGGACTACACTGTCTCATTTTTGTACTGTATTTCACCTTTAATACTATAAACACTTTTTTTACATGCATTTAAAATTTGTGTGTCTAAATTTAGGTTGAGTATCACTTCAGCAATGAATCTATTTCCCATTGTTTCTAAATTATTATTTATGACTTGCTATATTTGAACCACAATGATTTGTTCAATGAAGAACAGCTTTAAAACTCCATGTTTTATTATATAATTTATACCATTCCATTTGATTCAATTCTATACAGATGTACTTACATCTATGTAAGAAAATATATATAGAGAAAATATATAGTGTAAAGCAACAGTCCCTTTATTGGTTGCAAGTACGATGAAAAAGTAATATATTTTAAAGGGAGGGTATACATTAATTCACTACATCAAATATTATTATTAACATAATTTTGAGACAAAAATTCTAAAAATGGCAAACCCACTTCCTTATTATCACAAGAAAGCTATATAAACAGGTATATGGAATCACCATATTTTAAGACTTTACTGAAAGTGCCGAAATTTTTTTTCTAATAGCATCATATATCCCATGATTTTTATAGAGTACTATGTCATATCATACTTGAATAATATTGCAGAACATTGCAAGAAATTATTTTTCTGCCACCATATTTCAGACACTTTGATTTAGTCAACACATTATTCTACAATCTCACTTAGAAAGTGTTGTGTTTAACAACAGTGGTTTACCTCCAACTGCTGTTTTTAATTACAATATTTGTGTTTAAAGCTAGTGATTATTTCACATTCATTTAAGCTGTATATATCTAGAGATTACACAGTGAATTCACCAAGAGCACAGAGTTGATTAGGGCACATATATGCAGTGTATAGCTTGGGATTCCACATATGAATTAAGAGGTGAACATCTTAGAAGAATGTTTTTTTCAAACTCAGTTCCATAATACTGTATGGTCCCATGAAAACTTGATGGATTCTATGAGAGACTTAGGGTAAAAGAAGTTGACTTAAGCACAGCCAATCTTCTATCAATGCAGCTTTGACTCTTGATCAGAAGTTCTGGGATTTTTTAAGAAAAAAACCCAAATTGCATGGCTTTCTAAGGTTTTGCCCATGTGGCAAAGGGGTTATTGAAATAGTTAAACTATAATATATTACCTGTTTTATCCTGGTACATAGCCAGAGTTCATAACCGCACATTTAAACGTATTTCCTGCTTAAATGGTCATTCCAGAAATTTTATTACAAATTCTGCTTTTGGATACCCCTGACAATTACCCTAAGTGTAGCTAAATTCTGCTACCTCGTATATAAAATGTACAGATGATTGATTGATAAACCCAGTTAATTTTACAACTTGTTCTTTTTTATATGCAATCTGCTTTTTTTAATTACTGAAATTTATTTTGTACTAATCTTTGACCACAAGAAAGATATTTCACAGGTTCCAGAGACTGAAAAGAAAACCTTAAAAGCCCTGTTCAAAAAAAATAGGAAATTATATTCTGAGATGGTAGCAATGGGCATAACTCTGTGGCCATAACATAACTATATGCTAAGAACCCAAAAATAAAAATATTAAATACTCTCAACTTTCTTTACCCAGTAACACAGATAAAGAAAAAAAACCCAACAATATACCAAATATATCAGTGTTGGTTGTCATCTTTAAAGTCATTTATGGCTTGGGACCACATTATCCATGGGACCATTTTTTCCCAGGTGTTTCTTTTCAGCAGAATAGGTGTATTCTGACAATTAGCAGGACCAGGAGATGAGCCTTTTCTGCCATAGCACCTGGACTACGGAAAATCTCCCTGCAGGGATTACAATGGCCCCAACCCTGCTGGCCCATCGATAAGGCCCTAAAGACCTGATTCTATGCCCAAGTCTGGGGCCCAGGGCTCAGAGTGTATGAAGGATCCCTTCTTCTGGTTGTGTTAACAATAGTCAATTGTGAAATCTTCCTTGGCTGCTGTGCATTTTAATTTTGTATTTATGACAGGAATTCTTTTAAGAATGTTCACCATCCAGAGTCACTTGTTTAGATGGGGAGGGGGAGTGACACAAATTGAATGAATGAATAAATTTATATGTATAAATCTCAACTAAAACAGAGTTGTAAGGCCAAATCAAATGAAGGATTCATCTGTAATATTATGGGTAATGTACTCTTAATGCTAGTTAAGATGGCATTCCTTGCCAATAACTGTTTTGTAATTCTCTTGAGCAGAAATCTTTAAGAGTAATACTTTTTTCTACCTCACAAGTGTTCATCTTCTCTGGACCACCTTATATTGTTTTGTTAACAGTTGTCACAAGGAATGTGAGGCTGCTTATATATTAAACTTTGGAATTCAAATGCCAATATAAAAGTTATATTCTATGTTATTGAGCTCTTTTATTATCCAGAACTCTTAATTGACTGAAACCATGTACTACCATAACTAACCAATAAATGATACAGAGCATGCAGAACACTAAAGACTAAGAACATCTTTCAAGATTAAAATCAAAGGCCCATCTAAGTAATCTCTAAAAGATTATTTAGAAAAGAAGGACTCTTATGCCTGTCTCAGCTACAATCCTAAACAGAAGCAATGCTATTGGCACCAATGGGACATCCTCCACATGCCAATTACAATTGGTATTTTGGCTCAAATTGCATTGGAAAAAGAAGGTTTCTGCTGTAGCCTTAATGAGACGTTTAGTACCACTATCCCGGTGATATCATTCCCCAGTTATATCATTCACCGAAAGACTGCCAGGCAGCTAGTTGGCAAGCTGCCAGAAAGAAATCTTAAACTCCCTTTTCCAGAATAGTAGCAAGAAACATGTAAGGGAGAAAATGTATCTCTGCATGTAAGCCTCATTTTAACAGACAAGAAAAATGTTATAGAACAGTGGGGGTAATATGTGGCTCTCCATATCCTGTTAGCCTTGGTCACCATGGAAGTTGATGAAAGCATAATCCAAAAGTGAGAAACCACAAGATTCCTCACCATGCCCTACATAATGTATTCTTATTTTTTTCTTTAGTAATAATATAGAATACAAATAAAAGAGCCATAGATGAATATGATTTAGCTATTCATGTTTAAAGTCTTTGTATAACTATTTGGATTGCAATTCAAAATGAATAGAATTAACAGGCCTTGTTTTACTATTTTTAAATATCAGTTGATTGAAAAAACTATCATGAAATAAAAATAAGTTGCACTAATATGGTAAGAATTAGTATCAAATATTTGTGCACATCTAAGAATTTCATCTGTATTTGTGACATAGCTAATGGTCGCAGGTTTCTTGCATATCTGTGAATTACGGGGATTTTCCAACTTTCTAATGATAAGAATGAAATAAAATATGAAAAGCAGAAGATATAAATAATAGCAGAAGTTCCTGCTAAAAAACATGAATATCTTTGGAGATAAGCCTAAAATTTATCCCACTGCTTGCAGGGAAGGGGGAAGGGGGAGGTCTTTGCTTTCTGGCACAAGTTCACCTCACCTAAATTCTGTTTGCATATATAACTGCAATTTCAGTCTGAGAAAGGAAATGGTTCTATATGCAGATGGCAGTAAGTAAATTTATACATGGCCATATTTTTTAAATAAATAATTTTGTTTGCAGGAATTTCATTTTGTTCTCTCTAGACCTTTTTTTGGAATAAGGCTTTAGGGAGGAAGGGTCACAGAAAATGGACCTTAGGTCAATACAATGAGAAGACACAGGGTATTGCACAGAATTTATGTATGTGTGTGTATGTGTGCACATACACATACACAGAGTCTACTCTTTCTTTTGGGAAGGATTGGTATAAATTCAGGATTGCCTTTCTTCCAGGTAAATTACTGAATTTCTAGGATTTAATCTTCAATTGAAGATGTAAAATGTACATAAATGTTTATTTGTCCAGTGCATGAACATGACAGAAATGCTTTCAGCTAATTAATTAAAAGGAGAAGATTTACAAAGATGTTTCCTATGAAAATGGACAACTAGGTTCTATAACTTTGTGTGGCCATTAAAATGTCGCCCACATTACAGCACTTCAAAATATATCTAATTTATGAGAGTAAGATTTAAATCATTTTAGGGGAAAGAATAGAAACTTTAATTTTAATTTAATTTCTTGGATTTCCCAATTCATAAAACTATTTTAATAAAATAGCTTCCCAGAAGATGTAACACATAAATGTCTTACAATCACTATAAACAAATAATGATGCAATATGGTGGTTTATGTCTGCTAGACATGCAGATACTACATGCAAAATTTCAATGCAATCAATACTGACTTGTAACATTGTTGCTGTGTTTTTATATTGCAACTGCATGCAGTAAAAAGGAAAACTGCAATATACTGTAATGGCCTGAAACCTAAAGTGGGTTTTTGCCTGCCAATAAAATATGCATTTGATTGGCAATTCATTAATTTTAATAAAATGAATTTCCAAACATATGTGCACTTCATATGATATATTGGGTATTGTATAAAAGGCTATTGTGTGAACAAGAAATGCCCTGAGCTGTTTGATGAACTATCTACCGCTTATTTTAAAATCTTATTGCCAAGCTGAATTTTAAGTTATTTAAACCTCCAGAAAAAAAAATAAGCATGAATAAATTTACCTGTCGAATTTAAGGCCATTTTCCTTCACCTACAGATAAATGTTTAAAGCAGGATTTTTTTTTACACAGAAGCAGAAAACCATGAGCCAAAAATGAAATAGCCTTTCATAATTAAAGCTATAAGGATATAATGTAATCAAATATTTAAAATCTCAATTTTGATTTCTCTATTACAAAATTAAGGAGAAGGGACAATTTTCTTTAAAACTCTTTCTGAGATAGCATAGTGATATATAAATGTATATAAATATATACTTTTAAAGATTAACAATAACCTGCAATTCAAAGTATGTATTCTTTAATTGTGGAAATCTGTCTAAAAACTCTACACTGTTAATTATTAAGCCAAACATTTTAAAAATATATTTTTCTAAGGAAAAAAGTATTACTTCCAAAAGTAACAATATTTAATATTAAAGAAATGCCAGGGGATTTAAGTTTATATCTGTTGAATGCATAAATTGAAATATAAAATGAATTATTTAATGAAAAAATAGTTCTCTCAATGGAAGCATAACTCTAACTCATTCTTAAAATAAATTTACCAAAACATGAAACTACATATTAAAACTGCTAAAAGATTCATAACTTTATTAGTGAGTGGTGTTCTTTATAAAAAAAACCCTCCCAAGTTTGTCTAATACAATATTTTCACATCAAAATATCTCATTCCACAATCTAGAAAGGTATATTTATATTAATTTTTTCAAAGAAAGAAACTTTTATCAAACCCAGTTTCAAAAGCAGCTTGGGATTTTATTAAAGTGTTTCAAACTGTAAAGTAAAAGGGAAGGAGGTGGGGAAAGAGAAATAGAAACATACCAGCAACATTCCCCCTTAAACATTATCTTGCTCCGTATCCCAAAACTCCTTTTTGAATTTGGGGAGCAACAGGCAGCTGAAAAACAAGCACTGAAAACAATTTCAGAGGCACACAAGTGATAATGACTACATGCTTCTATGCTCTGCAAGAAGCAATATAGGAAAAATTCCCATGTCTATATGTAATCTAATTCTGATTATAATTTCTTACAAACTATTTACAGTGCAGCTGTCAGAAATATTCACTGTACATATTTTACCTTGATCAAAGAGGTGATCACAATTGCTCCAGCATTCACCATAGGATTATGAGGTTTGTCTGTAAAATAAAAAAGGATCTAATCACAGAAATGTATCTTCCAATAAATTAAACGAACACAGCTTCAGCACAAATTAGTGGTACTATTTATAGCTATCTTTCTCATAGTCATCTGATACCATATATTCCATCTAATTAAAATGTTGAATACTGATGTTTTCCTTCTTTGCTTAATACTAACCTGATTTCCAATATCACATGAATTTCTGCCCATTCTTTACATCATCTTCCAGTTTTATTCTATCATTTATATTACTGTATATCCAATCCCAAACTGAAATAGCAACTATGATTGTTCATAACAGTTAGTTGGACAACTTCAATCCAATTCAGGTTTTCATAAATATTTCAAATTCATACCATATATACTCGAGTATAAGCTGACCCGAATATAAGCCGACCCCCCCCCCAATTTCACCCCCAAAACTGGGAAAACTCATTGACTCGAGTATAAGCCGGGGGTGGGAAATGCAGCGGTTACTGGTAAATTTCAAAATAAAAAAAGACTGGTCAAAAGTGCGAGGACCTGTCAGAAATCACTTTTTTCAGCCCTCTGGGTAGTCCTTTTGTGCATATGGACTACTCAGAGGGCTGAAAAAGTAATTTTTGACTGGTCCTCGCACTTGTGATCAGTCTTCGAACTTACGACTGTCCTCACATTTTACGTTTTTGCCCTATCTTGTCACCATGGTGAAGAGAAGCAGTTGTGAAATGAGTGACATGGTTTTAAGAATGCTGCACGGGCATAAATGTGAGGATGGTCATAAGTGTGAGGACCAGTCAGAAGTGTGAGGACCTGTCAGAAATGACTTTTTTCAGCCTTCTGAGTAGTCCCTAGACATATATATCACATGACCAGCTAGCCATGCCCACCCAGTCACTGGCTTGATCTAATTTCAGGCAAGTTGAAGCCTCTGTTAAGAGATACCAGGGCTGGGCAAATGTGGCCCTTTTACAACCTGTGGACTTCAACTCCCAGAATTCCTGAGACAGCCAAGCTGGGAGAACCCACTAGCTAGAAGCCAATTACAAGAAGGCTAGCTAGCAGCCAATTACAATCAGCTCGCAACTCAAGCTCAGTGCACATGGAATCTCCGGTGAGGATTTCTTTATTTCTTTCTCCCTTTAAGCCCCCTCCCAGCCCGTTTTTGCTTCCAGGGGGCTGCAGAGAGTCTTGCTAGGCACCCCTAGCAAGACCCCTTGCTAGGCATTTTTTTTCATGACCCGAATATAAGCCGAGGGGGCGTTTTTCAGCCTGAAAAACGGGCTGAAAAACTCGGCTTATATTCGAGTATATACGGTACATTTTTTCCCTTTTAATTTTGTCATTTGGTTAAAATAAGGGAGGTTGTTATCAAACTCAGGTCATGGTAATGGTAACCTAAATCAGGGGTCCCCAACCCCTGGTATGTGGACCGTCACTGGTCCATGGCATGCCAGAATCCAGACCACACAAACAAATGAAGCCCCATCTGCAAGATGCAGTAGTACATGAAACTACACACACCCCAGTCCGCAGAAAAAACTTTCTCCACAGAACCGGTCCCTGGTGCCCAAAGGGTTTGGGGTCACTAACCTAAATTATCTCCACATTCTATCCCGTATTTTACTAGGTATTTTTAAAAAAAAACTGAAATCACAAATGTGAAGGGAAACACTTAATCCATTTCTCAGATGTACATTTTCCTGCAGAACTTTGCTGCAGGAACTGCACTGGTGACCAGTAGATTTCCAAATGTAATCCAAAGTGCTGTCACTATTTATATGTGGCTTAAGGCATCTTGGGGATCAATAATTGGGGATTCCACTGGGTGAAATCATCCGACAACACGGGGTGATATCAGCAATATGCTGATGATACCCAGCTATATATCTCCACCCCTCGTCAGTTCAGTGAGGCGGTAGATGTGATGTGCCGGTGCCTGGAGGTTGTGAGGATCTGGATGGGAGTCAACAGGCTCAAACTTAACCCAGACAAGACCAAATGGCTCTGGGTATTGCCCCCTAAAGACTATGTCGATTGTCTATCCTTGGTTCTGAGGGGAGAAAAAGTGCCCCCCTCAGAATGGGCTCGCAATTTGGGTGTCCTTCTAGACTCACAGCTGAGATTAGAACAACATCTGACAGCTGTAGCTAGGGGGACCTTTGCAGAGGTTCGTCTGGTGCACCAATTGCGACCCTTCTTGGATCAAGAGGCTCTCCTCACAGTCACTCATGCCCTTGTCACCTCACGGCTAGATTATGGGGCTACCCTTGAAAAATGTTCGGAAACTACAGTTGGTCCAGAATGCAGCCGTGTGAGTTATAGTGGGTGCACCTAGATACACCCACATTACACCAATTCTCCGCAAGCTGCACTGGCTCCCTATCAGTCTCCAGGCGCAATTCAAGGTGTTGGTTATTACCTTTAAACCCCTACATGCTCAGGGCCAGGCTATCTTCGAGACCATCTTCTACCACATAGCTCCCAGTGACCGGTAAGATCCCACAGAATCAGTCTCCTCCGGGTCCCGTCAGCTAAACAATGTCGGCTGGCAGGCCCATGGGGGAGGGCCTTCTCTGTGGCTGCCCCGGCTCTCTGGAACCAATTACCTCCAGAAGTCCGGACCGCCCCCCACCCTATTTGCTTTCTGGAAAGCAGTGAAGACCTGGCTCTTCCGGCAGGCCTGGGGCCGTTGATCTCATTATAGTGATCTTGCGAGACCCGGCCACAAATTGGAGTGTATGTGTTTTAACGTTTTAATGTTTTAATGTCTTATTTAAACTTTTGTATGGGATATTGTTGCATTGTTTTATTTTCTGTTGTAAGCCGCCCAGAGTCTCTTGGGAGTGGGGTGGCATAGAAATGCAAACAAAAATAAAATAAATAAAATAAAATAAAATAAAATAAAATAAAATAAAATAAAATAAA
>WNWU01000006.1:40418060-40442197 GCA_012654045.1 Ptyas mucosa | reverse complement strand
AAATAAAATAAAATAAAATAAAATAAAATAAAATAAAATAAAATAAAATAAAATAAAATAAAATAAAATAAAATAAAAATGCTGGTAATCTGTAGTTAAGATGAGAGCACGTACAAAATGGGTTAAAGGATCCTTGAAAAAATATCAAAAGGTTCAAAAATATTTTAAAAGGTTTCAAATGCAGGGAAATTGAATTTCAGCTGCTTTTAAGATTGCGTTCTTGGTCAGTATTTTAAAACTAAGGTGACATTTCAATATAGAAATACCAGTATATTTATTTAGTCAAAAGGGTATGCACGCTAGTCTGAATGAAATTATGAGCTAGCATGTGGCAGTAATTTTTAGACATAACATTTGAAGCATATGTCTTTTGGAACAGACTGCAAACCTTTGCACACATGGAATCTTGCCAAGGGTGTCACTGTATCCTAGCTTTCAAAAGCTTAGTTAGTTATATGAAGCTAATGATTTGGAACTCAAGGCTTGGAACAGTTGTTTATATTCAACAGCTAATGATACCCTTAGAGTAGGTATGGGGTAAAGGAAAAGAAAGAAAATATAGAACTAGTGAATATCTGCCAAGAATACATATATACAGTGTTACAAAAAAAAGAAGTGTCAGATTCATTTTACCAGTATGGGGATATCTCTGGAAGCTAATTGATGAAAATTTCCAATGTTCCATTAAATCGATACATTGCATATTTCAAAGTATAGGAAAATTCTCTCACACAAAAAGAGAAAGTCATCAGGAAAGGAAGAAAATATTTCTAATATTACACATCCATTAAAAATCCAAAAACATTATTTGAGCCTTTACAGTATTTACAGAGCATAAATAAAATTGATGTAAAATGCAGGTAGCAACTCATTGAATTAATTTTATTATTAGATCAAATACCTAATATAAGAGTCATTTTAATGTTCTGAATCAGCAGTATTTCCCGTTAAATATACAATGAAATCCACTGCATGGTGGAACACCACATAATCTTACAATGCAGTCTCTTAATTTTATCCTATTAAAATTATTGGAAATATTGTATGCACATTTTTTCACCATCCCATTCAATATACTATTCAGAATTATACTGAACAGAACCAAATGAGATCCCAAATTAACTTTATGAAATAATTGCAGAACAGCAGAACCAGTTTCCAAACAACTGCAAAAACATTTACAATGCTTTAATTTGGTACTGTTCTCTGCAGTGGATGAATTAGTGGGGAAAAGTGCTGACAGTAAGAATTTTTTTTAAAAAATGTGATTTTCTTCACATTAAACACAAATACATTTTTAAGAACATATATGAATAAATAATCACAGGTGTGGCTAGACACAGTTCTATTTATCACAATTTTAGTTCTTGGTTTATTTTCTTACTAAACTTCAGCTTGCGCAGGCTGGTTTTTGGCACTGCCATGTGCACAAAGGGATCACACTCTGGAAAAGCCAAACTTCCGGGTTCTGGCCCGCACACACACCCAACAATCAGCTGGCCGACGTGTATGCGCACACCGGTTTTTGGCACTGCCGTGTGTGCGAAGGACAACTGATCATCACCAGAAACCCGAAAGACAAACAGGCAAGGCCGCACGTGCCAGGGGTTTGACTTCGCGTGCCACTTTGGCCACGCATGCCATAGGTTCACCATCACGGGTATATACCATACACAATACCCATTGATTTTAGAACAGCAACAACATGACATGCTATGTGGCAATGCATTCTCAAATGCTAGTTCTCATTACCCAAATCTATGTTTGCGTTTAATTTGGAATGATTTATGTCTATCCCCTCACATGTTATAAAGAAAATAACCTAGCATTCCCGACCATTTGCCATTCTGGCCTGGGTTGCTAAGGCGGTAGTTAGGAACATATGACCAGCCACAGACTCCCTCCTTCTTTTGAAATACTGTGTTGTCATAACTGTAACCAATTAATCTGAATGAGAACTGAAATGGGCGATTTGGGGCCACCGAGTCCAAACCCTTGGTCGGTACTGGAATCTATATTAAACATCTCTGACAAAAGTTCATTTAGCTTCTAGCTGAACACATCCAGCAAAGGTGAACTGACTACTTCTCTGGGTACTAGATTCCACCAGTACCTGCTCAGTAACTGCTCTTCCTGTTCAAGATTTTTTTCTAGCATTCAATCAGAATCTGCCCTCCTGTGATCTTCTTTTAAATAGCATCCTTCCAGCTATTTAAAAATGTTGTCACTCCCTCAAGTCTTCTCTGGTAAATATTAAGCGTTCCCCATTGCTTCCATCTTTCCTTATAGGACTTATTTTTAGTCCCCCAATTATCCTTTATAGACCTGTTTCAATTTGCTAAATTCTTCTTAAGGTGTAGACAGCCAATTTGGATAAGATGCCTGACTAGAAACCAAGAGATTGTGAAGTTTAGTCCCACCTCAGGCAAAGCCAATCAGATGATTTGGGGCCAATCAATCTCTTTCAGCCCTAGTTAGCAGGCAACGGCAAACCATTTCTGAAATTTCACCAAGAAAACTGCAGAGACTTGTCCTGGTAATGACCAGGAGTCAATAATGACTTGTAAGGCACAAAATAATAGTTTAACGTGTGATGCCCAGACCTACTAACTTCTCTGTCACACAAATCTATTTCACTAGATACCATATTAAGAAATGATAATTGCACACATAACTTACCGTCTTCATTGAGGAACAGTTTGTTGAATCTTAATCCACTAGGTTCTTTACCAACATATCTGTGTACATAATCAGTGCCAAGATCATTAACAGCGATAGCATATTTCAAAGGCTTTACACAGGACTGAAGACAAAATGGGACTTTGGTATCTCCAATTGAATGCCTGTAAAATAAATACTGTATTATTTATTGCATTCACTCACATTTTTTTCTGAGAAATAAAAAAATGTATATCTTAAGGCAAAGGCTTTGGGAAAAGATTTTATTATGAACCACTGCTATACAAAAGATCACCTAAGAGTCTATTTCATCTTTAATATGGTAGAAAACACATTCTACCATATTAAAAATAAAAGAAAAACCACTTAGCAAATCCTGAACAGTTATTTGAGAGACTTACAATACTCAGAGTAAACATAAGCAAATAGGTTTAGAAATAAATAAGTTATCTTCTTAATATTAAATAGCTACACAAACTAAATGTTCAAGGAATTGATATAACTATCATATGGAAACATTTCAACATCCAAAGTATTTGGATGTTATAAATTGAAAGGCAGAGTATACATTCAGTAATAAAACAAAAAAAAGTTAGTAAACAGAATAAAGAATTTGTATCATTCAATGGAAGCATGCATAATATAGAGAAAGGTTATTGTTATTATTCTTTATCATATTATCAGAAACTATGGTCATTCAATGAAGCTGAACAGCTTCAGCCAGTAAATGTAAACTATTTTTTTTATATATGATCTTATTCTAGTACAATATGAAATTTCTCTCATAAGATATAGCATTTACTTTATAAGAAAGATCAGACAATTCCACGGAGAACCTCAGTGACCACTAGTTATGCTTTCAATAGTTACCAATTATTTATTTGTTTGTTTGTTTATTTAATTCAATTTGCACCATATCCAGATAGGAAATTGACTGTTATTTATATTTACTAAGCATGCATATCAATATTATATGGAGCAGCAAATATCAAAAACATTTTAAATAAATTGTGTAAATAAGATCAAATATAAGCACCATAATTAAAACCTATAGAAAAAATGAACTTCGTTCTCCCAATTGTACAAATTATCTACTCAAACTAAAATGTTTATGCTATTTAAAATCTTTATGGAAACAAAACTTTGTGGTTTCAAAAAGGGTATTCAAGAATTGCATAATATATGTTGAATTGCACAACACTGAGCATTTATATTAGATTCATGTTAATTCTTACTTTAATTTCTCCTTTAAACTTATATATTTGATGCCCTTTTCATTTTCAAGACCTGCTCTGATGAGCCAAGATAATATGCTTAAGGCCTGTGAATCAGGTCATATCTAAAAATATTAAGTGGACAAGATAAATTTTAATTTCTCATAGAAATCTGCCATAACTCTTCATTAACAAGTACTTTCTAATACTATTGTATCTATTATTTTTTAGAATAACATTTTCCAAAGGTAATTATTTGCAACAATCCATTTCTTGCCAAAACTGGATTTTACCTTGTGAAAATGTAGCTTTATACTTTCTAGCCTTGGAGAAACAGGGCATGTCAATAAAATTAAGTAATATCTATAATATCACTAAATCAAGAAGGGGCTCATGGCATTTCACCCACATGGGTGGGTGAAAAAAGTGAAGAGTTTTGCATGACACCCAGGAATGGATTATAAAACTCTAATTTATATTAACATTGTAACATAGCATGGGTAATTAAATTAGGATGTTTCAATGCACAAAAAGCCAATAATCAGTGACGTTGTTTTGAGGAACAGGGGGTATAAAAGAATCATTTCAAAAAAAGAACTCTCAACTTCTGAAACATCATCCTATTTTCTACTAAAAATTGGAATGCCCTAAGCAGAACTAAAAATCCTATCTCTTCTCTAGTACCATAAGAAACATACATAGATTAAGCAGAACTATCTTATATTTGTAATTTAAGCCTCCCAAAGGGTGTGTCTGCTTCTGATTCTACAACTGAAATTATTTAATCAGTTCAGATATTTAAACTACAATACCTCTGCCCATCGACTGTGCAAACAGATACTGCCCATAAGTCAGGACTGAATTTAGCCAGTTGTGGGATATAGTCCGCAACCTACACAAAACAAGTTCAATATAAAAGAATTAGATTACCGTATATAGCTACAAATAATGAATACATGAAACCCAGCTAGTAAAATAATAAAAGGCACAAACACTTATCCAACCTCTCCCCCAAACTATCCCAATTTTTTAAAAGCAGGATCTACCAAACAAACAAAAACAAAAAACAGGTTCATTGTAGTTTTGTTCTTGTCCATTTTATAGGAAAAATGGTAGTTCATAAAAACTATTTTTAAGAATTCACTCAAGATTAGCTGCACTTTTTCTTTCATAAATGTATCAATGAATAATCTACAAATGGTCAAATCTCTGGTGTCTCTATTATCAGCACAACTGGGTCTGCCACTCTAGGACTAGTTTTACTGTACACAACACAGTAAGCCATAATGTTGTTAGATACTGGCACTGTCAATATTTGATCCCAACTAGTATGTTTGATAAGGCATGATTTATAGTTTAACATTATGTGAATAGGCCAAAATAGCTTCCTAAAAGCATAATAAAAATGTAGCATGTTAATTCCAAACCACTCTAAGCACGCATTATCAGTTGCAGAGTTATGCAGACAGAAGTTTGCACTTTCTTTTCTAATCACTTTTGGAAATAGCTAGGTATTAGATACTTTTGGGTCATCAAATTTTACACCACTTTTGGGTCATCAAATTTTACACCACGGGTGAATTTCCTTCAAATTTTAGTGAAATAAATTTTAAATACAAATTGAAGGACTTATTTTATTTTTCCTGGAATAAACAGCAAAAAGGGTGATTAAAACTTTGATTTGAAAATTACAAATAGACTAAGAGTACATATAAATTTGAAATAAGATTTTGAAATTAATTATGAAAAATCCTTTTCTTGGGACACAGTTTTTATTTTGAATTCTTTAAAAAACATAGTAAAATAAGACTTAAAAATTGCATACCAAAGGAAACTGGGAGGATTTAATTAAAGAATTAAAAAACTAACTAAAACATTAATTAATTAATTAAAAAACAAGAATAAAACTTGACTAATATAGACTGAAGCAAATATTTTAACTATGGACATATTGAACAATACTTTTGACCAATGGACCTAGAAATTAATCTAGGAGTGTCTGCCTCTATAGTGTTTAAAAACGCTATAGAAGAGAAACATGTATTATCTGATACAATTGAGATTGATTTGAAAGTATATTTTAAAATGATAGGCTACATGAATCTAAAAAATGATTTTAGAAAAGAATCCAGCTGATGTCTTAATAATTAAAAATGATATAAAAATAACAAACCAAGGGAATGACTGGGATAATTTTCCTATATTGCATTGACAAAAGAGATTTGTTAAAGTTTTGAGGAATCTTGTGAGAAAGGACAAAGAAAAAAAGAAATCAAGATCTATGTCATTATTTGAATGGACTAAAATTGTTAGAAGTAAAATGAAAGAATAGAAAATTGATTCATTAGATCTAAACTAAAATGGATATGTTATTATCTTAATGGACTTTTGGTGACATAAGGACTGAAATGTCAAAGTTACCATATTTTTCGGAGTATAAGACGCACCTTAGTTTTGGGGGAGGAAAATAAGAAAATAAAAATTCTGCCTCTGCCTACCAGCATCTATCTGGCTAGCGTCCTTAGCAAATAGCCTGGTCAGCTTCATTAAATTAGCCTGATTCAGCATGAGCAGCTGATTGGCAGGTGGATTGCCTCCCAGAATACCCCCAATCAGCTGCTCCCAGAGATGAACTTTAGCAACAAGTTTGATGATTGTGAGCATGCATGGGCCTCCTTGGGGCAGATACACAGCTTCAAAAATGCAGCTGATCGTCGCAGGGCACTCCAGTGAGTACAGCAGGGGAAGCACAGAACCCGTCCAACAAGGGTTTTAGCAGTTTCATGTAACAGGAAATATCCAGTAACAATTTTGAAAGTAGTTGTCATAGCCACAAATACCCTCCCCCCCAAAAAGACAGAGAAAGAGAGGGAAAGAGAGAAAGAAAGAGGAAGGAAGGGAGAGAGAGAAAAAAAAACCTCTGTGCTATTATTTTTAATTGTTTTAATTTTTTTATCATGAGTTAATATTTTACACTGTCCCTACACCTAGAATGATTTTACTGCCTTTCTTTTGCCCAGCGCTACCACATATTTTTCAGGGATTTACATGCATTCAATGTCTATAGTCCAGAGCATAAATGTGTGTGTTTATTTTGTACATCAGGTTGCATAAGTCCACCTTAATATGCTATTCCTGGTATGTGATGTTTTGTATACATACAGAGAAAGAAGCACTCTTGTGATCTTTGACTTTTACGCTTGCTGTCAAACATCAGCCATAATACTAATTACTGTTTTGAACAATATGCACGAATGGCTATTTTATATGTGAAATTATGACTGAAATATTTCTGCACCTATTTTGGTTCCCACTGTCAGGAATTTTCTCCTTAGTTTTAGGAGAAAAATTAACTTCTCTCTTTGTTCAGTTTCCATCCATTGCTTCTTGTTTTGTCTTCTGCTGCTTTGGAAAATACATTGCCTATACATTCTTTCTGGCAGCCCCTTAAAAACCTGTTGCCTATTACACTCTTGGGCAAAGCATGTGAGCCATTTCCTCCTTTCAGTGGTCCATGAAAGTACATCTATAGTTTGTAGATAATAAAGTTGAAAAAAGGTGAACAACATTTTTACAGAACTATAGATACGTTGAGGCTGTGTGTGACAAGGAATCTCTGGGAGGGGAGGGGCCAGGCGAGGGACCCCTTGACGTGAGTGACATTGAGTTGGCCACGCCCACCCAGTCACATGACCTTGAAGCCACTCCCACCATCACATGACCAAGCCATGCCCACAAAATAAGCCACGCCCACAGAACTGGTAGCAAAAAAATTTAGAACCCATCCCTGGTGGGTGGGGCTACATTCGGTGTATAAGACACACCCAAATTTTCACCCTCTTTGGGGGGGAGAAGTGTGTTTTATACTCTGAAAAATACGGTATATGGATTTGTCAATAGAGAAGAGAAGGGGTATGGTAAGAAGAGACAATTTATTTCATTTTAAAAGAAGGTGATAAGTTACTAAAATTGTTTACACTTGTGATGAAGAGGAAAGTCATTTTTTTCTTTATTTTGTATTTTTCCTTTTCTTTCTCTTCTTTTTGCATCTTCAATTTTTTAAATTCTTTTTTTAATTTACACTAGTTTTTAATTATAATTTGCAAACTTTAATAAAATTACTATATAATAAAATATTTTCGTAAGAAGGGTGTTATACCAAATGATTAATATAATCTGTTTTTTTCAGACGATAGCATCTTATATAAAATTATGACTGTTCTTTTATGCAAGTATAAAAATATTCTAGAGACAGAATACTTCCTGCCAGAAAAGACAGATAGAAGGGGGAAAATACCATTCACTTACTGGTTAGTATTAAAAATCCAATACATAACAAAAACTAGCTTACTGTCTTAAATATTTCAATATTCTATTGGATTTGCTTTAATTATAAGATGTACACATAAAGGAAAAAAAACAACAAAATGATTGTGGGGGAATCTGTGCTCCATTTTCTTGGATGTCCCAGATATAGGAGATATGTATAGATATTTACATTTCCAATTTTTTTAAAAAAAATGGAACTTACTATATTTATTCACTTACATATGCTACATGAAAAGAAATTGGGGAAAACAAAAATCTGTTCAATCTATGCTTATTAATATCAACTGCTCGGAAACACAAAGTAAATGTATAAGTGTACCGATTCTTCTTTGTGGAATTCTCTGACAAATCATCTCTTTATAAATATATAAAATATATAAATATATATATATATATATATATATATATATATATATATATATATATTATATATATATATAAATGGAAAATTTTCCATTTTTAAAAAATGGAAATTCCAACTGTAATTTTTTTAAAGAAAATAGCACTAGCCTAGCTCATGACTGGGTAACTTCTTAACCTGCCTGCATACTACAGAAAGCTTTGGACAGATGACAACAGAATAAGTTTGATCTGTTTTTCCTTTGTTTTCGGGAACTAGCAGGTTGTGAAAAATAGGGAGTGTTTTATCTCACAGAAGGCTATCACTAACGTATTCAGATAGTCCTCACTTACTGAAAGTTGTAAAGTGAAATACCACATGACTGTACTGATTTACACTATCAATCCTAGATGCAGTTATTAAGTGAATCACTGTGGGTCCTCAAGCATGATGTCACTTGAACATGACTTGCAACTTTCTGCTGGCTTCCCCATTGACTTTGCTTTTGGAAGCCAGCTCTGAAAGAAGCAAATGGTGATTATGGGATATTGCATACATTGGCTGCAAATGCTGAATCACAATCACATAACCATCAAGACATTAGAATGACAACAACTCTGAGAATCATTTGTAATTTTCTTTTTTAGTACTACCACAAATTTGAACAGAAGCTAAATGAGCAATTGGTAAGTGAAGGCTATTTGTACTTAAAACTATCCTTCTGTCCACAGATCAATGAAAATCACACAGAGAACATTCTATATCTTTCCACCAAAATTGGTGGCATGATCTCAGGATGATTTGAAGGGCACAAACAACTATGAACTGCAGTTGGCCATCTCTATATTGCCACCAATTATTTTTAATAAGACACTTACCTTCCCTCCTGACTGTTTTTTAGCATTTTCATATAACTCATCAATGTGAGAGGCAAATGACATAAAATCAGGAATGACAAATTTTCGCCTGAAAGCCTGAGTTAGTAACACAATGTTGCTTTGGACACACCTGTGAAATACAAAAAAATTATTATTACATGAGTGAAAATACCATATGTCTTTCACAGAAATAATAAAAGTGCTTCTGAAATCTAAAGAATAGAATTGTATCCAAAGATATTATTTACTGAAGCTAATATGTTAACTACTGACATAATGCACACTTTTGGTCTCCTCTGTGCTCTTCCTCCTTCTGTGAAATCAGATGTGGGGGAATTGAATATTGAAAAATATTTCTGAGCAGTGTTCAGTTACATCATTTTGTACTAGCCTCATTAGTCCAAACTATAAACAAGTTAGAGCAAATAAGTTAAGGTATTTACTTTTTAAAGAGATCTTTATCTAGCATGACACCATCTGATGTTGTCTGAAGCGTCAATCTTAACATATCCATGCATTCTTTCAGTCTCGGATCAGCTGTTCGTAAACCTGTAGATTTTAAAGCCTGTAAAATAAAAAAGGCGTCACAGATATTTCTTCTTCTGAACACTAATTCACATAACATTGGTTCTGATTCCCATCTGATCTTCTTTTCCAATAGACTGCAATAGATAGCTCACAAGACATTTCTGTTTTCAGTGTTTTGTTTTAAATACATGTAGCCACACTCCCTAAATGTGAGTAAAATGATAATGCAGCCTTCTTTAAAACTTAAAATTTCTGTGAGTTTTAGTAACCTTCCCATAACCTGGTCATTACCAAACCGGTATGTTTTCAAAAATAAAAAGATATAAGGCTAATTTACTTAGCACATAACTTATTAGAAACATGATAAAAAACTTACTGTGATGAACTTATGAACTGGTATTTTTTCTTGTCCTTCTGCAATAGTATAGAAGAGCAAATCTTCCAAGCTAGGCAACAAGCCTCCTTTACTAAGGAGAGAACACAGATATGGGGGGAAACCAAGTATTAGTTTGTCACGATCTTAAATCAATGTAATTCTATAAAATATACTCCTATGAAAATTTATTCTTAATTAAATCTTACAGTGAAACATAGTTTCATATATACATACACAATGAAATATAAATCCGACAGTGAAAGTTTCACATAGACATAGTGTGTCATTAATTATTATTATTTAAGCACTGTATCTGTTCTTCAATGGACATTTTTATTTATTTTTCCTATCAAAATAGGACACAAGTAACCGTATATGCCAATATAACAACATTTTGCTATATAGTAAATTTCCAATTAATACACAAATTCAATCTTTCAATCAGTGCCTCCTTGCTAGATAACTGAAAAAATACAACTAAACAAGTTTTCTTCTTGATGTGTTAATATTTCTTAATTTTGTGTTTGTGTGTGCGCGTGTGCGCGTGTGTGTGTGTGTGAGAGAGAGAGTGCTCAGATACATTTTCCAACTACAGAAAACATAAGGCTAAAACTAAAATTTAACAAACTCCTCTCCAAACATTTTAAGAAAAACTGATACAGGTAGTAATTTGTGACTAAAAATCAGAAAAATATCAGATTAATTTGCAAACTTTATATTCCATAGAACATTTAACATGGATATACTTTTAAGAAATGTAAAATGTTCAAACATTAAGACTTAGTTCAATTTCTTAAAGTAGTTTTTAAATAACTTTATAGATTATTTATCATTGACATCTGTTGCAGTTAAATAAACCAGATTAGCCCAGTATTTAGCTATAGCACTGAACTAGCTGATACAGAAAGCATGGCAAACATTTAATTTACTTACAGAAAATATCTCAAATGGACTATTCTTGGATAAAGCTTATCAGTTTAAACTGCAGTATAAGCTTTTTCTCCCTCTATTTCACAGCTCAATAATGTTATGTAATATTTGTTTAGCCTAAGAGCAGCGTTTTAGCATCATTAAATACTTAGAAAAATACATATTCAGCATAACCAAAAAGAACTAAGACAGAAAGTGGACATGGCGTTGTCACCATTATCTTTACTATGTGGAAGTGAGTGTTTATTCACTGCAAAGTCTGTACTGAAAAAATAAAGAGAGAAGCTCATTTGAAGCCATAAGACACGGTAAGTCACTTTGGTACAACAAAGATAATGCTGTCCTTCAAACATCTATTATAAGGCCATAGAGTGACTTTTAAAGAAGTTCTGAATCTCAGTTCTGAATGAAGTTCGTGACCTAACACTTTACATTGAAATCAAGTTCCAAAATATCAAATTTGACTTATATGAAGAAATAACAAGTTGAGAGCATCTGAAGTATGGCATTAGCTAGAAAAGAAGTAACAAGTTTTTGCCCTATGACAAGACTGCAACAGAAGACTGATTAAGCTAATACTAAGACAGTAAGATCTGTAATTAAGCTGTCAAGATTAGCCAAAAGGAAAGACTACAAAATTCTGGAACTATACGGACCTGTAGTTTGAAAACAGTATGCACACTGAGTTGGAAAAGACACTGATGTTGGGAAAGATTGAAGGAAAAAAGGAGAAGGGGACAGCAGAGGATGAAATGGTTAGATAGTGTCATTGCGACAGTGAACATGAATTTGGGCAAACTCCAAGAGACAGTGGAGGACAAAGTCTTGGATACTATGGTCCATTGGGCCACAAAAAGTCAAACACAATTTAGCAACTGAACAACATGCACACTGAGTGCTTTTAGACAACTGCATTGGCTCATAAATACATTGGGGATTCTAAGGAGATATCTGCCTCAAAATACTACAAAGAAGAGTAACCTTATTAATGTTTTAATAAAGTACACATTAAATCAAATATTTATTACAGTTAAAGACCAGCATATATACTGCAATTACTGTAATTAAAGACAAATGTCTTTTCTCACTGTATACCCCTCTACCTTCCCATCTTCTCCGGTTTTACTAATGGCAGCAACAACTGAGTAACTTTAACTTCTCTTTGTCCCCTCTATTCCATGTTACTCTTACCCACATTTCCATGATACTTCAGCAAACACGAAATGAAAAAGCACTCATTCTCTTTTCCCCTTGTCATTTTATAGAGGACAAAGATGAGAAACAAAGTAGCAAACCTTAGTGTGGAATAACACAAATGTTCTTTTTTATCTTTTTTACTTTTCTTACTGCTACAATTGTTACCCATTTCCAGATGTCTGCTGGCAAAGTAAGAAAATAAAAACCGAAATAGCATTATGGAATAGAAAAAGAATGTTGCAGTGGATGCATATAAAAGCACATATCCACAGAGGTGTGATAGTTGCATGATGATAATGAAAGAACCACAGTTAAGTTTTAGAGAAAATATGCAACATTCTGAATACATGCAATGAAAAATACAAAAGAAAAAAAAGTATTGGAAGATGAATTCAACTTTCGACAGAACAAGTAGAAGCAGGATGTAATGAATGTATACAAATACCCTGGACCAGCATAAAAATAATTAAATGAAGAGGGTCACTCATTACATTAATGAGAAATATGTAAATTATGTTTGATAGACTGATAAACAGCAAGAAATGATTGATAAGAAACAAAATGCATACAAAAGAATGTTTACAGCAAGAATGTGGTGGGCTTTCATCATAAAATTAATTATTTGAGATGAAACTAAATGGAAGGAATACTAGAAGAATAATGTAGAAATTTTTATTGGAATTGCAATGATTTGTCAAAGAAAGCAATTGAAAGAATCCTGAATCATATTCAATACTAGAGAACATATTCTTTCAAACATAGAAGCCAACTTTTTCCCCCTTTTTTTCCCCTTCCGTTCCTGATTCCACCTGATGGTAAGCAAGAAAGGTTGCTGGTGGTGGTATTATTTTTAAACTTTAGAATAATTTTTATGGGGATATTTTAGCTGTTTACTGTATCTATGTACAATTTCATGCAAAACATTTGCAGTAAACATGCTAAATAAATTTCTGGCACTATAAACAACTGCTACATTACAAAATTTACAATGTAGCTTATTCTAATGTAAATATCAATCCAGGCTAATTCTGAAACTTGCTAAAGTGAAACCACAATCCAACAGATCATTTGGAAGAAAGGGACAGCGTTTCAAGCAATGTTCATTAAATCTAGATGGAAATATGACAGGAAAAATATGTGGGATGGGGAAGAAGAAGAAAGCTAGTTTTTTTCATTGTTACTTTAGTCAAATGAAATGAATGGAAGGTATCAGACTTTTCCCTTTAGAAAATGGCATAGAGATGGCAGAGCATGTGAACAAAGGAAACACTAAGGGACAATTCAGGATCTCTTGGATCTCCCATCTCTGCCTTTAGGAGGAAGAAGATGAGCAGTAGCACAGGGTCCCATAGAAGAAAAAACACCAATGCACAGACAGAACCATGCATTGCAAATTCGTTCCACTGCATATAAAATCCATTAGATTGGGCCTTTGTGCATACAAAAGCACGATAAAGCAAAAATGGAAGTGTAAAAGGATGTTTTCTAGAGAACTTGTGAATGAGAGATCCACAAACCACAGCAGAGATTATTCTTATATACATGCTGCTGCTGGGGAACATAATAGAACCAATAGTAAAGGATACAGTAGAAAGTAGGTACAACAATTACATCTACATACATATGGAAAAAGGGACATAGGGAGCTGACAGACATTGAAAAGCTTTTACCGGTACTATTAAATTATATTGAAATTTGTCAATTTCTAAAAGTGTACTTTTTCAAAAAAAATTAGTATCAATATATGGATATAATATTAAACTAGAAAATTTCAAAATTCATTTTTTCCCCCAAAATCATTGTATGGTAATTAGAAATATCTGTACATCTAAAACACAATTCATTACTAATGCATTTTAAATGCAAATAAGATGCTCTTGGGGAAAAGGAAAATGCAGCAAACTAGTCGTCAGTCAGCCTGTCATCTAAACCAGCGGTCTAACCTTTGCAGCCTGGCACCCTGGTGTGGGGGAGAGAGGAACAGGGCCATACGAGCAGCAGGCTGGCACACACACGGGTGCAGTTTAACTCACACAAGCACTGGGCCAGAGCATACCCGCGTGTTCAATTCACACGAGCGGCGGACTGGCCCGCACACATATGCAGCTCAACTTCAGCTGTGGCCGCATGTGCACACACACCAGACTGCTACTCACGCAAGTTGAATTAAGCATGCGCTGACTGTGAATAGGCCACGGCCTGGTAGTCAGCTGTGGCCTGGGGGTTGAGGACCCCGATCCAAACAGTATTTGGGAAGACTCTAGAGCAGACCATAATCAATAGAGCATATAAATAAATAAAAGGAGTCATCATGAATCTTGTCTGACAAATCTTGTTTCAATGTTTAATTAGCTACCAATTTCCTTAATATATGTGGATAATATACTATAGAAATAGTATATCTGGACTTCAATAAAAATGCCATTTATGTATTTGTCAGCTTAATAGAATGATAGTTCAGTCAACTTGCAGCTGGTTCAAATCATACTCAAAAATGTTCATCAGTAGTTTTTCCCTGCACTGGAGAATAGTTTCAACATTCTTTAGTATTTTTCTTACTGCCACGAATGAACAGATAGGGGAATGTTTATCAAATTTGCCATACAGCACAAAATTAGATAAGAAACTGAATGTATTAGAAGGCAGAAACAATACTCAAAATAATCTTGACAAGTCAGAGAAACCAGTTGAATTACATTTAATGAATACGAACCCCAAGTTTTTCATTTAGTAAAAAAATGAAATGCACAGGTATAAGATGAGAAATATAGGATAGTCACACTACTTGTGAAAAGTACACAGATTAATATTTGTTTGTAAACTTGGCAGTGTGATGTGATTGTAAAAAGGTAAATGCTAGCTTAGACACCACCTACAAACATACAAATTAAAAATTACAGAATTAATCATTATACTTTATTCTGGTTCGACTAGTCCCCAACTTGAATACTGTGTGGGCACAACACTTTAAGAAGGATTTAGAGGAAGACAACAAAGATGATTAGGGGGCTAGAAACAAAGTCCTATGAAGACGGATTAAAGGAGCTGGGAATATTTAGCCTTGACAAAAGACAACTGGGTGTGGGAGGATGAGAACTATCATTCAGAAGGTCAAAACCTACAGCATTCTCTCATTATGCAGCACAAAAAAAAAGGATTTAAGATACAAGAAGGCAGATTGCAACTAATTGTTTTGGGGGGGCAACCCTAACAAGAGGACTTTGATAACAGAACCAACTACCCAGAGAAATAGGGGACATGTCTATGGGACAAACAGGTGTCTTCCAGCTTTCATGGCAATCTAGTTACTTGCTTTCTTTACTCCACTCTGATCCTGTGGATGGAATTACTCATATAAATAGCTGAATAGTAAATTATTTATGCTCAAACACTTATAGGTTACTTTAAATAACATTGATGTAATATTTTAGCCATCTGCCTCATAAAATGAAGAGGATGGCTCTCTCTAAATCATCTCCAGGCAAGTGATTCTCTCCAGAAAATGGAGAGGGGGAAAAGATGGATTATCCCAGACAGTCAAGAAGAGCTAAAGACTCATTTTTCTGCCACTCCTCCAAGCTCCAATAGATTGGGTAAAAATTCTGTATTAATTCCAATGTATTGCTTTACCAGTAACAATTAACTAACTTTAATATTTAAAAGACAGTCTATTTCCAAACAACAGTAAATTTGAAACTTTAAAAACTGACGTATATAGAATGCATGGTAACTTTAAAATAATAAAAGCTCCAACTTTTACATTTGATAAAGATCTGAAAACACTGAAGAGACTCCTTGTGACTTTTCATGAAACCAGAATTAAGACCTTAGAAGACCTTCATTTTACTCTACAAACTGAACCACTTCAAATACATGGGCAATTGACCAGAAATAATTTAAATATTAACTTACTTTCAAATTGCTGAGTGGCAGAAGGTTTTGTTAAACTATAAGGAATATATTCAGGAAGTCTTCTCATTGCAAGTTGATTTTAAATTTGAAATAATGGATACTTACAGATTAAAAACAAGCAGCAATCCTTCACAGACATATATTTATGTGGGTGGCTGTATTCAATTATTGAAGTCCAGTATCATAGACCATTTTTACAACTTTTGAGAAAGCTACCAAACTGAAAATACTATAGATTCAAAATCATGATTTATCCGTATCTTACTTTTTCTCTAATAATCAATGCTAGCATATTCTACATATTCTATGTAATTCGTCCCAGGGCTGGAAAGTGGAAAGTGGAGGGCAATAACCCTAGCCTTATTGGATATTCAAAACAATTATACTTTTCTTTTGCACAGTTAGAGTGAGTACTTCACTTTTTGGACATTCAGCTTCTTTCAGTTTAAACCTATATTCATCCTTTTTTTTTCTTTGTGCACTTCCTATTTAGGAAGCTTATTACAGTTCCAGACATCTGTAACCCTGGGAAAGCAGCCTTGAAAAATATTTTGCCTACAAGAAGGCACAGTACTTATAATAGTCAGTATGTAAATTGATTCAGATTTTTAAAAAGAGACAAATGTGCAACAAGTTGTAAAAATTAGTCTGATATCATGTTGCAAGAAACAGCTTTTTCTGTGACCTAAGAACTGAACTGCTGAAAACTGCATTAGTTTTCAATATTATATTTTACATATATTATATTTAACAACAATGTTAAACAGTTGATACAAATTTCCAGTTGAATAGTACATAATTTTCATAAACTAGGACTTGTTACAGGTCAACAATCAATCATTTTATTTCCATATTATCTTTATCATTTTATGAGGCTTATATTACAGCCATTCAAGAAATATGGGCATATTTTTTTCACAGGATTTCAAATTCTTACCTTCACCTAGTAGATTTATCTCTCAATTTATCAACTGAAATCGGGACCTGACAATTACCTCTTGTCTACCTGATTTTCTTCTACGGTTACGGTATTAGTGACCCTAAAGATATTAAGATGAGGTGACACATGGCAATGGATATAAATTTCCCTTATTTGCTGATGATATTATGGCTATTC
The DNA here is from genome assembly GCA_012654045.1 of Ptyas mucosa. Lineage (NCBI taxonomy): Eukaryota > Metazoa > Chordata > Lepidosauria > Squamata > Colubridae > Ptyas > Ptyas mucosa. The sequence continues at coordinate 40,424,697 of WNWU01000006.1, read as the reverse complement.
TCAATATTCTTCATGCCATTACCAAAGCTTATTCATCTTATACAGTAACATGGTTTATACCCTGATTATACTATTAACTGGGGAACAAAACTAATTTACTCTCTTTAGGATGCAGTATATCTTAAACTACTGCAAGAGATTAGCAGTTATGCTTTTTTAAAGAAATTGTATAAATTAATTGGATTTATATCTTTCTCAAAAATATCTTAATAGTCTGAATAAAACATGCTTAAATGTATAGATGTAATTTCAGTAGACATAATTCAATGTTTAAAGCTTCCATTAAGTCTCTGGGGCAAGTTTAAAGTTATCAAAATGAGTATTACCTTGAGATTAATGTTTAATAAGTATTATCTATTAAATACTTAGATTACATTAGACAGATACAGTAGTGTTTAAACATTGTGAACCCTTTTGAATTTTCAATATTTCTGCATAAAATATACCCTAAAATGTCCTTTCCACACAAGTTCTGAAACTAGATAAAGAGAACCTATTCAACAAATGAGTCAAAATATTATATTTGTTCATTTATTTATTTATTAAGGAAAATGATCTAAAGTTATATCTAAAGGTTAAAAAAATAATCTTTGTTGGTGTGCCCTCCCTTGGGCAGCAATAACTACAACTAAACATTCTGAGAATGGTTGATCAGGCCTGTACTTAAGAAATTTAGCCTGTTTCTTTAACTAAACAGCTTTAACTCAGGAATGTTGGTTTGTTTCTTCACATGAACTGCCTACTTCAAGTCCTTCTACACTTTTGTAGGATAAAGGTCAGGAGTTTGACTTCGTCAATCCAAAATATTAACTTTCTTCTTAACTGTTGATCACTCTTAGGTTGTATGACTTGTGTATTTTGTGTTGTCATCTTGCTACATGATCCACTTTCTGTTGAGTATATGTTCACAGACAAATAGCCTAACATTTTCTTGTAGAATTTGCTGAGACAATTTAGAATTCATAGTTCCACTGATGATGGCAAAGCCATCCTGAGACAGAGGCAGCAAAGCAGGCCAAACTATGATACCAGCACCATGTTTCACAGATGGCCTACTAAACAGGTATATACAGAAGTATGAAGGCTATTGCTTAATGCATTGTAAGCCGCCCTGAGTCTCCGGAGAAGGGCGGCATATAAATCGAACAAACAAACAAACAAATAAATAAAGTTTCTATGCTGGAGTGCAGTGTTTGCGTTTCACCAAATCTAAGGCTTTTCTTCAAAAGCCATGAAATTTTCTTTGTTCCCTGAAATTTGTTCCTAGTAGGGAGTGAGTGGGGTTTACTCTCATTTTATATTCTAGTGGCTTGCCCTATCAGTGTTGGTGGGAGTGGTCTTGATGGTTCTTTGGTTAGGCTGTTTACTGTTAGCTTCTTTGACAGTTCCTTGTTTAGGGTACTGTTTGCTTCTTGATTGTTGGCCTAATGTTAATCTTGGTGTTAATTTCTGCTCATCTGGGTTACCTAGTTTGGGTAATGAAATGTCTGCAAAAATATGACCAAGCTCAGAGAGCACTAGGGAACCCTTATTTCAATCTTGAGCTACAAATATTCTCCTCTATTGGTATGCTAAGGTCTACTGAATATCCTTGGAGAATATGAGATTGCCTTTTGATTAGAGTGGTAAAACACTTCTGGAAATTTTAGGTCTAACGATATCAAACAAGTATCTTCATTTCCAGCCTCAAAAACTGCCAAACGCATCTGGTCATTAAATGCTTACTAGGTACATTTTGATCCAAAATCCCATGAAAAACTGCTATTGTGGAATAACCCAAATCTGAAAATAGGAGGGAAAATGTTTTATTGGAATGCTTGGACCAAACAATAAATCAGTTGATTACTAATGAGTTGTGTTTTGAGTATAATTTCTTTACAAGATTTGCTGAGCAATATATATAACTGAAACGTATTAAACAGAATGGCCTGGTTGCTTTAGCAGCAGCAAGGTACTAACAAGTTTAAAATGTTTAAGAGATGCAGCATTTGAACAAAAACTGACAATCTAATTTTATAAGGAATTAAAAAGTAAACGTTCTATTAGTTTTATATCTGAATTATGGAATAAAGAACCAGAATATCAAATTTTGGAGGATAAATGGGTCCAGGTGAAAAACTGCATGATTTAAAAAAGAAGAACCCCCCCCCCCCCCCCCCCCAAAAAAAGAAACTCCAGTTACCTCTTGAAAAAGCACCTTTGGGACAACCATGACCTGGATGACTGAGAATCTCCACAGACATGATTTAAAAAGGAAACTAATTTATCAGAAAATATTTTTATTAACCCTTTTGAAAATGTTTTTTAAAAATTTAATATTAGATTTGGTGTGTGTTGTATGAAATTCAAACACTCTTTAAGTCATATAATCTGGTCGTCCAATTACAATTACAATTTGGTTTCAAATCATTACATATATCAACACAATTTTGAAAAAAAATATTATAGTTAAGGACCTTGATGCAATGTTGAATGTTATTGTTTCACAAAGAGGTTTGGCTTTATCCAGCCTGTGCATGAGCAAAAAGGATTTGTTATACATGGAACAGCAATATATATTAACATTTCATCTAGATTAGTAAAACAGGCTCAACATTGATTTGAAGGCACAAAGGGGGGACCTCTATTGTATAATTACCACTTTTTATTTTTTCTATAGGTATTGGGTTTTATTTATTTATTTAACATATTTAAATGGTTTTCCACCTATCAAAATAACTCTAAATGGCAGATAACCAAACGAAGTCACAATCCATAATATAAGTAGCAAACTGAGGCTTCTAAAGTATTATCATTAATAGAAATACCTTATACATATACATACACACACACACACACACACACACACACACACTTCTTTATTAAAGCAACATAATAAAACATAAAGATGGGATGCTCTCCTTCTGTTCAGAGAAGGCTAGACAGACCTTTTACCATATACAGTATACAAGACTTTTGCTAAGAATTTTAGGTGCCAAAGTACACACAAAAATGGATTGGGCTTATCTGCAAGAACATAAGTAGTATAATAGGTTTTTTAAAGTATCCATATATCCTGTATATACTCATGGATAAGCCCATCTGTGGATTTTGACCCAAATACCATGAAAAACGAATAATTCATGAATTACCCATAGATAAGCCAATTGTGAAAATTAAAACACTAAAAAACTTTAAGGATAGCCTTATTCCTGAGTATATATAGTAACTTGGATTCCCATACCAAGTAGAGAATTAGATTCAATAGCCTAAATAGCCTCTTCCAACTTTGTAATTCTAAGTTTCCCTGCCAGAATTTTACATCCAATTACCAAATCAAATCAAAGACCATAATTCCTTAAGCCTTATGATTTTCTCAAAACTGTAGGCAAACCATTTTCTATCATTAATTTCACTGAAATAACTGAGTCTATAGCTTCCTCCCCACCACCCTCAGATACATTGCTCATTGATTGGCCTGAAAATCATTTTAAAGATGAATCATAAAAATACTTATAGCAGCTGCAATCATACTTCAGTAGATTCACTGCACGTAGTAAAAACAATTTTCTTTTAAATTTAAACTGTATTACCTAAAAAATTCTGATCAATACACAAATAGTCATGTTGTCAATTGTCAGTGGTTTTATATGAAGGGACAAATAATTAAATTGCACATCCAGAAATGTTGACTGAAATAAAATGCTTTCCTGGGAAGAAAAATTGAAAACTTCTGAGCACTTTTAACATGACTCTATTCACCTAAGTGTATTTCACTACTTATCTCTTCTGTTAATAAATGAGTAATTCAACTAGAAGATTTTTAAAAGCTACATTCAATATTTCAGATACAATCCTTTGTAACTGTTTAGTTGTACCGTAGATTTTAATTCTTAGATATAAATGCTGGACAGGAACATTCTAAAAAATTCCGCCAACATAATATTTTAGATGAACATTTCCTGAATTCCCTTTTATACATTGCTTGGCAGAAATGTTTTCCCCTCCCCAGATCTCATTTCATAAATATGTACCAAAAAAGGAAATTGTACATCATTTAATAAACACTTCCAATAAAATAAGTGAAAACTGAAAACAGTAGAACCCTTTCACAGGCCTGTTTCATGGATCAGTTTATGACCCTTAGCTGAAAGACATAAAATCTCTAAGTAAGTCACCTTTTGAATATAAATTCTCAAATAAATAGCAGCATTTAATTTTAAAAATGAAAGCTAGCAAGACTAAAGCATTGCTGATACTTTCCCAAACTCCAATTTCACTGCCCCACTACTAACTTAAGACATATATTAACTGGAATTATCCAGTGATTAAGTAAAACCCATCCAAATCAATGGCCAGAGGATCCTTCCAATGGTCATTTTTCTGCTACAATGCCCAAAACACCACAGAGGCATTCCTCTCTCCCCCCCTCCAAACACACACACCTTACTTTCAATAGAGAGTGAAGGCGACTTTAATCTCCAGGAAAATAAATGCAACAAAGTCTACGGAGATTCTCAGTCATCCAGGTCACGGTTGTCCCAAAGGTGCTTTTTTTCCAAGAGGCAACTGGAAAACGTCTTTTTTTTTTTTGAAGACGTTTTCGCTTCTCATCCAAGAAGCTTCTTCAACTCTGACTGGATGGTGGATCCTTCCATTCCCCATCATCCAGTCAGAGCTGAAGAAGCTTCTTGGATGAGAAGCGAAACGTCTTCAAAGTAAAAACCAGAAAGTCCAGTTGCCTCTTGAGGGGAAAAAAAAAAAAGCACGTTTGGGACAAAATGCATCAAAGGAAGGAGGGGATGGCAAAGAAACTCCCAGCCACTCCGCGGGGCCAGGGACGGTTTTGCTGGCAACCTCCCAGCCCCATCTTCTCTGCCTTCCTAGACATCCACCCCGCACGTGGGGTAGCCCTGTCCTGTCCTGACATTTACAAAGCAGCATCCTGTCACATGTCAACGGGAGGAAGACGCCAGCAGCACCAGCAGGCATGCGCCCACTACCAGCCGGCAGCCGGAGGAGCATCCTTCCTCCTGTCTGTCTCCCAGAAAGGCTTCTGGCTTTCGGTCCCGCCAACGGCCCCGGCCCGCCCCTCGCTGCCGCCACTCACTTTTCCCCCAAGACGCCTGCTTCCTTGCTTGCGGCCGCGTTGTGGCTGTTCTGGCCGGGGGGCGAGGCGGGCATCTCGGCGGGCGTCGTGGGTGCCGGCGGTTGCTGGGCCGGAGGGCCCTTGCCAGTCTGCTCCAAGATGCCCTCGGAGCTGGTGCACAAGGAGCGGAAGGCGGCGGCGGTGGCGGCAGCCCCGGGCATGAGCCGCAAAGGCAAGCGGCCACCGGCCACGCCGGGCCAAGCGGGATGGAACCATCTCAGCGCCAAGCGTCGGCAACAGCTGAGCGCGCCGGTGCCGGTCTGGCTGAGCCAGAGCAGGTCTCTCAGCAGCGCAGGGCTGCGGAGCCGCATCATGATAAGAGCCCTTTCGTCTTCTCCGCCTTTCCCGACAATCTCGCAGCTCCGGCGGCGAAGAAGGGAAGTGCCTCGGCCGCCGCCAGTCGACCGCGCTTTGCTCTCACACCCCACGGACTCCGCCTCAAGACCCACCCCATTGGGCGGTGGCGGCTGTAACCGTCGGGCGCTTTCCAAGGCGATTGGCTATCCGGCATGTTCGTTTAAGAGAAGGACTTTTTTTTATTATTATTCCTCCCCCCCCCCCCCTCGCCCAACCCAGAGACTGGAAGATGTGGCGCACTTGGAGCTGGGCCTGCTGAGCGAGCGCGAGGGGAGGGGAAGCGAGAGCGGAGCCAAGAGACGTGTCCCGCGAATTTGGGGCTGCTCTTTGCTCCTGCTGATTCCCTTCAGAGGGCTGTAGTGCTTTAGGGCATGATTGCTTTAACAGCATACTGTGAATAAGTGGCAATGAATACCTGATAAAGTTACACTCAGTCTAAAACCAGGAATACTGTACACTATAAACTTTCTGGCTCATCATTTCCACTGGGAGAGTCTCAGTCATCCAAGTCATGGTTGTCCCAAAGGTGCTTTTTTTCCCAAGAGGCAACTGGACTTTATGGTTTTTCTTTGAAGACATCTCATCCAAGAAGCTTCTTCAGCTCTGACTGGATGGTGGGGAATGGAAGGATTTATACTTGTATTTGTGTTCACTGAGGATAGGAGAAAGTGGGGGTTGGGGGTGAAAGTATAGTATTGCCTGAAGAAATAGTTCAGAAAAGGGCCAGCAAGAGTTTCAGGGGTCAGGAGGAAAATACCTGACCCCTGTTGTCCCTGATGCTGTGCATTCCTTTCCCTTCTTGATTACCATGATAAGTAATTGTGCCTATTTATTGCTGTGAAAGCTCGGAAAAATCTTGTGGCGCCTCAGAGACTTACATTTATTATGACATCAGCTTTTCTACAATCCACGAAAGCTGATGCCCTAATAAATTAGTCATTAAGAGGCCACCTGAGACTTTCTCCCTGCGGACTGCCTTCCGTAAACTTAATTTTCGGTTGCAGGTAAAAGATCTCCACCCATGCTATTGTGTCATAAAAGTGAGCTGACTGGGGATAATGGAATTGTACTACAAAATGTTCTGGAGAGCATCAGCTTGGGGAAAAATTGTGACAGAGCAGATTGATGGTCAAAGCCCTGACTATCAAAAAA
>WNWU01000006.1:40356990-40418050 GCA_012654045.1 Ptyas mucosa | reverse complement strand
TCCAGTGGTGGGATTCAAGTAATTTAACAGCCGGTTCTCTGCCCTAATGATTTCTTCCAACAACCAGTTTGGCAAACTGCTCCGAAAGTTAACAACCGGTTCTCCTGAAGTGGTGCGAATTGGCTTAATCCCACCATTGAATGCGTCATTTGGAATGGGTATGACTAAAGCTGATAACCTTGCCTGTTCCTTTCCTTTGTTGCTGAAGATTGTTACAGCAAATCCTTAATTGAACAAAACCATGATGGGCCAATCTGTGAATAATCACTGGGAAGATGGAGATTTGAAGGTTAGGACCAAAAACATGAATTGCAATAAAAGAAAGAAAATGAGATGCGCTGTGTGCCAAATGAAAGGGGAAATATACAGCAGACCTCCATAAAGTGCACTGACTTTGTGGGCTGATAAATACTTGCAGAACGGGAAAGGTGAAAGTTTAATTATGAATGAAAGGGCTAATGCGATGTGATTTAAGAGCTGTAGTGGTGCAGTGATTAGAATGCTTTATTGCAGGATAATTCTGCTGACTACTAGGGGTTCAATCCTCACCAGCTCAAGGTTGACTCAGCCTTCCATCCTTCTGAGGTTGGTAAAATGAGGATCCAGATTGTTGGGAGCAGTAGGCTGACTCTGTAAACCGCTTACAGAGGGCTGTAAAATACTGTAAAGTGGTATATAAGTCTAAATGCTATTGCTATTCTCTGAAACCATGAATTGGTGTTGTCAAAATTCTGACCGAAAAGATAGAAGAAGGGACAGTAAGCAATCCATGCACTGTGGCATTATGCCAGGTAGGGGCTCTGTAGACCATATTATTTGTTCTTCAGCAGGTCATTGAGAGATGAATGAATTCAAGAATGATGAATGAATTCGAGATAGTTTACTGTATGTTTGTATAATGATAAAGTGAAGAAACTTTATGGATTATTTTGCACAAATGCAAAAATTTGGTTACTGAATGCAAAAAGAGTGGTATATGAGGGAATACAATCTCACCTTGATTTTCTTATCAGTACTTCTCCAGATCTTTCTCCCCTGCCAAGCAATTCTTGCTTCCACTAGGTCCATACACCAATTCATACATTGCTTTTGTTATTTAAACTTCTCAACTTTCTCCTTTTGAGGAGCTCATCCATTCCATTCACCTACCACTTCCCCTTCCTTTTCACAGGCTTTTATTGATTCTATCTATATGACCAAACCACCTCAACATACTTCTTCTGCCCTTCTTTTTCTATTCAAGCCATATTTAATCTGTAATCCTGCAGCTTTAAAGGGCATCTTTTGAGGTAGGAAGTTTCAAAAAGTCAAAATGGCAGTTATGATGGGTGATTGAAATCCTACCCACTTTTTATATATACCATCTTGACTTTTGGACCCCCTCTGCAGTTGCCTCTTATTCCTGGCCCTATTGCTTCTTTAAGAAGGACACAGTGACTCAGGGGCTAAGACTCTGAGCTTGTCAATTGAAAGGTCGGCAGTTCAGCGGTTCAAATCCCTAGTGCTGCATAACGGGGTGAGCTCCCATTACTTGTCCCAGCTTCTGCCAACCTAGCAGTTCGAAAGCACATAAAAAATGCAAGTAGAAAAATAGGGACCACCTTTGGTGGGAAGGTAACAGTGTTCCATGCGCCTTTGGCATTTAGTCATGCTGGCCACATGACCACAGAGATGTCTTTGGACAGTGCTGGCTCTTCAGCTTTGAAATGGAGATGAGCACCACCCCCTAGACTCAGGAACGACTAGCACATATGTGCGAGGGGAACCTTTACCTTTTACCTTATTGCTTCTTTACCACAAGTAAAAAAATGAACCTTAAGTAAATAACCTTTTTGCTTTTTGTTTTTTGAACTTTATTAAGAGAATAATGAATGCTTCAGCTGTCAGATATTGCCTACGTATGATGCCCCAGGCACCAGAAGGGGTTAAGTCTTCTAAGTCTACAGATATCCCATGTGACTGTATAAACCAATGAACTCCCTTATTGGAGTCATACCCACAAATCAATTGGATATCTTCCCTAATTTCTTCCCATCCATCTCAGCAAGACAGAAGTGAACTTCTCTCCCTCTCAACCTCTGAGCCATACAGTTAGGGTAATAAATGCAGCAGGACACCCTGTTCATTATTGTATATTTGTAAATAATAAAATAACTTTTAAACCTGAAACTGTATGGCCTAAATAACTTCCGCATAGACTGAATGAGCACGACCATCAGTATATATCTGACAAATGGTAGCAGACGATGGAGAATTATTGCTCAGGTCTATGAATTTCTGTAATTTTTTTAAAATCATAGAACGTTTTACCTAACATGGAATCCTTGAACCTGAACGAATTATCTTTACAAGAGATTGATGCATTAACCATAGCCTTAACAAAACAGCACCAATCATTAACCAAAAGACTAAAAAAACTTTCTATTGAAGCTACCCAGCAAGTACAAACCTCTTTACAAAAGGACCCAACTTTTTTTCCTTCTCTTCACTCGAACACCGAAAGACCAGACCCACGCTTACAACAACCTTGCTTCGATCTCCATTCTACTCCACCTCATGACTCTCATCAAGGACTTCAACCTTCTGAATCCCTTGTATGTTCCAACCCTCCAACTTCAGACCAATTTTTATTTTCTCAAGCTTCTCCAAAACAGCATTTATATCAAGCTTTACATGCGACAGGCCTGCTAAATGCAGGCTGGACTCCTCAAAGAACTCTTGAACTGTTAAACACCCTTTCAACCTCATCAGACCTGGTAAGCGACAATTTTTTGCTTCAACCCACAGATTCCCAGACTGAACTTTTAAACACCCATTTTATTACAAATCCTCCCTCTCCACCTATTGACTTTATGGCTTCCAAAATGGCTTCCACCTTCCCCGAAAGCATGGCTTCAAAAATGGCTGACAAAATGGCCGCCCCCATACCCCACCATGCGGTCCCCAAAATGGCCGACAATTTATATGACCACACTTTAAACAAAATGATGTCTACCACTTCAGACCACAAGGTCTCAACCAACCCCCTTACCCCCATACATCCTTCTACCCACCCCACAACTGGAGATATTCAGACTGATTCCCTATCTTCTTCATCCAGAGCACCGAGTTCGAATCCTCCCAATTTCTTTTCCAATTTTCAGAACTTTTCTATTTTTGCTGCCGCTGCAGACCTCCCTATCTACACCGCTACAGCTGTAGCAGCTGCAAATATTTCTACTGATACCAATATTATTTCCAATGTAAAAAGATCTTTCTCAGTTTTTGCAGCTGCCGCCTCGCTTCCCCCCCTCATCGCCGAAGATGCCACCACCGCTGCTGCTGCTGCCGCCTCCAACATCACCGATGCCCCGTCCAAACAACAAATTCACACGATTTTTGCAGCCTTTGCATCAAAAGCCAACCTACCTTCTACTGCAGCCGACGCTGTCGCAGCAGCTCTTCCGAATCAAACTACAACCACCATCTCCATTATTCCTCCTTAAGAGAATAATGAATGCTTCAGCAATGAGCACAGAATAAGATAAGGATTATGCTATTTCTATTATATGAATGTTATATAAAATAAATATTTTACATAAATATTTTACAGATAAATGCATATGGAATGTTTGTGATGGGTAAGAGTACTGTATATAACTATAATATTTGAAATCATAAATGAAATGAAATAAAATAAAGAAGTATTGATTGGGGACATGAATGAAAATATATTTATGATGCACATGATGCCATGTTGTGGGGTGAGAATCCAAATCATTTGCAGCAAATATTAGTTAAACTGTAATATAATTAATCAAAAGATAAAGAAGCAACTCCAACATATCGTTTTACATATAGTAACAGCAGCACCAATTGTTTATGCTCAATGTTGGAAACTTGAATACATACCAGCCAACGAGAGGATTATTCATAAGATATTAGAATGTGCCGAGATGTATAAGCTTACATTAGAAATAAAAGGCAAGGAAGAAACAGAATTTTACGAGGTTTGGGATAAGTGGTATAAGTGGTTAGAACAGAGAAACAAAAATGTATAGAAATAAATGTACATAACTGTAAGAGACACATGACACAGTACTGTTAAAAAATGTTTATTGTTATGTAAATTGGAAAAATGGAAAATAAAAATTAAAAAAAATAAACTGTAATATACAATAAGGAATGTGTTCTGAATATTAGTAGAATGAATTTGATGGGGAAAATTGAGTGGTTGCAAATTATGCCTAAATGACAGAAAATCTGAGCAAGTAGTGAAATTTGCACAACTTGTAGAAGCTTTGCGAAAGATGGGAATATGGATAGATAATTTTTAAGACAAAGGACTGCTTGTAAAGAGATAATGAATGGTCTGTTGTGAAGTATGAACACTTGACAAAATAGTAAGAGTGCCTATGTATAAGACTTCCGTCCATTTTGTTATATGAAAATAAGCTGAATTTCAAAGCTGAAAACCATGAATATATCAGTTAAACATTTACTGAGATGAAACCAACAAGACATAGATACTGCTATTTGCATACTGAATGATCTAGGTCAGGGCTTTTAAACTTGCGGCCCATGGGCCGGATGCATCATATTCTGGCCATGCCCACACCAGAGGTGGGTTTCAGCAGGTTCTGACCAGTTCTGGAGAACCGGTAGCAGAAATTTTGAGTAGTTCGGAAAACTGGTAGTAAAAATTCTGACTGGCCCCACCCCTATCTATTCTCTGCCTCCCAAGTCCCAGCTGATTGGGAGGAAATGGGGATTTTGCAGCAACCTTCCCCTGGATGGGGGAGGGAATGGAGATTTTACAGTATCCTTCCCCTGCCACGCCCACCAGGCCACGCCCACCAAACCATGCCACACCCACAGAACCTGTAGTAAAAAAATTTGAAACCCACCACTGGCCCAAACCCAAAGCAAAGGGGGGGAAAGTCACGATATGTCATGTGTCACCACTGTGATGACATCAGTTTGACACCCCTGATCTAGGTGGTCCTTACTTAACAATTCATTGTTCATTGGGACTGGAATTTCCATTGCTAAGCGATGCAATCATAAAGTTTGATGTCTTCTGATTGCATCGCTTAGCAATGGCAATCCCAGCAGTCCCATTGCCATCACTAAGCACGAAACACAAGTTATTAAGCAAGAAACTCCTTGCAACGTCTTGCTGGCTTTTGACAACCAAAATCGGTGGGGAAGCCGGCAGGAAGTTGCAAGTATCAGATGGCTCACAAGCAGGCTGGCAGGCAGCTAAGTAGCGGCTGCTGGGTAGTGAGTGAGTGTGTGTGTGTGTGTGTGTGTGTGTGTGTGATTGCAGTTGCATGTACCCAAGTGATTTCAGGCTCAGGGGGGCTGTTGCTGAGTGCAGTAGTCTTACCCAAGCAACCTGTGACCTTCTTTCCTGGCTTTTGCATTGACTTTGGGAAGCAAACAAAGTCACAAAATGGCAATTCTATGACAGCAGGACATTGCAACTATTGTAAGTGTGAGCCATTTGCCAGATGCCCAGATCGTGATCACATGACTGTGGGATGGTGTGATGGCTTTGAAGACTTTGAAGAACTTTGAAGACCTGTCATAAGTACCACTTATTCAGTGTCGCTGCAATCACTGAGTGAGTGATTGCTAAGTGAGACTGTATAGATTATAGATTTAATTTTTTTTAAAAAAAATCCTTTAATTCCTGCCTTTATTTTCTTTTGCTTATTATTTTTTCCTCTTTTTTCTGCACTTTGCATAATGTTGCCTACTACAGAAGAGTACAGTTTGATCGGTATGTATGTATATGTAGGTTAACTTAAAATGAACTCTTAATATATGTTCATTAAGTTTGTGAACTCTCTTTTCTCACCTTTAAAATTTACAATCTCCCCATATATTTCAGAGATCCCTCACCAGTGTCTGATTAAACCACCAGAAGTATTTTGTACTCCCACACAAAATTGTATTCTGCATTGGGTGAGTTTGTCATGTTTATTTTTAAAAGGATATACAAATTTAACAATGCTTTGAAAAATGCAAAATATTTCCTTTATTAATTTCTTTGCTGTTTGTTTACCCGTAAGACCATCTGTCATGCATTTGTTTATGATGATGGGTATATATGTACATAATTACTGAAGCAAATGGTTGTAAGTATATCTGGTGCTGTCAAGTAATTTTTTGCCTGACTTGTAAATTCCCCAGAAATATTTATTCCCCAACTTCCAAACCAATTTTTAAAAAGAATCCTTGAATATTTGTCCAATTTTGCAAATCCAAAAATCCAAAGCATACAACAATGCTTATTTGTTTTTGTTGTTTAGATATTTCAGGGAAAACAGGCATCGATGTTGCATCCTTTTGTAGGAACTGTTCTCTGTTCTTCTTCCCAATGTCCTTATGCAAGAGAGATCTTCTATAGATTGTAGGTTGTTCCCACTCAAGCCATTGAGTTACGAGGACGAAGAGACCATAGTCACCTCTATAGGGCAATATGGATAAGGAAAGCATACAGAACACCTTCTGTGATAGGACGCAATAATCTATTCCATGTGTTCTGTTGTCATGGAATAAGGTTCTTCATTTCTTCTCCATTTAGCAGGTTAGAAACAGATATTAATAATTCAATGAAATATCCTGATTGATGAAGCCATTTCTAAAAATAGAAAAGTACAGTTGCCTGAATCTACTCATTTTAAGCGCTGCTCTAAACAACCATAACTTTCTGAAAAAATTCTGATTCTGAAAAATCCTGTTTGATTGTTATTATTGCATTACTTTTGACTGCTGTTAGCAAGCTTATGCGTGGTGGTCCTTTACTGTTCAGATATCGTGAGTGCTTGCTTTTTAAAAAAAAACGTTTAAAAAAATGTTTTCTTTTGTGTTTCCTTGAGCATGAAGGAGCTAAATAGAAGTGCATGACTGAATAAGACTGTGATTCAACCAGAGACTTTTCAAGTGCAATCTCTCTGCAGGGAGAGATTGTTTCATTGTCTCACCCACCCACCCACCCAATCCCAAACTAACAGGACATAAACCCAGGCGGAATTTTCTGGAAAGCAAGAATAATAAAACTCAACATGTATCACCTTACGAAATCTACATACCTCTTTTCAAATTCCTTGTGTGTCTAATCACACGTGGCCAAATAAAGTCTATTCTATTCTATTCTATTCTATTCTATTCTATTCTATTCTATTCTTCTTCTCTCCTAACCAGATTATGGGGCCAAAGGAGAACATTTCCAGCGAACAGGACCATTGATCAGTGTCCCTTTCTCCTGCCCCCCAACTCAAAATAAGAACAATAAGAAAGAAATTAAAATGAACTCGAAATGAGTCATCTGCAGCCAGATGATTCAAACAAAATGGAACCAGTCTTTGATGCATCGGAAATAAATATCTCAAGACTTGTTGAAAAAATCTGCTTTTTTTTAATAGTGCGCCATTTGAAATTTGTATCTTTACATTCGTTTGACTATTATAGTCATTTCACCAGCTACTTAATTACAGGCATCTATCCATGTCTGTCTCACTCTGACACCCACAGATGCAGTCACCCACAGAAAGCCATCCACACTAACCTCCATTCTGACTCATATGCCAAATAGTTGTCAGAAAAATCCCCCACTCCCTGCCTCATGCAAACACAGTTCTCAGACATGTGTTTTTTCTTCTTTTTATCTCCTTCCATGTTTTGCTGTGAGTCATCCGATTAGTCTCTGATCTAAATCCTGGGGGGCAGAAGATACATGTATGATGTTTTGCACGAAACGGGCTTACATTGCAAGTGGTTGAATTTACCTCACTGCAGGACACAAACCGCAAAGCATATAAGAATATTTTTTATCGTTCTTCACCTAAAGTAGCACTGTTAATCCCATCAAACAGCATCATTTGTATTCTAGAAAAACCCTCAAAATTTCCTATCCTTTGCATTCTCAGAGTATCTTCTGAGATACTCTGAGAATGCCATCAACATTGTGCCGGTTAGTTATATGTCTTCCTCCAATTTTAAAACCAAGCCAATTGTCTTCTATGTAATGAATCATCTCTCAATATACATATTCCAGCATAAAAGTTGAATAAATAGAAAGTATACAGTCTTGTCTCCTTGCTTTGCCAACCTGGAGCCAATCTGTTTCACCGTGTTCTGTCCATGCTTCCTGCCATTTAAATAAATTCTTCATAAGGACAATGAGAAGTTCTGTGATTCCCATTTTCCTAATGATCTTCCACAGTTTGACATGATAGACACCATCAAAGGCCTTTCAAATTGTGCTTCAATCAATGAAGCATAAATTGACTTCTTTTTTTGTGTGTGTTCTTTGGTTTCTCATTATCCAGGGTGCATCAGCAATAAAGAAACTGATGCACGTAGCAACATTTTTGGTCCCAGAAGAACCACAACACTAACAGCCACATTTTGGGGCAGTTACAATTTCTGGATTCTTCTCAAAATTAATCTAAACCAGAGGACATTATCATGATCACTGAATGTAGATGTCACTATATTTCGGATATGTGGACAATATTTTGGACATGTGATGCGACACCCAGAAAAATACAGCATACTTCACTTAATCTCTAAGGAAAGATTGAAGGCAAATGAGGTCCAGGCAGAAGAAGAACATCATAGCTTCAAAATCTAAGGGACTGGTTTGGACAAAACTCAGCAGCGCTTTTTCATGTGGCTGTTGATAAAAATAGGATCGCCAACATGATCGCCAATGTCCAATGACAGATATGGCAGAAGGAGGAGGAGGAGGAGGAGGAGGAGGAGGAGGAGGAGGAGGAGAAGAAGAAGAGGAAGAAGAAGAAGAAGAGGAGGAAGAAGAAATCTTACAATGTGCAGGCCTCAATTTGGTAGAGCGTTTTTCCATTATATACTAGATCTCAGTAAAACTGCACATTTTTGTGATAAGAGGCCACCTTAAATGTTTTTTAATGACAGCTATTCATTATTCTGATTTTAATTTAGTTTTTAAAAGAGGTGGCATTAGATTATCTCATTATAATCCTTGATTTCTAAGAGAAATAGTGAAAAGAAATTTAGATGACTTGAGGTGCACATAACCCTGTTTCCCCCAAAATAAGACATCCCCTGATAATAAGCCCAATCGGGCTTTTGAGTGCATGGCAATAAAGCCAAGAGCTTATTTCAGGGTTCAAAAAAATATAAGACAGGGTCTTAATTTTGGGAAAAAACATGGTACATGGTTCTTCAAACAACGCTATCACAAATACCACAGTTTGCTGTAAAGGAAATTTTGCATCAATATCCAGAAAATATTGTTGGGAGGAGTTCTCAGTGTGATAAAGAATTATATTATCCCTGATAAACTGACATGAGAAAACAGCACTCTTTTCCCACAACAACTAATATCTGGAAAAATGTTGCCTTAGCAAGTATGTAAAGTAAAATGCTGTCCAAAAAAACCCTTGAGTAGCTGGGTGGATTGGAATGAGCTGTGGAAAGAAGGAAAGGGAGGGGAGGGGAGGGGAGGGAGGAAGGAAGGAAGGAAAGAAGGAAGGAAGGAAGGAAATCATTTTTTTAATAGATCAGAGACTTTGGGCGCTGCATTTTGGGGCTGCAGTATAAATGCAGTATAAATAATCTTTCAGTCTGTCTTACCGACATGTTCCATCTCTTAATAGGTAATTATTTCAAATGTTGCTATTACTAAAACAAAAAGAGAAAGGAAGCATTGTTGCAAACATACTTGCCAATAAAAACACAAGCTGTCACTTCTTAGCCAGGGTAATGCACAACACATCACAGACAAGGAGCAGAGTGGGATGATGATTATTTTAAAATCCCATTGTAATCAATGAGGCTTGAATTTGAATTTCATCATAGTATATTAGACAGACTATCACTGCTAATTAAAATGATGACTTCTAGCAGCAAGAAAATGAAGAAGCAATTACCATAAAGCATTGCTTCTTTTAGATACAGTGGGGTAATGTGTAACAGACATATGTTGACATGTGCTCATTTAGGCAATTTGTTTGAACTTGTCACTGGTCCTTTATGGGCAACTCCCACATATCAATAAGATGTGCACATAAATTGGTAAGGTGCCTGATGGTAATGATAGCTCCTAAAGAGCTTCTGGGATGAATTTTCTAAGAACTTTGAGGAAAAAGTAACTCACAACTGTGTGGAACTTTCCATTATTTCCATCTGGGGAAAGATCCAGAGTACTAATTGGTCATATTTGCTGGGATCAATTTCACTTTCTAATTCTTAGTTTGCATCTGCCTGGCATATCATACCAACCTCCAATCCTTATATTTCTTAGCTACTCATATCTAGATTATTTGGCCCCACTTTAATTGTGTTTCAAGTCTGTTCCTGGCACTGAATCTATCTTGGTCATCCTGCTAGATGATCTATTCCACAGTAGAGATGGAGAGAATGTATTTCTGTTGACCCTCCTGTTGATAGATAGTCAGTGTCTTTTAAAACCATTGATCATGCTGAATTAACTATGTGGAACTGGAATAAGCACTATTTCCAATTGTTTCATTCCTATCTCCAGGATTCTGTTGACACTATGGAACCAAATCTATGGCTTTCCAAGGAATATCTTTTATTTTATTATATAAAATAATCAGAGGGGTTAAAATTAGGCACCATCAGTATGTTGGTGGTGTCCAACTTGCATATCTCCATCATTAGAGTAAATGTAGATGATGGCCCAGTGTCTAAACCCTTTAATAAATGGATGAAAACCAGTAAATTGAAGATGAATCCCAGTAAGATTAAAGCACTGTAGATTGTTGCTTCACTAATCCAGAACCTGAGTAGATCTCTGGTTTTGGAGTAGCAGGTTGAGAGCTCAGATTAATGTTTTTCATTTATTTATGTATGTATCCAATTTAGAAACCACTCATCTTACTCATAGAGTGATTTGACTCATACCACTGGAGCTCCAGAGTGCATTTGACCAATTACAATGCTTCCTGGACTGAAATGGCTGGGCCATTTTTGATAACCTTTTACTTGGATTGATGTTTTGGGGGTATGTCTACCACTGAATGCAATATGGAAAACCCACCTAATGCAGAATACAAGAGTAAGACTATTGCAAAGAATATCCTTCAGAATTCTAATAACACTGGTGGTATGAAACAATCCTCATTAGATTATAAAGTTCTTATACCCAAGATATTTAGGATACTTGAGAACGCATCTCTCCTACTTGTACCTGTTGAAATATTAAGATATGCAGGGGCAGGAAAGATGTTCAGAGTCTCATGGTATTGGGACATTTGGCCATGGAAACTTAATAAGTGATTGGGATTATCTCCCTCTCACTCCAACCTACTTCACAGAGTTGTTGTTGGGATAAAATGAAATCTTAAACTGCCTTGAGCTCTTTAATGTAAATCTATAGTAATCAAATCCTTTCTTTGATTACAGCTGGAATGCTGACAGATCACACATATCAGGGATCCATTTCTGCCAATCAAGTAAAGATTTATCTTTTTAATATTCTAAAATAATTATTTTGCTATCCCCTCTGTGTGGAGCTTACAGTTCCTGGTGTCTTTTACAGATTCTGAGAACTGGATATAACCAAGAAGAATTTAAACTGAACGATTGGTCTGTAATAATGGTAACAATATGGTGGAATTCCGTTCCAAATGTAGCTATAATAGAATGAGTCCAGAGCATGTGAGCTAATATTATACTGTACATAAATAAAATGAACATAGTTGCAAAGAACTTCAGGTATCAGAGCCTAGAAATCCTGTTGCAAGTATCTGGGTAAGAATAAAAGGAGAGAGAAGAATAGTGATATCTTACTGAGAGTTTATTTTAGGTCACCTGGGCAGGCAGGCAAAAGACATAGATGAGGTCTTTTTGCATCAGGTGACCTTCTATCACAGGCATCCTCAAATTACGGCCCACGGGCTGGATACGGCCCGCCAATGCAAAGTATCCAGCCCGCAGAGTGGTGTGATTAAGCCCCGCCCCTTGCCGTGGGCCTTATCTTCCAGTGAGCCAGCTGGAAGGCCAGCTGAGAGCCAGCTGGAAGGCCAGCTGAGAGCCAGCTGAGGGGTGATCTTGCGAGTGCAGCCTTGAAAAGCAGCTCTAGGCTTGTAAAGTACTGCCTTAAATTAAAAGTCTTTGAAAACAATTTAAACAGGAGCTTAGGAAGGAGAAAGGCAAAAAAATGGACTGTTAAATTGGCCATGCCCACCCAGTCACATGATCACTTAGCCACACCCACCCAATCACATGACCAGCTAGCCACACCCAACCACCTAGTCTGCCCCCCCCCACCAACAGTCTGAGGGACTGTGAATCAGCCCCCTGTTTAAAAAGTTTGAGGACCCCTGTTCTATCAGAACAGCATGCAAAGGACACAACGGCAGAGTTCAATTACTCTGACATCTTCTGGGAATCTCTCTGTCAAGTCACAGGTCCTACAAATTCTTGTCTTCTCATGCTAATAACTTCATTGGCCAGAAACTAGAAATGGAAAATGGGGGGGGGGGGGAGGAAGAAGAACAAGAAGGTCCTGCTATTCAAACCAACTTTCTTCCAGTATCCTCCAGCCTTCCATCCTATGGGCTCAGCTATTCAACTACTAATATGTGTCCTTCTGCAATAAAGCAATTTCAGCTCTCATTTTAAAACTGAGGCAATATTTGCTTGCACTTAGAGGTGCAAGTAATGTCTCTTTCTTATTATAGTATGTTACAAAGGAAAATATGATAAAATCTTAATCTTAGAAAAGGTTTACGTCATATCTACTTAGGATATATAAAAATTCCAACAGAAGCAGTCTAGCAACGCCCCCTTCAACAAATATATTTTAAAAAAGTAAAAATGATTGTAAAAAAAAAAAGCAAAACACAAATTAATTTGTCCAAACCTGAAGTACTATAGTCACATTCATTTAGAACTTCCCCCAACCCTTTTTACAGACACTGCTGTTGCTTCTGCTGATTGCAAAAACAAACAGGAGAGATAAAGAAACTCTATTAATTGATCTACAGTATTGAAATATCTCTATTAGGCCTGGGCAAAATTTTACTTCACCAATATTCAAGCAATCCCCACCTCTTGTTTGCAGCTGCTGGTAAAGGATAGCAGTGTTGCCTCAATAGCATTGGCTCCATTGTGTGAAATACCCCATCAATCAATCAATCAATCAATCACTCAGTCAATCAATCAAATCATCTAAGGGCTTGGTTACGGATTCATTATTGTCTGAAAATACATCAGCGGAGATCTGATGTCCACAAAAATGAGACTTGGGTGTTGTGTATCATCCAGGGATTGATAGTATGGTAGGGTCAACCTGATACCTGAATAGAGAAGAAATAATTTTTAATTCCTATCATTTTAGCAAGAGCAGAGAAAACCTCCTGTTTGAAAGCAACATGTCTAGTGCCTATGGTGATTGTTTATTTATTTCTCATATTAGCAATCCACCAAATCAGCCACAGAGATAACAGTTTATAGAAAATTGTTGTACACATCCAAATAATAATAATTAAAAATATAAGCATTCAAGGTGAAACTCAAGTTATATACAAAATAGACTAATCCCACTCCAATAGATACTGGGGAATGATCCTCAGTATAATTCAACCAGAAATAAAGTCATGACATCAATAGATAAAACGTCAAAGCAAAAACGATGGTGACAATTATATATTGTCTATATAGCGAGCCAAGGTGGCGCAGTGGTTAGAGTGCAGTACTGCAGGCTACTTCAGCTGACTGCTAGCTGCAGTTCAGCAGATTGAATCTCACTGGCTCAAGGTTGATTCAGCCTTCCAGCCTTCTGAGGTGGATAAAATGGGGGCCCAGATTATTGGGGACAATATGCTGGCTCTGTAAACCGCTTAGAGAGTGCTGTGAAGCGGTATAGAAGCCTAAGTGCTATTGCTATATAAAATGCCTTTCAGAAAAGTGTGTTTACTGGAATGCC
This sequence comes from Ptyas mucosa, assembly GCA_012654045.1. NCBI lineage: Eukaryota > Metazoa > Chordata > Lepidosauria > Squamata > Colubridae > Ptyas > Ptyas mucosa. The sequence goes on along the minus strand of WNWU01000006.1, from coordinate 40,404,123 downwards.
AACAAGGAATGAGCACCATTCCTTGGAATGGACAAAGCAGTTTCATATGACAGAATAGGAAAACCATGTCTCTTGCAACATGAATGTATATCGTGCATTCAGTATACTGATAGCCTTACTTGAGTTTTATGGAATCAGCATAGCACTTTGACTCAGGAAGAAAAAGCCTCTGTGCAGACTTAAAACATTTTCTTCCACATAGTCCACTTCTGGCCAAAAATCCAGCTAAAAATTTGATGAGCCCAAAGAGAGACAGGAAGGATTGCTTTTCTAATCTCATTTTCTTTTTTAACCGTTATTTGTTCATTTTTGTGCAACTTGCCTGATTGCTAAAGGTGTCTGTCTCTCCCTCTGTGTCTATAATGCTAGATATTATGGGTTGCCTCACGATGTATATCTGTGTGTATAGTGAAGATTAACTATTTCCCATAGTCAGAGTGACTTTCCACAAGATGGAACAAACATGCCATATGTGCGTGGGTGGCCGTATGGCTGTGAGCATGGGTGGGCAGGCGAGTGGGAGGATTTGCAATGGTGCCAAGAAGCATGTGGGAGCAGAGGTTTGCAGTAAGAATGTATCATAAATGCTTGTGCCCTTGCACAACAGCTTTGTTGTGTTCTGGGCCATTAATTGTAACTTAGCAGAGAAAGGAGGCCAACACCAGAAGAAGAAGGAAAAACAGAAGCTGCTAAAGTGTTGTGGTACATAAATAAGTTATGATAGTTATCCAATCCAACCAACAGTCCTCCTACTGTCCTACCCCACTACTCCAGGTTGTTGCCAAGCAATTATTACTTCCAAACTCTCAAACACTTGTTTAAATTGCTGAAGGCAACTGTCATACTATGGCCTCTCCTTCCATCCCATCCCACTCACTCCCATGTTTTGGAAGAAGCCCCCTATGGATGGCACCATATTCAAGTTGTCCCAATGTTATCAAAGATCTACATTACTTTGAAGTAGCTCTGTAGCTCTTCAGTTAGGAATTTTTCCCAACCCTACTCGGAAAAAGCTGGAATTTGAGCTCAGGATTTACTTCCCGCACTTTATTATTGAGCCACATCTCTGAAACGATATTCCTTATTAATTTCCTTTCCATGGGACAAGAGGGGGGTGCTCTTCTACTGTAGTCATAATTAATGCTACCCTTTCTACATCTATTGGCACTTTCAGCTAGTGATGACAACATCTGCTGCTCCTCCTTGAACCTAAAGAGCAGTATCGATGTTGATGGTATATAGTAGCTTGGAATGCAGTAGCTCTCCACCAACAGGCCGATGTATTTGGGTCAATCAAAGCATTCATGTAGTTTTCCAAAGTAGCCTCATGTGTTGTAGGAACTGAACCAGGAAGTTGCTAGAATACGGTATACTGTTACCAATTCTTCTCAGGAAAAGATGACACAGGTAGTCCTTAACTTACAACCGCAACTGGGACCAGAATTTCTGTTGCTAACTAAGGCAGTTGTTAGGTGAGTCACACCGGAATTTGCAAGCTTTTCTTTTGTTGCTAAATGAATCTCTGTAGTTGTTAAATGAATCAGTGGTTGTTAAGCTGCCCCTTCACTTATAGAATGTAGAACAACAAAGCTGGATGGGACCTTGGAGATCTTCTAATCCAACTCCGTTCTCAGGCATGAAAGCCTATACCAGTGTTGGCGAATCTTTTCAGTACCGAGTGCCAAAACAGGAGCATGCATGCGTGTGTGCTGGAAACCAGAAGAGCAGCTGCCCAGTGCGCATGCATGCACTGGGAAGATCTTCTGGTTTCTTATGCGTGCATGCGCACCAGCCACCTGGTCGTCTGATTTCTGGCATGCATGCATGCGTGAAGACCAGCTGGATGGTGTGCATGCATGCACCGGAAACCAGAAGAGCAGACACCTAGTGCACATGCACATGCCCTGAATATGATCTTCCAGTTTCTGGTGCATGCATGTGCACTGGCCAGTTGGCCTTCACGCATGCATGCGCACCAGAAACCAGAAGACCAGGTGGCCAGTGGCTGCTCTTCCGGTTTCCGGTGCTCCCAAGCACGTAAAGACCAGCTGGCTGGTGTGCCGGAACCCAAAAGAGCAACGGGCGACAGCTCATGTGCCCAGAGAGATGTCTCTGCATGCCACTTCCAGCATGTGTGCCATAGGGGCCCAGGGGTGAAATCCAGCAGGTTCTGACAGGTTCTGGAGAACTGGTAGCGGAAATTTTGACTAGTTCGAAGAACCGGCAAATACCACCTCTGGCTGGCCCCAGAGTGGGGTGGGAATGGAGATTTTGCAATATCCTTCCCCTGCCATGCCCACCAAGCCACGCCCACAGAACTGGTAGTAAAACAATTTGGATTTCACCACTGCCTTGGCCTCATGCAGCCACTCCTTCAGGAGAAGTGCTATCTTCCTCCAGAAGAGAAGAAACGGAAGAAAGGCAAACAGTTTCTAGACAAATAATAACTCTGTATTGCAAGGATTATATTATGTTTGATTCAGAATTCTCTGCCCGTAGAGAAGCCAGAGGAAAAGAGTGAATAGTTAAAGGAAATGCAAAAACCACAACATGAATTCATGTTGCTTTGTTAACTCCTTCCAGTTAACCCTAGTTTCTTCCATATGGTCTATATATTTATATTTTGATTTCCCTTTTTTATATACAAAGGAACTAATTCTGATTAAATGTTCTAAGCACATTCTTCATAAAAGGGGACAATCTGGTTCACTGTGGAGGGAAATTAATGAAAAACTGCGCCACAATATATTCAATAGACTCTTGAATTAGGCAGCAGGGTTTGAAGCATTCTTGACTCTCAACTCCTGATTTCTCCAATGAGAGGCAGAAGAACTAGCAGTCTCTTTGTACAGGTAGTCTCCATTTATGGTCACAACTGAGCCCCCAAATAAAATAATTAACCAATAAATAAATAACTAAGTGGTACGGGTCTGGATGGGTAGAAACAGGTTACAACTCAACCCGGCTAAGACCGAGTGGCTGTGGGTACTGGCATCTCGGTTCAGGGGAGAGGTGCCATCGTTGACTATAAGGGGTGAAGTTTTGCCCCCTGTAGACAGGGTGCGCAACTTGGGTGTCCTTCTGGATTCACGGTTGAGCTTAGAAGATCAGATAACGACCGTGACCAGGGGGGCATTCGCCCAGATACGTCTGGTGCGCCAGTTGCATCCCTACTTGGACCAAGATGCCCTACGCACAGTTACTCATGCGCTGGTCACCTCATGGATTGACTACTGCAATGCTGTCTACATGGAGCTGCCCTTGAGGACCACTCGGAGGCTTCAGCTAGTGCAAAATGCAGCCGCCCGGGTTGTGATGGGAGAATCCCGATACTTCCATGTTACACCCCTCCTGCATGGTTTGCATTGGCTACTGGTTGCTCTCCGGGTGAGATTCAAGGTGCTGGTGATGACCTATAAAGCCCTACATGGCTTAGGACCAGGATATTTGGCAGACCACTTATAGCCAGCAACGATATCCCATCGCCCGGTTCGTGCCCATAGGGAGGGCCTACTCAGGGTGCCATCGGCTAGACAGTGTCAGGTGGCGGCCCCCAGGGGTAGAGCCTTCTCGGTGGGTGCGCCCACCCTCTGGAATCAACTTCCCTTGGAGCTCCGATTAGCGCCCGACCTTTGCACCTTCCGCCGTGAATTAAAAACTTGGCTTTTTAAATCCCTCAACCTGGACTGATGATAGGGTTTTTAAGGGTTAATTTTAAATTTTTTAGATTTTAATCTTATTTATATTGTGGCTTGTGTTTTATTGTTGTGAGCCGCCCTGAGTCCATTGTGAGATAGGGCGGCATATAAGCCGAATAAAATAAATAAAATAAAATAAATAAATTATGGATTTATTATGGATACATCGACAGAAACATAATTTAGATCCTTATTTTTTGTATATGGTGACAACTGCAAGGACTGTGTCTTTGCATACTGGAAAGGAATACTTTGCGTCAGGGATGGGTTCTACTTACCTTTACTACCGGTTCTCAATGGGGCCGTGCGCGCATTCTTCTCCGCATGCACAGAAGCTTCTGCGCATGCGCAGAAGCGTTCTGATGACGTTGGGGTCGGTGGGCGGAGTCTCCCACCTGTTTTACTACTGGTTCTATAAAACCGGTGCGAACCGGGGGCAACTCACCACTGCTTTGCATACTTTGACTACTGGAAAGAAAAAGGAATATCGACAGTGGGAGAATGGATTTTGAAACTGACTGAATTGGCAGAGGTGATGAAATAACTGCATTGATTAGAGACAATGGTTTGGATCAGATTATGAGAGACTGGAAGCCATTTGTAGAGTTTCTGTGAGTTAAATATAATAATGGGCTTTGAAGTTTAATATATTTTTCGGGGTTTACAGTTAACAGGTTTTTTACAGTGAACATTACTGGGTATTGGGTCAATTTGATTGATAGACAATAGATTTGCATATTTGAGATATTTGTTAAGAGAATGTGTACGCATAAATGAAAAATTTATAACTATTTATAGATTCATGATGCAGGGGAACAAACCTATTAGATTTGTGTGAGATACAGGTATCAGCATCAAGTGAGATGGTGGTCATAGGTTTATTGTTTTTTTTTTTTATTGAAAAAGTTTTAAAAGTTTTACATACATTTTCTCCCCCCTCCCCAACCACCCCCCGACTTCCCAGAGCAAATACAAGATAAAATACAGCTCAAATTCTCTAAATTAAACTCCATTTCACACTTATCATAATCATAATCATTAAACAAGTAGATAAAAGGAAAGCAAGTCTTCTTTCTTATTCCATCTAATTCAACAGAATTAATTTCCATTTATAATTACAGCAGTTAATAAAACAATTAAGTATTACCTAATCAAACCTATCATTACTCAATATAGCTAATTAATACTTAACAAATTATTAAGTCTATACAATTTAACAAGATTTTTATAACTTCTTTCATTTAAAACAAAGAAAAAAAACCCAACAACAACAACAACAACAACAACAACAAAAAGAAACCCTCATTCAAAAAAACCCAAATTTAAAATAAAATACTATATAAAGTCTTCCGTCCTCCACTTTTAAACCATCAAGGTCTAATTATAGTTAAAACACTTAATAAAAAAAAATAATAAATTTTTTAATTCAAAAAAATATAACCATCAAACCTCTTATTAATTTATCAATACAGATAAAACGTCATTTAATAAATATATCAAACATTTAAATTCTTCCTACTAGATTAAACCAGTTGCTAATCTTCTTGTCTTCACATCTTCCAACAGCATATAGAATATCTTCATTTGCGTCTACCCAACTAAATAAAAAATTGCTTCTTTATAAAAAAAAAACCCCGAGTGACTTTATAATTATATTTGAAATAGTATCCATCAAATCCAGTCAAAAATTAGATTAGTAAATTCATCAGACGTATTAGGGAAACCACCAGATCACCTGCAATTGCTCTAGGTCCATAGTCCTTTTGCCTTATATTTATTACCATCAAACAGGAAACTCCAATTTACTATAGTCAATAAAACTTCTGCGATTACAATTAGATCCAGATTTATTACAGTCCTTAATAAAATATTCCAAATCATTCAAGTCAGGGCATATTTCACAGCCCAACACACCAGCATTGCTGTGATCTGTTTATTCTTCTCAATACCCATTATTGGGTATTGGGTCAATTTGATTGATAGACAATAGATTTGCATATTTGAGATATTTGTTAAGAGAATGTGTACGCATAAATGAAAAATTTATAACTATTTGTAGATTCATGATGCAGGGGAACAAACCTATTAGATTTGTGTGAGATACAGGTATCAGCATCAAGTGAGATGGTGGTCATAGGTTTATTGTTAATATTCTATTTTTGTATAGACTTTTATCTTCTTTTTATATTTTTTTTGTAATTCTTATTTTGCTTTTTTTTAAATAAAATTCTGTATAAAATAAAAAAATATTAACAAAAAAGGTGAAGAGAGCTTTATCCTTAATAAAGTCCAACCTCTGGAGCCATAGTGTTCTTTCTTTTCTTCTTTGTATCTATGAGAATTTAAGTGAATTCTTCTCATGGCATTAAAATGAGGAGTGTTCTTACAAAAACAAGCTGTCATTTGTTTAACCAAGCCAATTTGTATCCTGTGTGTTTAGAATATCCTGTAGATTTCTTCACAGTGTTCTTTATATTATCAGTGAATGAGAAATCACAAAGGCAAAATAAATCTAATTATTTTCCATACTGGCCAAATCTGGTTTGATATGTCAAAGCAGACTCCCACTCAAGTGAACAGAGCTAAATCTGTCTTTTGAAAGAAAACTGATTTACACAGGTAGCCGTGTAGTCATTAAGAAAAAAAACCCTTTATATATGTATTAATTATATGTTGGTGCATCTTGATGTGTCCAGACTTGTAAGAAGGAGTAGTTCAAGGGAAAATATTATGAAACATCAGGGAACAGCTAGGCATATCCTGGCTTAAATTATTATCTGATTTACACTTTCCCTTCACCACACCTTTCAGCCCCAAGAAATATTTGGAGCACGTGTATGTACGTGCATGTCTCATATTGGGTAAACAATATAGCTGCCCCTTTTTATCAATTAAGAAAATCCTACTGATAAATGTCATTGTAAGAAATTGAATAAAGCAATCTGGGTTCATGTTTCCTTTAAATCCTTATATCTACTCACCTGTGTTGGAAAAGATTCCTACCAAAAGGAAAAAATTCTTTCGTATTGGAAGATTGATTGGTCTGTTGACCTTTGTATGAATCTCTCATTTCTGAAGGTGGTTATTCATATCTGACCCCAAGAACTTTGTGTTAAGAAGTATGAATCCGTTTCAGATAGAAGAGAAGGGATATAATCAGGTGGCTGCACAAGCAAAACTGATATAAATAGGCACATGAAATGAGGAATGCATAAAGAAATGAAGAAGATGAGAACACAATTGGCACAATATTGCCATAAGAGAATTTGCTGCTAAATGTTTTCAAGCTAAAAAAATATTTGTACAATGTTTATTAATTAAATCACAGTTGCCTTGGTTGTATGAATTCAGACCAAATAAATTACAGAGCATCTTTGCCTGCACACCAGTTTCAAGAATGGAGTTTTTCTAAACTTCATTAATTGCATATTCTTCTTCTTATGCTTTGACATTTCTTTCTAATTTTGCCACTTTATTGTAGTGGCAGAAAGGCAAGAAATTAAAAATAAAAACCAAACAATCACATAAACTGAGAAAACATCAGAAACATATTATGTCACATAACGAGAAAAATATTTCATCCCAAGTTTTAAATACATCACTTAACATTGATTTCCGGGTTTTTCCTGGTTCTGATAATGGTTTTACCAATTCATATATCAAAAACGAACATGAATCATAAATTCAATTTGTAAGCACTGTCCTTCCAATATTATAGAAAAATCTTTTTTGTTTCACTCCCTGCTCAGTAAATCCACAATTCTTTGTTCAATGAATACATTCTTGGTATATCATTCAAAAATATATCTGCATCTTTAATTCATAATAAGTTTTGTAATTTTTATATTAATATTTTTATGAATATTAAATGTAAATGGGGCAATAGTGGACAAGATCACATCCTATAATTGTTTTAGTTGATTTATACTTCAGCATAATGAAGTTGACAGCAAACACTTTTAAAATGTTCTCTCAGGTGAGAGGTAAACATAAAAGGAAACCTTTTTGAAATTAATACTTTATGTCCTTTAAAATCTATTTTACATCACTACGGGGAATTTATCTTCACCCAGAACATTTTAGAAGCCACTGAAGTCTAAGTCATGGACACATACGAACAGATCTTTTGGGATCCTGAGAATCATATGTCAGGGTTCCAAGCAGCAGTAAAATCTGCCCTGTTCTATCCAGCTCGCCAAACCGGTAGCGCTGGCAGAGGGAAGCTCTGCCCACCCGCTGGGACGTCATTATGTCCCGGTTTTTTACCCTCTGTGCATGCGCAGAAGGCTCTGTGCATGCACAGAAGAGGCATGTGCTCCTGTTCCCAAACCGGTAGCGAAGGTAAGTGGATTTCAACCCTGGTTCCAAGTAATAGACACATAGATCAGTTCAGCTAAATTAGGATCTTTGGCACACATGCAATATGAAGAATTCTACATGCAGAAGCAGTGGCCTAACAAGGTTATAGCCCTTTTTCATATATTCACTTAATTGTTTCTAGAAGTAGTCACCTAGGCTGCCAGGTAGCAAAGGATCTAGAACTAGCCTTTCCTAATATTATCTGAAATATCCAAATGCTTTTTCCCCAAAAATGCTCCTAGTTTAACTCTGTGAATGAAAATCTAAGCGTTGTTTTAGACTACAGCTACATAAAACAGAAAGACACAATGCACAGTACTATATAATGCTTAGAATTCTGTATTGTGCCAAAACAATGGTTCACGCTTCTTATTTTCTGTTTAAACTCTCTTTACAACTTAGAATATGAAAAGTGGGAGGGGAGGGGGTTATCCAGTGGTGGTGTTAATTCAAAAAAGATTTCCCAGTTGAGGTGCAATCCCCCTAGCGTACTAACTCTTTGCGAATGGATACTACCATCCATGGAGCTGACATCTTCTGTTGTGATCTTACGGTACTGCGATCTTAACACGAAAAGAAATGTAACAAAATGTTCAGAGCCAATGTTAATGAAATGCTTCTTTGATGGGATGCTTACAATCAATGCATAAGCAGTTACAATCCCGTAAGTGCAGCAGAGTGGTGAATAGCGGAAAGGTGTACAGTGTTGAAAAATACACACACACAAATTTCAAAAAAATCCTTGCCTTTGAAAGGCACACATATGCAGCGCAGCAAACAGGGAGCTGCCACCTTTCCTATCACTAGCACAGACAATGTTTATCCATTCTTTTTCTGGCTGTGCTCCTGGGCGCTTAACAGCTGTCTGAGAGATAAAAATCTGGCAGTGGAATCTTTACCCACCTGTGTGGAAGAAGTTGCTTCCACATCTGATGTTCAGTAGCTGTGTTAGACACTCATTGGAGAAGCTGAAATCCTATTGGAAGAATGAACCAGCTGTAAGCAAAAGGGCTCAGACGTTCTTTCATAGTAGAGTAATCACAATTGTGTTCTTGCCTTCTCCCTCTTCCTCCCTTAGTGTGTCATGGTCCCAGTACACTTTTTAAAACTTTTAACAGCCTGATTGTCAATGGAAATATTTTATTCCTGCCTTTTTCATTACAAGCAAAGCAGTGGTGGGTTTCAAATTTTTTAGTACCAGTTCTGTGGGTGTGGCTTGGTGGGCATGGCGTGGCTTGGTGGGTGTGGCTTGGTGAAAGGGGAAAGTTACTGCAAAATCCCCATTTCCTTCCAATCAGCTGGGGCTTGGGAGGCAGAGAATCGATGGGGGCAGGGCCAGTCAGAATTTTTACTACTGGTTCTTTGAACTACTCAAAATTTCCGCTACCGGTTCTCCAGAACTGGTCAGAACCTGCTGAAACCCACCTCTGAAGCAAAGCCTACCTTTGTCCACCTGCAGAATAGCAAAAAAGAGATGCATATCTGTGCCTAAGCAGACAAAACTAAACACTAATTCATGGACATCCGTACAATCATCCTTTGGCCCTGTCCTGGTGCATCCTTTATGTGAAGTTCTCCAAAAGTAAAACTTAGAGCACCAATCTTCTCTAAATCATATCAATCGTGCTGCTGGACTGTCAATTTTCCTGGGGACAGTTCAGAGCTTTAACTGGGGAGTTTTTGCAGGACATCCATCTCAGATGATCTCTCTGCTTTCGTTCTTCGTTGACATCCCTGAGTGTTTTTGAGACAGGAGAGAAGATGCCCAATAAGACTTGAATCTGGAGAATTACTTGCAAAGGGATGGCCTCGGCAAAACTTGGACCTGGGGAAATGCTTCTTCTTCCAGCTCTTCAGATATTCCTGACAACATCAAAGGTTTGTTGTCACATCGTGTCAAAACATGCAATCGGTCTTGACGTTTGATTGCTGCCAGTTCAACAAGAAACAACAAAAGAAAGAAGAAATAAATGAGGAATAGAAGAAATAGATTTTGGTTTCTATTGTGAATGCTAAAGAAATGGCTATAAAATAAAATTGAACTCTATCTTCAAGTAATAAAAGCAAATGTTTTCACGCACATATAATATATGCATACAAGTCAGTCATAAACTCCCCCACCAAGAGATGAGAATCAAGTAGAAAAGGGAAACACTGAGGATATTTAGTTTTTTTTTCAAATAAGAAAACAATGAAAAATTAAATATAATATTTTCCGCAAAGCAGGGGTGCTATTCAGCAGGTTCTGACAGGTTCTGGAGAACCGATAGTGGAAATTTTGAGTAGTTTGGAGAACCGGCAAAAAACCACCTCTGGCTGGCCCCAGAGTGGGGTAGGAATGGAGATTTTGCAATATCCTTCCCCCAGGGGTGGGGAGGGAATGGGGATTTTGCAGTATTCTTCCCCTGCCACACCCACCAAGCCATGCCCACCAAGCCACGCCCACAGAACTGTTAGTAAAAAAATTGAATTCCGCCACTGCTGCAAAGTATCTTTTTTACATAAGCGTAATGAAGGACATAATCAGGTTTTCATTATAAGATGTTGACAGACAACAGAGATAACAGAAAAGCTATGACCAATGAATTTATTATCATATTATATGAATGCATGGTGCAAGGCGTTATCACACACTGGATTAACCCAGGGCCAGGCGTCTTTTCAGACACCAGACACTATTTTTTTTAATGGCACCGTGGTTATAATTTATGTCTGTGCATGTAGTCATAATTTACAAGGTTATCACATTTCACAAGATTTTGTGGTTCTTGTGTGAAATCTTGTGAACTATTGGCGTTGTTGTACAAAACTTTGTGAAAGTGAAAAATATTTTAAATTTGTTTTCATTTTATTCTAAAGTTCTGGGGATTTCTCCAGGGTTTTTTAGTCCCTTCCATGCCTGTTGTTTTCCCACTGCAAACTCTTCCTTCTTGAAATGCTTCTCATTCTACACTTCTTCAAGTATGAGAAACTTGAATTCAGTAAAGCGACAATGTCAATTATTTCGGAACTTGGGATCAGACTGGACAAAATGATCCACCAATCAAATATTACCCCACTACTTCTGTGTTCTACTACAGATCATAATAGTATTATTTCACCTCCTTTTTTTGTTAGTTTCAAGATGGCAGCCTACCCAAAATTCAGCCCCAGATGTAATTATGGTTGTATTGTGTTGCTGAGCTGAAGCTTGCTTTGTGACTTAATGTCCACATATTAACTGGTAAATGGAACACAATGTACAAATCCATTAAGGAGATTCTGCTGCAACCCAACCTTTAATAATGTTGGATTGCCATTCCCATCACTACTGCCAACATGTTAGACATGGTCCCTAGTGCGACTGTGATTGCAGCAGAAACAGATTGACAAAAGCATCGCACCTCTTCCTATGGTTAAACTTGCTTAGTTTTATTGTGGTTAGCAGCTACGTGTGGCCCCACAAATCAACGGTGGGTAGCAGTGAGATTCCGCCTACAGGCCTATTACTCAGCTTGGTCCTACGCACTTATTCCTGAGTGAGCAATCAGTTGGGACAATACAAAGAAAGAATGCAAGACTGGGCCTGCCTTCCTAGGAACCCGTGGGTGTAACATGGCATTTCTGAAGCAGTTAAAACTCCAAACGTAAGAAGTGTACACTTTTTCAAGGAATATAAATGAGTCATTGCAGGATTTTTAAATGTGTCAATATGATGCACGTATTCACTCAACTTGCCTTGGATGCTTCAGTGCTAATTGTTGGGAGGTCTTCTGAGTGTGAAGTCCAAAAAGCCTTTGAGAATACAGTACTGTAGAATTCCTTGCATTTTTTAAAAAAACAAAATTTCTCTGACTTCCTGAAGTGGCGAAGTTGAGAGATTTGGAAAGCTGACCATTTACTACTAAAATGATGGCTTTTGCTGAAGAAAAGGGAGAAAAATGGTTTCTGAGTACATCTTCTCTCTCCCTCACTACATTCTTTCAGTGAGGCAATTATCTCTAATTTTTTAAGTAGCAAAAAGAACGAAGCTTCTCTGAAATTGCATTACTTAAGAAAATTAAAACATACATTTTGAAGACATAATAGTCTAAGAAATAAATGTTTTATATCAGCCACCACAATTCAATTAGCGACGTGAGAAAAAAGTTTGAATGTTAAGTTTGGTTGGTTAAATTGGCTTTGGTTTACAGCCTAGCTCAGATACTGGACTATAGAAAGTGGGCAATTCTCAATCTACTAATACTTTTGCTGAGTATTTTGAATGGCTGGAACATTTTCCTTATTGAACTATTTCAACAGGCCATAGAAAAGGTTCATAATGTGGATCTACAGATTATTATCTCCATCTTGCAGCCAAGGAACTGAGGCTCGGAGAAAGTAGATGCTTAGGCCTTACAAGGCCTTCATGGTGATTTGAACTCCCTTTTCTTAATCACTACCTTTGTTGGCAATAACATTACAGGCCCTCTAGAATCCATTGGGCAACTAATAAATTTAAATAAATAAGCAATATAAAAATGATACTTATTTTTAAAATAATTTTTATTAAAGTTTCACAAAGCACATAAAAGCTATCATAAATTAATAAACAGTTTTGCAGCAAATGTAAGCACAATTCAAAATTATCTCTTATTCTATGATTACAGGGGGAAAAAGCTTCACTTTTTTCTATTACTCAGGAATATTTTTTCCTAATCATCAGAGCATGTGCCTTTTTTCTGTTTCATGCAAAAGGTCTCTAAGGGATTTACAGAAACCATAAATGCAGGTGCTAGTTTTCCTCCAACCAGAGGTTAATTAATTAATTAATTATATTCATATAGCTGTCCATTGAGTACCAAACCAAAATATAAGGCATCTATCTACAATTTTAAAATTTTAAAAGCCTTGGTGGCGCAGCAGACTAAAGTGCTGTTAAGTTGCACCAGCTGCCTGCAATTACTGCGAGTTCTAATCTCACCAGGCTCAAGGTTAACTCAGCCTTCCATCCTTCTGAGGTAGGTAAAACGAGGACCCAGATTGTGGGGTTATAAAAAAGAACACTGCTTGGGGGGGGGGGGGGGGGCAAAAGCCCTACTAAGCAGGTATATGCAAAAGCATGAAGGCTATTGCTTAACGCATTGTAAGCCGCCCTGAGTCTCCGGAGGAGGGCGGCATATAAATCGAACTAATAAATAAATAAATAAATAAAAAATTAAAACCACAAATATTAAAACCAAATTCAAATAATAACAAAATATGTGGCACCATAACTACTTTCACCATACAACCCACAAGTTCATCTCATTAATCTCACCCTAACCCAGTGCTTGAGAGGGGAGCCATGTTTTAAGAGCTTTTTAGAAAGTTAAAGGTGCGTGTGTGCCAAGTATCAGGGAGAAGAGTGTTCATAGGGCAGGGCTGCCACAGTAAAGACATGCTTTCTAGGTCCCATAAGATGTCAGCATTTAAAGGAGGGAACTAAGATTGTGCCCATCAGTGGTGGGTTTCAAATTTTTTTACTACTGGTTCTGTGGGTGTGGCTTGTTGAGCATGGCATGGCTTGTTGAGTGTGGCTTGGTGGGCATGGCAGGGGAAGGATACTGCAAAATCCCCATTTTCTCCCAATCAACTGGGACTTCGGAGGCAGAGAATAGATGGGGGTGGGGCCAGTCAGAATTTTTACTACAGGTAACTGGTTAGAACCTGCTGAAACCCACTTCTGGTGCCTTAACCAATCTGGTAGGATGGGCAGATGTCCTTAAGGGAAACGCAATCCCACAAGTAATCTGGCCCTTTGCCGTATAGGGTTTTAACCAGTACCTTGTATTGCGCCCAGGAGGGAACTGAGAGCCAGTGCAGCTCACACAACAGGCATAACATCAACACCCTTGACTGCGCCTGCTCCCACGTTCAGGACTATACGTAGTCCTCGATTTAGATCCGCAATGGAGCCTGCTGATCATGGTTGTTAAGTTGTGATGGTTGTAAAATAGGTTGGTCGTATGACGTGGGACACTGCAAATGGCCATATATGCTGTCGTGGGGCCAAACACCTGGAGCTCAGTCAGGTGACCATGGGGACTCGACCATTGGAACTTTGAATATGGGTCATAAGGAGCCCCAAGGTAGGTCCGTTATGAATTTGAAAAGTCATTAAGTGACCAGTCACAAGTCAAGGACTACCTGTAATGTGGTCTTTAAGGGCAGCCCCATGTAGTGTGTTGCAGCAGTCCAAGAGCAGTAATAATCAAGCAGTGTAAGGCAGCTTCCTCAAATGACAGATATTTGGAATTATAGGGAGCTGAGATTAGTAGATATGCTACACTTGCCTCCTATAAACTGCGATTCTGGCCTCAAGAGATGCTTTTCTTGAGAATATTTGACTGTCTATCCCTTAACTGGATGCCAAAATGTCTTAAGGTAGCTGTATGGACAATTCCATAAAATGCTAGTAAGTATAATTGTAGCAGTATCTGGAATTGGGGAACCTGGCACCGTATAAATCTATGGGTGGATCAAAGGGGAGCAGATAACAAAAGCAACATCAGTCTCATGAGACAAACTCTGCCCTGTTTGGACACTTTGTGATGTTGCACATGCATGAAAGGAATGAAGTTTGTATTGCCCTGGCCTGTCAACATTTTGATAAAACTATTGGAGCTGCTGGATATCTCTGCCTTGCATACGAGATGTTGCTGATAGACAATCCACACCATTGGCAATGTGTTCCCTGAGGCTGCAGTCACAGTTCACCAACTTCTGAAAGGCCAGTTCCCTAATTATGTTATTTTTTTAGTCTTTCATACGTACCTGTAAAATTGTGTTTTTTAAAAGTATTGAATGAGAAGGTACGGGCTGTTAGAAATGCATGCTCATTGACCAGACAAAAATGCCAAGTAAGAGTTAAGAATTTTTAATGTATTATGAAAGATCAGAATAACTTCAAATTAATAAAGAAAATTTAAATCAAATTCGAATGTGTCCATTTCTGCAGACATGATCCTGGATTTTGTTCTTTCTAGAAAATCCAGGATCATGTCTGCAGAAATGAACACATTGTTGTATCCATATTAAAAAGCCAATAATTTAAATTATACCTATCAAATACTTTATAGAAGTTTTCATTAATTCAGGCTACGATTAAGAAACAATTGTGGACTGGATATTGGAAATGCAGGTGTATATATGTGCATATTATGAGACAGACAGGGAAATCTGGTAACATGTTCTTAATTTTTCTGCTTCATTCATCGAAGCTGCATTATAATACCAATATTGAAACAAACAGTTCCATTTACCAGAAAATGGAACTTCCAAGATTCAGCAATCTGGATATTGTAAACAAATTCCTATTCGGGGTGGGGTGGGTTGGGGTGGGAATCATTTGGCAATTTAAATAAGCACTCCCATGAAATAGTGTTGAAAACTCTGCTGTTGGATGAAGGATATTGATTGTTTTCTATGATAATCTGCAATTCCTGAAACATGAGCTAATTGGTTCGTTTAACTGTTTAAAAAAAAGAAGAAGAATAGACAAGGAAAAAAATTCACGAAAGCGATTTTTATTTTATAATCAACAAGGCACAAAAAAATTAAGAAAACAAGAATACAAATGCAGACAAACATAGATCACACTTCTTTTACCCCCCTCCCCCAGATCTCTTTAATACTACACCATTACCACCACGACCATCACCACCACTGTCAAAAAGTTTAAAAACAAGACATTTGGCTCTATTGCCATCAACTAATCTCTTCATTTTTAATTTCTATAAAGAACCTATCAACTGGCTTCAAAGGGTGAAAGTGTTTTTTGGGGGGGGAATACAATCAAGTGGCTTCTAGAAGGCAGGATTATCATTCTCATCACCTCCAATCAGTTTGCTCAGGTGGAAAAATAACTTTAGTCGGACTCATCTGGAAGGCATTAGGTTGGAGAAGGCTGATTCAGAGCCTTTTCATATATGCATTTAGAAAAGTGCATGTTGAATTTATAACACACATATCTTCCTGGATTCTCCTAAATTTGGGGTTGAGGGAAGTGAGCTTGCAAACAGGTCTCCATGTGCTTTCTGACTTTATAGACTTGAGTGGAGGGTTCTGAGTATTTTAATCAAATTCTTATTTTTATAATAGTATACATCAAATAGTAAAGAGTTGAGTGTTGGATTCCTACATTGCACTAATCCACAATATTGTTAGCTATGTTTGGTTGAATAAACTACAAATGTCTGGTTTCACAGATCACACTTAGCCATTTATCTACGGTTTACAAAGTACAATGGCTATTCTCACAGACCACACAAAGACATACAGTGGTGGCCAAAATTGTGGAAACCTTTTGGGAAAAGTTTTTTTTTTTGAGGTTTGATGGTTAATAACCCTACTTTTTTGGGGAGTAGTACCATAAAATTATATATCAATGGAAAGATAATTTAATCAAGAATGTAATGCTTTTCAACCTTTGTTTGAGAGATAAAAGTGGCTTTTTTCGTGGAATTCTAGATTTTAGGCCAAATTCCTGCAGTCTGTGCTGAACAGTCCTTGCACTCAACTTCACATTGCATTGCGCCATTTCATCTTGTATATACCCATATTATTTTCTTCTGTCATGCAGGCACAGTCTCTTAATTCTTCTATCATGACCTGCTGTTGTGCACATTTTCCTGCCTTTACCACTGTAGTTTTGTAGTGACTGAGTCTCCTTATACCTTTTCAAAAACGTATTTTATTACATTTTACATTACACTAAATCAAAGAACACAAAAAAACCCAACCAACTTGATAGCGATCACATAACACACTGACAAATGTCCTCCTCTCAGCTTCAATACATGACATCAATAACTGAATCCTACTGTGATCTGATTGGCTCATTGCCAAAATAAGATGACACCTGATTGGCTCTCTAAACACTCATGCTCATTGACTACAATCAGATGAAGGAAAGCTATCTGACATCAACCTAAGCAAGTTGTGCTTTCTTTTTCTGGTTATTTGGCTATAACTTTTCATAGAATACAGATAATTGAACAAACTTTGTTGCATTACATTCTTGATTAAATTATCTTTCCATTGAGATATAATTTTATGGTACTACTAAAAAAAAAGTGGTGTTATTAGCCATCAAACCTCAAAAATACACTTTTCCCAAAAGGTTTCCACAATTTTGGCCACTACTGTAAATAAGCATATCATGTAATAATGTAAAACAATATGTGAACACAGTTACCATACTAAGCTGCTTAGGCCTGCTTTCATAGAAATAAACATGGCTCTATTCAATATACTGCAAATTTTTAAAAAACAAAAAACGCAAAGCAAACAATCTGTTTTTGGGGCATGAAATGATTTGCTCAACTGTTAAAAAAAGCAAATACCTCATTTTTTATATCATAACTACATTAGGTCAATACATCTAAAAAGAAAGTTCTCTATTACATCACATTATATTGGCTTTTATTGAACAAATGTCCTATTGATAGTTACATGTGCTTTTTCTCCTGTTATTACTGCTATACCTTGTAATATCACTAATATTGAGGAGTACATTTGGAAACATGGACATATATTAATGTTATTAATTCACGCAATGATGAAACTGGCCATCTGAAGTCAAATGTAGTGTTTTGATCCATTAAATGCACATTCTTATTGGAATATATTTTGTTATCAAATGGTACAATGCAATTCAAAAAACATTTGCTTTAAAAAAAAGTTATTCTTGCTGCAAAATAGGAATGTGTGCTGATGTTTCTACCATGAAGCCTTTCCCTACAAATCAAATTAGATAATTAGCAAAACATGTTTTACATTGAGCCCAATTGAAGAATGACAAGGTTCACCTCACACAATATTAACAGCTTCAACGTGGTATGTGGAATGATTTTGTAGTTGCTAATATGTAAATCACAATCTTCGCATATTAGGAGCAATATTGCATTTGGAAGATTAACAAGAATATGTGGCACTTCCATGACCAACCACCAACACCCCTCTGCACAACAAATCCACTGTAGGCAAAGTCAGCTTTTTATAAACCTAAGTAATCTTCCCAACTCCGTGCCCCCCAGAAATACTGGATTGTGAGTGCTATCACACATTAGGTTGGGGATGATTGAACAAAATCTTATTTAATTGCATTAATATAACTACAGAATTTATGTGCCCTGAATAGAGAGATCTTCTTATGCAAATCCAGATGTCCTACTGGTAGCATATTTAATGTGCAGGAGCCTGGAATAGAAATGGATGTCTCTTCATTACTGTAAACCAAATGAGGCACCATCATTAACACAAATGAAGCCCTCCTTAAATAAATAATTACCTCAATTCTTCATTCATACAAAACAAAATGTATCTGTTAGTGATAGGCAGGATACGATATATAAATGAAATCAACAGAATTGATAAAGTTGATCCTATATCCTCCTCTACTAGTTGAATATCTATCCCCGTGATGGCGAACCTTATGGCATGCGTGCCAGAGATGGCACACAGCGCCCTCTCTGTGAGCGCGTGAGCCGTCGCCCAAGTTCAGCTCCGCTGCACATGCACGCGCGCCTCCCACCACCCAGCTGGTCTTTGGGTCTCTGCCGCACATGCGGGGGGCGGGGGCGGGCAGGGGGTGTGCGGGAGGCTGTGCACACGTTGCATTTTGGAAGTTCGTGCGCATGCATTCACACGCACGTGCACTTTGGACACTTGGTCCGGAAAAGGTTAGCCATTACTGATCTATACACTATCCTCTTTTACTGATCATTGCACGGCATGTAGTTTTATTGGGTTGCTTTTCTGACATTATATTTATTGGAAGTATTCCAACTTTTAAAAAGATTTTTTTAAAGGAATGTATGAAAACTGGTGACAACATTTGAAGTACTCTGCCAGTCTTAATCTGAATGTCTACTCAAGTAATTTCCATGGGATGATTTTTTGTTTGTTTATTTCTTCCTTCCCTGCTTAATTTATAGTATGAAACAATATTGTTTCTTCGTCTCCCTAAATAGCAGACAAGCATACAGTGTAAATAAATACATTACAGATAGACATTCCTGAAATCTCTGAGAATGTTACACACCAAGCATAAAAATGCCTGTTATAATACAGTCAGCTCTTTTAAATGCTATATTCCTATAACATTTTATGGAATTGCTTTTTTTTTTACTTTAAAAAATAAACATGTTGAACCTGTGGTTTAAGTGTCTTACACTATATTCCCTCCCCATACCTTTCTCTACCCATGACCCAAACTAAGATTGGTTTTTTTTTTAAAAAAAATTGAACTTGTAACTATTGAAAGTAGATACTGACATTTCAAGTAAAAATAATGGCAACCACCTTTACTCGACATAATACATATCGTGACACTTGTTTAAAAACATTACGTTACTCAAACGTATAATACATTCTTAAATAATAAGGCCCCACAGTATTACTTTGTGAGCCTTTCCCACTTAGAAATCCCTTTTCTCAGGTTTGCACCCACTGCTTGTGCTGCAGTTTCGCTTGTCTCTCAGCTCCTCACTTACAACTGTTCCAGTTCTTAGGCTTTGGCTATGAAATCCCTTTTTTTCAATGAGGCAACGCTGGTTATTAAGGCTTGATTTGTTTTCCATTCAAAGCTTTATTTGGAAAGAACTCTTTTCCAACAGCAGTAGGTCTATCTTGTATCTTCTGGCTCGGTTTTTATGACCTTCCTATCGAAGTTGTTGAAAGCTGAGTGAGGAAAATCTTTCAAAATACCAAGACCTTCTGCAATAACAACAAAAAGAAAATTAGTATTGTTGAAAAGCAGTACAAATGAACAATGTAATCAATGGCTAGCACATAAAACCATGGTAGCATCTTACTTACTACATTGCAGTAGCGAAAAGTGGAAGCATATTAAAACCACCATGCTGGAGATACTATGAGGGAAAAGGAGCAGACACCTCTATGATCAAAGGGGTCACAGCATATTCTTAGAATCAGTGACCCTCGAAACTTAGGCTTCAGGTCTTTGAAGAAACAAGTCCTGGTAGTGAAAACTGCAAACATCCAAACTTCTAACTTGGGGTCTTAAAATGGTTGGAAAGATTACAATGATAGTGAGATTTAAAGCTGATAGCTCCAGATTCCTTCAAAACCAAAGGCATCTTAAGTTGGCTCACTTTGTATAAAAAACAACAATTTTTATTTATTTATTTATTTATTCATTCATTCAGTTGATTTTTATAATTGCCCATCTCACATATATGACTCTGGGCAGCTCACAACCACCAAAATGCAATAAGCAAATTGCAAATAAAAAAACAAATACAATATAACCATATTAAAAATATTAAAACCAATATAATCTGAAGCCAAGATAAAAATAATGCTATAAGCCAAGTTTTCTGAGCTCTAAGCCAAGCTCCAAAGGCATCGATTGAAGCAACATTTTAACAACTATTCAGAATAAAGTCAATCTTTCTACTCTCCATTAAGAGTAGCTAACCTGTCTTGCTAGCTCTAACTTTCAAGAGTTATTTTGCGAGTGCATTTTCAATGCATGTAATGCTAGAAAAGGCAATATTTTGAAAACAGTAGCATTGATATTGGATTTTAAGGCATGAAGCACCAGCAGATATGGGTATCTATTTACTAACATTGGCAAAGAACGTCTGTCAATTAACAAAATATATACACTGTGTTGTCTAGCACAGCTGCCTACTGGGCATAAAGGAACTCAGGGGCACTTCCTTCTAAATTCAGATAACATGGTCATCTGATACTGAGCATACAGTAGCTCTTATATTTAAGGCTTTGAAATGCTTTTCTACACCTCCCAACATTTACTTAAACAAACTTGCTAAATGGTGAGAGTGTCAGTTGTAATATGCCTTCCCTTCCAGTGGAGCCACTGATGCAAGTATGGGATGGAATCTTATAGTTCTGGAATTCCACACATTTTCCTGTTAAAAGGCTGACTTTGAGCATGCTAAGTATCAGTGGATATGATATTACTTAGGTAGTTATCAGGCAGGAACAAAACTTCATTAAGCTACACAAGATTGTCGGAAAGAGACTTCTCTCACCATCTCACCCAGCAGTTATGGGAGTTGCAGTCCCAATCCAAACAAATCTGCCTATTTATAGGTTAATTAATTATAGGCTATTTTTAACATACGTTTTCTAGAATATTCAAGATACAGCGTCCTTACCTGGCAATTGTGATTTTGCCTCACTACCAACATATTGTCGGCTCAGATCACTGCAAAGGGGTTTCACTCCAGGAGCTTCTCCATCTAATGAAATGTGTGGCAGGTGTCTGTTTGATAGACCTGATATACGGAGATTTAAAGGCCTTTCACCTAAAAGATATCAGCACCACGTGATTGTTATAACAGAAATGGAACAACTCTACCTTCCAAGAGACAAGCCCATTGTAAATAGCATCACATGGATGTTATTTGCAGATGTCATTATTTTCTGCTTGCTTCTTCACAATATAAGCCTTTCATCCAAACCACATTTTCCACCATTTATTGATTCCATGGTCATCAAAAGCATGGGATCCACAAATCACCTGAAGCACGTGGGAGTAAGATGTGTGTATAAACACACATAATAGGAACAATTGTGATTACTTTGCCTCTAGAGCATTTTGAATAAATTAAATCATAAACTTCAGACAACTTGTTTTTCCTAAGGCAAATATTGGACATTGGAAAATCATCTATGCCCTCTGAATCACTCTTTAAACCTCAGGAAATTCCATTCTATATACAGAGGTATTTCTATACTGTATGATATACTGTATGATATAACACAGGGCTGTTATTGTGGGAAAAATAGAAGGTAGGAATATTAGGCATGTCTGCTGTCTTGAATTATAAATAAAAAGGTGGGATAATAATAATAGTACCAATAGTAATAAGTACAAAACATCTGGAGCACTACTTGAATACCACTCATTAGCATTGACAAACATCATTATCAATTAATTGCAAAAGGCAGCTTTACTTGGAACAGTTTACATCCTGGGACAATATCTTTCACATCATCAAATAACATCTGCCAACCCCAGGTCCTTGGGAAGGACTTGACAGGTGAATAAAAATGTCAAATCCACTCTAAAAATCTGATTAACTCTTCAATCAACCATAATAATAGTAATAGTATCACTACCGCATTGACTTCAAAATGCTAACTGTAAAAGAAATGTATTATGGCAAATATGTGCCTGGAAAAGCAACAGGTACCTTGTCCATCCAGAGGATCTGGCGTCAGTCCATTGGGACTGCTTTCTTCTGAACTTTGCCTGTAAAGACCTGTAGACAGTCGTCTTTCCAAGCCAGCTTGGTTGCAAAGGAACTCCATTTGTTTGGCCATCATCTTTTCAGGCTGAAATGAACCAGAGATGTATGCACGCAGGAGAATTACTATACTGTACCACCAGCCATTTGCCAAACAGAAATAGCAAGCCTAAAAAAAAAATAGTCATGGCCAAGCACTTTAAAATATTGACAAGTAGCAGTGGAGGCAGAATTTCTGCTGAGGATCTCCAAAAGCAAGAGGAATCAAAAGAGTAAGCTCCAAAAGTTAGAATACTCAACCATGTTCAAACCTCCCTTCTGGTATCTCATAAACCTGTTAAAACAATGCCGCTGTTCTGCCATGCTTTTAACCAGGATTAAATGTTTCTAGCTGCCACCTGTGGTGAATTGGTTGAATATTAGTTGAATTTCTTTTCTGTTTTTATTCTCCATTTTTACTCTGGGTGGGGTGGGACTGAGAGAAAGTGACTAGGCCAAAGCCACCCAGCTGGCTTTGTGGTACTGGCATTATCAATTTCCTGGTTTCTAGCCTTGTGCTTTAACCACTATGTCAAAATGGCTTTAGTTTGTTGCATGTTACTTAAACTCTTCAGATTGACCTGTGAAGTTAAGAGACAGCTATATGATAACTCATTGTATATGCTATTACACTAAAAAGATGATTGTGCAATGAATTTAACAGTAATAATCATCATAGGAAGTGAAACAAAGAATAACTTAGCATCTAGAACAGCACAAAAATAACAAAATTTGCTTGCACTGAAGCTTGTTACACACACACACACCCAAAACAGCTCCTACAACTATTTTAAAAATGCTCATACAGGTAGTCTACAACTTAAGAGCACAATTGAGCCCAAACTGTATGTTGCTAAGTGAGAAATTTATTAAGTGAGTTTTGCCCCATTTTACGACTTTTCTTGCCACATTTGTTAAGTGAATCATTGCAGTTGTTGAGTTAGTAACACGGTTGTTAAGCAAATCTGGTTTCCCCTTTGACTTTGCTTGTCAGAAGGTCACAAAAGGTGTTCGTGTGACCCCAGGACACTGCAACCATCATAAATGTGAGTCAGTTGTCAAGCATCCAAATGTAAATCATATGACCATGGGGATACTGCAACGGTAATAAGTGTGAAAAATGGTCATAAATAATTTTTTTCAGTGCCGGTGTAAGTTCAAACAGTCACTAAGTGAACTGTTATAAATCCAGGACTACCTGTACTGTAGTATTAAATAAAGGCATCAGCACATTGCAAGAAACAAGCCAACTAATGTAATAGCATGACCACAGTTATAACTGAATACTTTGGATGCAAAATCAAAAACAGGGAAAAAAATCAAGTAGCACATCACCAAAAGATCAGGTTGGAAAATATGATCAACATGCTAAGGGTCATATGCAAGCAAGCTGGAACAGATGAAAGAAAAGCTGAAGAATACGAGGACCAAATATTATCCAATCCAGAAATAGAAACAAGCAAGATCAAGGGAGCTCCGGAAATAATAAAGCAGCAAATAACAGCCATAGCCAAGAAAATTAGCAGATTGCACAGTACAGGCAGAATCTCCAATTTCAGTTGAATCAGAAATGTTTCTACTAATTCAACAACAGAGAGAGTGCAATAAATCAACCAACACCAGACAAAGAAGAAACAATGCAATTCTTTGTGCAGCTAAGCCCAAACAGCAGAGGGACAAAAGATCAGCTCCTAATTGACAGAATGACTTTAGAAAACTTTAACAGAAGGAAGATCAACTTAAATGTAGCTAGGATTGATTACAAGACATTCAACTCCCTGCCACATGACTGGATAATCACATGTTTAGAAGTTAACAGGAGTCAGCAGAAACATCAGAAGCTTTCTGCAAAGATCAATAGCACCATGGAAGACACAGATGCTGATCAATGGTGATAGACTGGGAGAAGTTAACATCAATAAAGGAATTTTTTAAAAAAGGCTCACTATCATCCTATTGTTTGTAGTTATACTGATTCCTCTGTCAACAATACTGAACAATTCATGACCTGGCTATCAAACATCTGCTAGGCTATCTCCCCTCCTTTACACAGGAGATCCGTAGCTATATGGAAAAACAGTATCTGAAATTGAATTGCTGCTTAAAACTGTCCAAATATATAGCCAATATACCACAGTGGATTTTGGACTATAGAAATGTGCCACCCTTCCCATCAATAGAGGAAAATGGTGAAAACAGAAGGGATTAGGATGTTCTATGGAAATAACATAACAGCGTGGATGAAGATAAATATCTTGGCGTTCCTCAAGCTAGCAACTGGGAGATCATGAGTTCTAGTGTTGCCTGAGGCATGAAGCCAGCTGGGTGACTTTGAGCTAATCCTTTTCTCTCAGCCCTAGGAAGCAGGCAATGATGAACCACTTCTGAAAATCCTTACTAAGAAAATTGCAGGGACTTGTCTAGGCAGTTGCCAGGAGTTGACGATGATTTGACAGCACAAAATAAATTCATATGGTAATAATAACAACACCCCAGACTTAACAATTGTTGAAAAGAAAGACAAATAGTCTGGATGATGTATGCTGGAGCACCGAAAGACAGCAGAACAGAAGAAAAAAAAATATTGAGAAAAATCACAAAATACAAAGATCTGCAAATAAAATGACTGCAGCAAGAAAAAGCAAAGCTAGTATTAATAGCAATAGGCACTTTGGATGCAATCCCACAACAGCTGGAGCACCACTTGAACACCACTGACATTGACAAAATTCCCACTAGTCAATTACAAAAGGCAATTTTACTTGGAACAGCTTACATCCTGGGACAATATGTTTAATATTATTAAACAACAACACCTGCCTATCTCAATTCCTTAGGAAGGGCTCGAAAGGTGGTCAATAATGCCAAATCCAATCTAAACATCTAACTGGCTATGTGACCACCATCATCACCACAAGAACAATAATAATGATGATGTAAAATGAGATGCAACATTAAATCCCACATATATGACAAACAAAACTGAAGAGATAAAATCAATTCTTGGAAAATTAAATTAATTTGATGGCACTGAAAAGACAATCAGGGAGGAAAGGTCAGGGATCTTTCCTTGGAGATGTCCTAGATTTAATTATGAAAATAATAAAGGCAGGATAAAAATCAAATAAGTAAATAAATAAAATTTCACAACAGAGAGGTCTATACCAAAAGGAACTTTTCATTACTAGCACCTGTTCAACATCACCTACAAAGGCATTTGAAAAAGTGCCTTCATGTGATCTAAAGTCATAGCTATAAATGGGAGGAAAAGAATCATTTAAGCACAAAACTCTAAAGGGCACTGAGGATCAAAGCAGCTTTCTGATTACAGCAAGACAAGTTATCTGCAGTGGCTTTCTGCAGTATCACATACAGTAGTTTTTCCAAGTAGAAATGACCAGGGCATTTATTTTTAAAGCAAATTATGCCTATTGATTAGGGAATCATGGACCTGTCAAAGGTGCTAAAAAGTGATTCAATCCCCAGAAGCCATTTAAGATCACTGAGTAAGCATCCCACCAAATAACAACTTGATTCTTTAGGGTTTTGTGTATGTATATATATGCATGCACTCTCAAGTCAATTTTGACTCTTAGCAGCCGCCTTGCAGTTTCCTTGACATTATTTTTCAGAAGTGGTTTGCTATTGCATCCTTTCTAGGACTGAGATAAAGTGAGTGGGCCAAAATCACCTGGCTGACCCTGTGCCACGGGTGAAATCCAGCAGGTTCTAACAGGTTCTGGAGAACCGGTAGCGGAAATTTTGAGTAGTTCGGAGAACCGGCAAATACCATCTCTGGCTGGCCCCAGAATGGAGTAGGTATGGAGATTTTGCAATATCCTTCCCCTAGGAGTGGAGAGGGAATGGAGATTTTGCAGTATCCTTCTCCTGCCACACCCACCAAGCCACGCCCACAAAAAGGGAAAGGGAAACATTTTGGATTTCACCCCTGCCCTGTGCCTAAGACAGAACTAAAACTCATGGTCTCTAGCCTGCTGCCTTAACTACTACAACAATCTGTCTGTCTTGGGGAAATTATGAAAGCCAAAAGCCAAAATATATTGAAGACATCAGGTAATCCGATGAAAATTGTTAACTGTTCTCTGTTAATTGTTGACTATTCTCTCAGTACTGATCAGATTGTCCCTTTGTCCCTCCTGAAAGCATTCCCCTCTCTTTAAAGTAAAACCTGAGTACTGCTTAGAAATAAGATAAGGTAACCTTTATTATCATTTTTTTACTGTGGGCACACTGGCACGCATTAAAAATGAAATTCTGAACAAGAAAAAAATGTTTTTGGTTTTAAAAATGTAAAATATTCAATAAAAAATATTTTTTTAAAAAATAAAAAATAAATAAAAATGAAATTGCTGCCGCCTGTTCTCAAAAGTGTACATATACGTACACATATCCTGATGGGGTATATCCATCCTCACACTTCTGAAAATCCATCAATAAGCATCATTATTTTTCTTAATAGAATATGCCACATTAGCATAATAATCTACATTGATCCTAAAGCATCTGAGGTTTATCTAAACTTAAGTTTTGTTTCTAAAAATATGGCTGGTATAATTCATGACATAATTTTTCTGTTCTTTAAATAATTATTTTAATCAGATGCCGTTACTGCTCTTGAAATATTCTCTCAAAAGGATCACTGGATTTTAATAATTTATGTTTAAAATTCACCACCACCACCACCATAGGAAAAATGACAACACTTCACTCATGCTTTATTTCTGGATACAGTACGATCCACTTTTTTTTTTTAAAGAACCCCAACAATCTGTCATTCTGAAAAGTGTAGGACGGCAGTTTACTTGTGAATAATAATAAAGCACAAAATTTGCCCGAATAAAGAAACAGGCCTTATGGACTACAAGGAAAATATAATTAAGAGGGCACAGAACCTGTTAGAATATAGTCTAAATAACAGAGCTATATTCTAAATAGTGTTATTTTTAATTACAGGAACAGTTCATCAGTTTGAAAAGAAAACAACCAATGTGTGCCTATTTAAATGAGACATACAATGTTGGAAGGAAAATGGATAGAAAACAAATACACACTAATGGGATGAAAAAAAATTGCAGTTTCTAACCACAACTGCATTAAACGTAACAGGCTAAATCAACACATCCCTGGCACCATGGAGTTTTTGCACTTCTGCTTGTAGCATTAAATGCGGAACTCCTCACCCAAGATATTTCATTGCGCTCTAAAGATAGAAAGCAGCAGCTCTTGAATTGCTCCCTGCCAGATGCTGTGAACAACGCTAATAAGACTTTGTGAGCGCTATCCTTCATGAGATCTGGAAACTCTAAACCCATATATCTGGAAGGCAACAGTTTTATTCCTGATTGAAGAATGTGAAAAACATATGTTTGAACTAAAGAGCCAGGAGTAATTTGATTTTATGACCGCATTTGTATAACTCTGGGCATATTAGGTAAATATCCCTTTTCAAGATGTGTTAGAAATGTATCTGTAATATAAACTCTTCTGTAATGGGCACTGATACTACTTAATGTAAACATTCCTTATACAGTCGTATTCTATACCAGTGTGTAAACCAGGGGTAGTCAACCTTTTTATACTTACCGCCCACTTTTGTATCTCTGTTAGTAGTAAAATTTTCTAACTGCCCACCGGTTCCACAGTAATGGTGATTTATAAAGTAGGGACAAAACCCCTACCGCCCACCATGAAAGCTGGAACGCCCACTAGTGGGCGGTAGGGACCAGGTTGACTACCACTGGTGTAAACCATCTTCACTGTCTCTGCTTACTTTATGTAAAAGGACATGGTATACAAAACGGGATTAAGCAAGGACAGAAACTGAATTTTTAATAAGAATTTGTTAGGATAATCTGTTTCTAATTCATTAGTAATAAATACATTAGAATAAAAGGAATAAATAAAGTAGGGATAGGAAGACTTTGCCACATTTAAACTTTGGCCTTGGGGAAGACTTCCAAGAATACCCCAGGCAGCTAAAAAAGCAAATCATGGATTATTGACAAACAATCCCAGAATTCGCACTGATGGCACAAATGAACAGGCTCAAATTATCCTACTTTGGACATATTACATAAGGCTCTAATGCTGGCGAGGAAAGAGAAGAGGAGGGCAACCAGAAGAAAAGTGGATGGACTCAATTATAGTGGCACCATTGGAAGAACAAGTTGGAGACAGATTGTCATGGAGAAAATTTATCTGTGTGGTTGCTAGGAGTAAAAAAAAAACCCTTGAAGGCAAATAATCAATCAAAATAGCATACAACAGGAAATTTCCTCCAATTTTGCTTGTTCTACTGAATTCAGCCTCTCTCTCGAAGATCCTCCTTCGCCTACAATGCAGGAAAGTCAAGCTTTAACAACACAGCCTGTGAGTGAACACCCACATTAGGTCAAAATCTCTCAAACCGCATGCAGGCTGAAAGACTTGGCATGCTTTTCTTCTTCACAAAAGCAGCAGCTCTAAGATCATTCCAGCTGCTGGCACTGTAATGGACATGTCCATATATTAAGGCAACAGCACAATAATTTGCTGTTAACTTTTTCAGGAGCTTTGTTTTTCCTTCAAATTGGCAATATAGCTTGCAGCCCTGTCATTTTTTTTTTTAATGGTCTCCCATTCTAGTACAAACCAAGTCCAATCTTGCTTAGCTTTTCAAGATCAGGTTGGCTAAATGCCATCACATAGCTAGTTATTAAAGAGTGCAGTGCAGTGGTGAAATCTAAAATTTGTTACAATCGGTTCTGTGGGCGTGGCTTGGTGGGGGAAGTAATATGACTGGGTAGGCATCGCCAATTTTTTTTTTTAAACTTTTAAAACCATTTTTTCTACAACCTCTTCGGTGAAGAGGTTGTAAAAAAAATGCTTTCAAAAGGCTCTGATGATCCCAGCTGAGTTGCCTGATCGGCAGACTTTTTTTCTTTTAAATGCCTCTGACGATCAGGCAACTCAGCTTGGATTGTCAGAGGCATTTAAAAGAAAAAAAGGGTTTTTTTCTTTTAAAAGCCTTTGACGATCCCAGCTGAACTGCACGATCATCAGAGACTTTTTTTTTACTTTTAAAAGCATTTTTTCGGCCGAAGAGGTTGTAGAAAAAATGCTTTTAAAAGTAAAAAAAGACCTCTGATGATTGTGCGGCTCAGCTGGGCATGGGGGAGGGAGGGATTTTTGCTACCGGTTCTCCGAACGATCAGCCTCCATCGCTACCGGATCGGGCGATCCGGTCCGAATCGGGAGCATTTCACCCCTGGTGCAGTGACTATTTATTTATTTCTTGTTTCCATTCATTTCTTCTTACTCTATACTAGGGGTGTCAAACTAGCGGCCCACGGGCTGGATGCGTCATGTGAAGGTCCCCAGCTCCATGAATGGGAAAAACGTCACGTGATGGCAACGTGATGCCGCGAGTTTGACATCCGTGCTCTATAAGGTTCCAGATTATCTAACCAGTGTAATTTGTGAGGGCCATGGAATGCAATGTTTCAAATAATTGTTTTTTCATCAGCCTTCCCCCCCCCCCAGATAAGAAGATTAAGAGCTGCCATGTACCATATTTTTCAGACTATAAGACGCACTGGAGTATAAGATGCACTTTAGTTTTTGGAGAGGAAAATAAGAAAAAAACTGACTGGGGGTGGATCGGCCTCCCGGAATATCCCCAATCAGCTGTTCCCAATCAGCTGTTCCCAAAGGTGAACTTTAGCAAAAGGTTTGTTGGTTGTGAGGTCTGCGCCTTGCTTTTTTTTCAGCCCCTCAAACAGAGCTTTTTTCAGCCTCTGAAACCTCAATTTCAGAGGTTTTTTTCAGCCTCTCACACGAGGTTTCAGCAGCTTTTTTCAGCCTCTCAAACTCAATTTCAGAGGCTTTTTTTTCCAGCCTCTCAAACGGAGGTTTCAGAGGCTGGGCTGGGCTACATTCAGATTCACCGAATAGAAGACACACCCAGATTTTCACCCTCTTTTGGGGGGTAAAAAGGTGTGTCTTATACTCCAAAAAATACGGTAATTTTCTTTTCCTGCTTATGTTGTTTTAATTATTTAATTATTTCACATGCCACCCAGAATCAAAAAACCTGGAGTGGCATATGCATATTATAAATAAACAAATACACTAGACCCCTTCCCAATTTTTGCCGTTTAAACAACACATGTAATGAGGACTGTACATCAGCAATAGGTTGGACATATGATCATCAGTTGCAATTAAATTGCAACTGATTCATCTGAGATTGTTAGATTTGAATGGTTGAAAGAATGTGGAGCAGCGGTGCAAAGAAAGACCATGGAGCACTATAATCATCTGATATTAAACCAGAGAGGTCAGCTGGACCTGTAAGTATCTTGTTTTACATTTCAAAAATCCAGAAAGGAGCTGCAGCAGGACCAGTTCTTTCCCTTTCAAAGTATTTTCATTAGACTGGGATGAGTATAAATGTAACAAAGAAAGCAAAAGCAATTTTCTCTATATATTTATTCAGGTGTATAAGCCCCATTATATTAACTATGTGTTAACTGCCATATTAGGCTCTAATTATATGCACACAGTAACACATATTCTAGATTGCACTTTATTTAATGTTTTGTATTTCTGAGAAATCAAGGCTGGGATACACTCGAAAACTGAATAGGGTATAAGTGGACAGGGCAGAGGGGGGAAAGGGCCCGCTCTAGTAATTTAATAAATTAATGTATGAATAAATAAAAATAGATGCTTCGAGAAGGTGCAGAAAAGTAGCATGAAAGACTTAAATGATTCAACCATACTCTTATTTGATACCATTACCCTTCAAATTACAGCTAAATAAACACAACTAATCCACTTTGTCATCAAGTGAGAAAAAGAAAGAAAAAGAAAAGCCAGGAACTTTACAAATGCAAACAACTTCAAAGTGTTATTAATGCATTTTATGTGAAGCTTTATCCATTTCTCATTTAACTTTTTTCTAATCATGTTAAAGTCAGCTGGTACAAATAGTTTATCACAACATTTGGAGATGGTGGTGTTGACAAATTAAGGTGATAAAAAGAGAAGTAATTCTGCAGGCAGAAAAACAGCCAAAGAGATGTCCCCAAATCAGAAGGCTGGATCTCAAGTGTATGTCTCTGAACTTCTCCAGCTCCCTCCCATCTGGAGTTGTTAGGAAGGTTATTTTCAGCTATACTGATTTTCAGAGAATCCCCAAAGCTCCAAATTAACTATTTCCCCAACTACACCTCATTGCAGCTCCATACCTGATTAATCAGAAGAAAATAGAGGCTTCTTACTGTATTTGGTACCCAAGGAATGGTCCTCTTTTCAACTTGGCTAGTAGGAAGGATTGTCCTGCTATTGCAGGGTTGTTTACTTGTTTTGTGCTTTGATCACTTTACATCAACCCTGACTTTACTGAAGCCTTATGCTGCCCCACTCCCCAAGCCTGAAGGGTTCATGAAGTTGGAGTGAAGGGGAAGAAAAGCAGGTGAAAATTAATGGCACCAGCTACTATACAGGACAGGAAATTTGGAGCTGGGAAGTCCATGGTTTCAACTATGAGTGTGGGTACTGTAGAACAGATGTATGATAGTGTTAAATATCTGGGACAGGCAGAACATCTGTCAGCTGGGAATTTGGTCCATTTCCCAACTCTGAATTCCTTAAGTAAGGATGAACTTAAATCTCTGCAAGAATTTGTAGGAATCGTTTCTGATTTAGAATTATGGAATCACAGGGTGGGAAGGGACCTTGGAGATCTTCTAGTCCAGCCCACGGCCCATGGCAGAATTTACAGAAAGAGTTTGATTTTAAAGCACTTAAATCACACTTTCAGTTTTTTGCAACAGCATGTGCTATGGAAATTGACAATGCTGGACAGGAATTACAAAGTTTCAATATGACACAATTTTGAAGTTGAGCTTCTGTGGGTGTTAGAACTCCAGAATTCCAGATTTTCATGGTTTTTTCCTCAAGTTACTCATTGCTTCTATAAAGATGCCAGCAAGTAAATTATTTTTATTTAATAAGTTTATACTTAATGATATAGTGCAATAGTGATTACAGGTAGTTTTCTGTTAACAACAGTTATTGGGACTGCCTAAGTGACTAAATGACACAGTAATAAAACATGACATTAGGTGGCCACTTGTGGTGGTTAGGTCCAATATCGCACAATTGCCATTTGCAATCTCCTGCTGGTTTCCTCATTGACTTGCTTGTCGGAAGCGAGCAGTGAAGGTCACAAATGATGATCATATGACTGTGGGACACTGTGACCACTATAATTGTGAGCCGGTTGTTAAGTGCTTGAATTGCGATCACATTACCACAGGAATGTTACAATAGCTGCAATCTCAAGGACCAGCCATGAATCTCCTCATTCAGTGCCATCGTAACTTCAAATGGTCATTGAATGAATGGTTGTTAAGAGGATTACCTGTATTTTTTTTCTTTTTGATCTCACCTGCAGACTTTTTCATCATGACAAGAAAAGCTAATAAGCAAGTTCTCATTTGCACGTATGACGATTTACGGAGACTCGTTTTAATAAATCAGAAAGAATCTGGTAACAGCCAACTTTTTCAGATGCACTGAGCTGCAGCGCATGAAAAGTTCTGCCTTTTAACCAAATGTGTTAATTGGAAAAAGTCATACCAAACGCCTTCAGATTTTTTGCCACTGTAGACTAAAATGGTTCACCTCCTACCACATCTGCTTTAATAGGTTTCCTTTTTCTCCAAATGTAACATGAAAGGCATTTAAACATTCCCTCGGCTTCAAGAGATAGGATTTCTCCTCCATCTTTCAATTTAGAAGTTATAACCGATCGTCTTTCTAAAAAGACAGAATAATTTTATGAGTTATATGCTTAAATTGGGAATAACAGCCCCTAGGCCGACTTTAAGGATTAAAAAACAAACAAAAAAAAACCCAGTAGGATTAGGGAATAATAGGGATGTGCAAAGATCAAACTCTTCTGTTTTAAGTTGAAAGCAGCTGTTACTATTTTATCAGAAACACACTGATGCCATTGTGACCACACTGTAGGTGTTCTGAGTCAAAACAGCCCTGTCTGAGCTATTTTGGATTTCAATTACTTTGAATTTGAAATCTATTGTATAGCACTATGACAGAATATCCTGTTAAAGAAAGAAGTGCCCTGTTAAGTAACAGGAGTCATCAACTTACAACCATTCATTTAGTAACCAAAGTTATAATGGCATTGGAAAAAAATTAATTATGACACATGACCACTGCAGCATCCCCATGGTCACATGATCAGGCACGTGGCAACTGGCATGTATTTATGATCATGTGATCACCATGTATAACATTCCCAGCTGGTTTCTGACAAACAAAGTCAATGGAAGAAGCTGGACTCGCTTAACAACTGCACAATTTGTTTAAGAACTGCAGTGATTTGCTTAATAATTGTTGCAAAAAAGGTCATAAAATGGGGCACAACTGACTTAACAATGAAAACTTTGGGCTCAATTGCAGTTGTAAGTCTGCCAGACTACCTGTAATTGGACTCCCAATGGCACATCATTTGTTTACCTGGGAACCAAGTGCTGCTAGGTCTTCACACTTCCCTTTTGACAATGCTTGCTGTAGTTTCACTGGATCGTCTTGATAAAAACTCTGGATGGCATCTTGAAAATCAGGAAAGCCAACCTATCAACATGGAAGATGGAGAAAAAGAAGCATTTAGTAGAGCAGAAATTTTCTACTTGTAACTGTTGTGGTCTGCCAGCAGTCTGCAGAGCTGGGAACGGAGTCGGACAGTGAAGAGGCTGGGGAGGAACATGGGCCAGTCCTGCCTGGAATCTGGGGAAGGCCCGGCGAGGTCTCTGCGTCAGAGGCAGAGATGAGACTAGGGCCATCTAGGAGTGATGTGCGGACTCCGGAGCCCCAAGAGTCAGACAGCAGAGAGGCAGAGGAACAGGAGGAGCCTGTTCCTAGTGCACGCATGCGCAGAGCTGCCAGAAGGCAAGAGCAGCTAAAGCAAAAGGGACAACTCGGGAGTAAGGCCAGGAGATGATTGGCCCCTCCCATAAGGCTTAAAAAAGAAACAGAGGCACTTGGGGCCTTTTTGCAGGAAAGCAACATTGCTAACTCTGTTTCCAGTTGGCATCTCTTGTTTGTTTCTGAACTTCGTGGGGCTTTGCCAAGTAAGGCCTTTGACAGGGTGTCAAAGAAGTTAAAGGTTGGTGATAATACCGAAGGACTTCTTCCTAAGTACTTGTTTTGCAACTAATTGGGACTCAGCTGGGAATGAACGTAATTCTCAGCTGTTACAATAAAATAGGTTTGTTTGGGACTAATTGTGTATTGTAATTACTCAGTAAGCCTAGGTCACAACAGTAACATAGAAAAAAAATAGTTACCTACGTTAGCTCTAGAATAGAATTCTTAACTGCCAAATGTGATTGGACACACAGGGAATTTGTCTCAGTGTACATACAAGCAATAAGTGATAAATCATGATCATAGCTGTCATAAAAATACATTCATCATAAATCATAAGATACAACACTTAGTGATAGTCATAGAATAAGCAACCAACATAAATCATACTAGAATACTAAATAATAAGATTTCATATTTATAGCCACTGTAGCATCCCCATGGTCATATAATCAAAATTCAGGTACTTGGCAATTGACTCATATTTATGACGGTTGCTGTGTCCCAGGGTCAGGTGATTCCCTTTTGCAACCTTCTGAGAAGCAAGGTCAATAAGCAAACCAGATTTACTTAATAACAGTTTGACTAACAACTACAGTGATTCTCTTAACAACCATGACAAGAGAGGTAGTAAAAAGGGGGGAAATTCACTTAGCAACAGAAATTTTGGGCTCAATTGTGCTCATAAGTCAAGGACTACCTGTACCAACAAATTATTGCAAAGGTTAAAAAAATAAGATGATGTCTTATCTTTTTGAGAGGCACACAATAGCCAAACATATATACCTTTATACCTGAGCAATGCATAAAGAGAGGAGAACATTTCTGAAAACACCAAGGAAGCTACAAAAGGTGAAACAAGCATACAAATTAAGCTGAAAGCAAAAGAACTAAATATCCTTCTTTAGGGCTATAACTCGACTAGTAAGAGCCTAGAGGGAGAAAAAAACCCAGTGGCTTCATTCTACCAGCCAAGCAGCCTTTCAAAAATTGATCTGATTGTTGGGATTTCAAGAAGGGCCTTGAAGCAGCTATAATGAGCCTCTTCAAACGAATAGCAAGTACGACTCTCAAGTGAATACTATGCTGATTATCTCTTGTAGTACTGCACTTGTGGTGATGATGTCATTGACACCAACTGGTATAACACCCAATATGTTCTCAGCTAGGAGAACTGCAGGCTATCTACCTTTGGAGACAAGTCAGCGTAAATAAAAATATCTATGAAGAAGGATTGGTCTATAGGATGAACTGAAGCTTTGAAAGAAACCACAGATGGCCAAGAGCCTGGAGACAATGAAACTTCAAAAAAGGGTCCAAACCAAACAATTTACAGAGCAACTGGAACTGAGTTACAGGAAGAGCAGGAGATGGGACTTGTGAAGAAAAACAGCCAGGTGCTTTGGGCAGGAGGTGTAAATTGGCAAAGAAGAGTTCTATTTTGGAGGGGGGGGGGGGAATAGAAAATTGCTAGAACTAAAAATAGACAACATTCCTGCAAAACCTTTAAAGTGGTACAGAAGAGAAATTCTGTTAGGCTGTATTCTATTCCCACTGAATCCAGTTCAAAAACCTTGTAACAAAAGCAATGTTTCAAACACATTCAACAAAATGTGACTGAAAATTTAAAGGTGTTATGTGTGAATGCAGGTAATCTATAATTCTTGATGAATTTCATCCTTCAAGAAATATGTAAAGCTAGAGGAGTGCAGCAATGAACAAACATTGCTGATTGATTGAAGAAAACCTTTGCAACTATTAGCTGTTTGCATCACATCTGCTCTCTTGGCTGCCTTGGGATCAGACGCAAATACCCGGGCTTCTTCCTCAGAAATAAAATTGAGGCAGGCCTAGCTGTGAGTAGAAACTATTTATCAGGCTTTTGCTGCACAACACCTTCTTCTTGAGATGCTAACTAAAACAAACAAAGGTTATTAAAAAAAAAAACAAGAGAGAGAGAGAGAGAGAGCCTCCATGAACCTACCATTCCTTTCTCCTTATTGGTGCTTATGTTCTGGCCTGTGAAAACATGCACACATGCCATACTTCCTTCCAATTTGGCTGTTCTAACAGCAATTTCTTAGAGCAGATGTTCTCAGTACCACAGGCGTTTTTTCTTCCCCCTCCGCTAACCCTGCTCCCACTACGTACACACCAGACTGCAGGGCTTCTGGATTGTTGCTTTTTTTAAAAAAAATATATCTTCAGGGAGCAAAAGAAATCCCACTCTCTCCCTTTGCAACCTCGTTTGACAGCGGCGTGGGCAGGCTCATACCTTCTTTCTTTCCTTTCTCTCCCACCCTATGTAAGGCTGACATTAATGCTGAACTTCTCTCCTGCTCCCCCATCCCACTTTTCCATTTCCCTGTAGGGCTCTTATTCCCACTGAGCTTTTCAGGCGCTGAACTTTGCATCAGATTCCCCCCTCCACCGCAGCTAGCTTTTTCACAATGCCTTTGTACCTCTAGTCCATAGGAGGGCAAGCATGCCGAAGTCCCCACCCCCTCAAAACATACTTACACATACACACACATACACCTTTCCATTTCTTCCCAGCTGCCAACGCTAAATTTGGAAAGGAAACCTCTACCCACACAGTCGATACACAAACAAATAAAGCGGATCACAGTAACTCGGCCTTCATTGCACGGCCAATAACTCCCTCTGCTTTCTCCTCACGTCTCCACCCCAACAGCCTGCACACTTGGAGGAAAAGGGACAGATTTTGTGTGGAATGCAAGCCCCGACAGTGACTCCCACTCATTGAGTCCAACTCTCCTTCCTTGCATTCCTTCATCCACCCCCTCTGCTCCCAGGGATTGTTGTTTTATTAGATTCCCACCCCCTCTTCTCTCCCTGCCTGCCTGCCTTC
Source organism: Ptyas mucosa (assembly GCA_012654045.1). Lineage (NCBI taxonomy): Eukaryota > Metazoa > Chordata > Lepidosauria > Squamata > Colubridae > Ptyas > Ptyas mucosa. The sequence continues at coordinate 40,366,732 of WNWU01000006.1, read as the reverse complement.
CTCCTACGGCCCACCTCCCTACCCACCCTTCCACCGACCAACAAAAAGGGCGGCATCGTAAGCAGGAAGTAGGAGAGCCTTTCAGGAGTAATTGGACGTAATTGGTGAGCTCCCACTGCATTTATTGAGCCTTTGCCAGGTTTATGGCTAAAGCGAAGCATTGGGAGGTTTGTCTACACAGTTCTGTTAAGGCACCTCACTCTTGAACTCTGTGTGTGTGTGTATGTAGGTTATTACAGTGAAAAATAATTTCACATTGTGCCTCAGGCATTCATTTCCAACAGGTATTAAAATGCCCCGGCAAGGTCAAAATGTTTTACATCCACCAATGTGGAAATGCAGAGAGCAAACTCAGAAGTGGTGGGAGTCTAGATTCCGAGTTTCACACTCCTTACCTAAAGAAAAGATTTCCTGAAGGCAGAGAAAAATAGTTCAGCACATATCAACCAGCTATTTACACTTCCCAGAACATAAGTGTTTAAAAACACACCTGCCACAGAACAGTACATTTTCCCTTTGAACAGTCTGAAATGTCCAAGTTACCAATTCTCAGTGAGAAATGTGTCCTTTTTCTTTTCTAGGTTCTCCTTAAAAACAGAAAATAAGGCCCAAATGTAAAATATGGCTTCCAGGTCTGACACTTGGTTTTAAACACCGCTCCTCTATCAGAAGGAAGAAAATAAAAGCTAAGGTGAACATAGACTTTAAACATCTTCATGTTAGATAGCTATGCTTAGTGTATGGAATAAATATAAAATTAGGTTTTGCCCAAAAACACTTTGTGGCTTTCAGTGCAAGAAGCCTTTGATGAATATAAATGGATCATTTACCATCATGTACTATCATTTTCTCAGCAGGATTGTAAAATGAAATCGGGAAGATCTGATAACAGAAGAATGCCAATGGTTTTCTATTGTACAATTTAGAAAGGTTTAACGTGGATAACAAACGTTATGGTTTTAAACAAAGTAAGACTGAGTTTGAAATAGAATTATATACCAATGATATTCATGTTGTTGCTAAATTGTATATATTTTTTGAACTATGGGACAGAAGAAGTGGTGCAACGAATGTACAATAAAATCTTTGGCTATAATATACAAATGGATCAATGGGGAAATGTGGTTGGAAGGACTGAAATGTTGGTATTTCTCACCAGAAAATCTGTCTAGAATATATAAAAATCTTTGCTGATGGAAATGCAAACAATATGAAAGGACATTTTACCATGTTTGGTGTACATGCAAAAAAGCTTTAAAAATGGATAGAAATACATATATTAATCCAGACTATTTTGACGGGTAAAGTACAACTGAAAACAGAGATTTTTCTCTTGGGACTATTGCAGAAAAAAGTCAGGGAAATTTGTTTTTATATATGATAATCATATCAAGACTGATGCATGCTCAAATGAAGAAAGGCTCAACAATACCCACAATGGAGAAATAATTAGTGAAGATGACAGAACTTGCAGAGATGGCTAAATTAATCTATATTTATGTCTGGCTGGAAAACCCTTGAAGACTTTTTGCATGAAACAGAAAAAAATGCACTCATGATTTGTGTTTTTGATGATTAGGAAAAAAAAATGAATAGAAAACCTGAGCTTTTTTTGCAATCATAGAATAATTGTACTATATTTGCTGCAGAAGAAATCAGAAGCTTCTTATTTCTTCTGGTTCTCTTGTTCTGCATTTCCTTTTCTCTTTCTTCCTTCATTTATTTCTGCGTTTCTTTTATTCTTTATTAGTTTGTGTTAATTTTTATGTTCCTTGTAAAGCTTTTAATAAAATTTATATTTAAAAAGAAAAAGAAATGGGAATTGTGCATCAGAATTCCACTTAAAGGAAGCCCCTTTATTGGTAAGATGAATGCACGATGTTGTCAGTGCAGCAAAGTAGAAATAGATTTACTATTAAAAATGGCAAAGCTCAAGAAGTCCTTTGCAGTGTATAAGTGGAAAGTCCTTCCATAAGAGAAGAGAGTGCACTTTAGCTGGATCCATCTGAATTTCTTTCAGGAAAAGATTATATCCCAAATAGATCAGGGGTGGGTTCTAAAATTTTTTACTACCGGTTCTGTGGGCATGGCTTATTTTGTAGGCGTGGCTTGGTAGGGGGGTAATGTGACTGGGTGGGTGTGGCCAACTTTTTTTTTAAACTTTTAAAAGCATTTTTTCTACAACCTTAAGAGGTTGCAGAAAAAAATGCTTTTAGGAGCCTTGGATGATCAGGCAACTCAGCTGGGATCGCCAGAGGCTTTTAAAGGCATTTTTTTCTTCTACAACCTCTTTGGCCGAAGAGGTTGCAGAAAAAAATGCTTTTAGGAGCCTCTGACAATCCCAGCTGAGCTGCCCGATCATCAGAGGCTTTTTAAAAAAACTTTTAAAAGCATTTTTTCGGCCGAAGAGACTGTAGAAAAAATGCTTTTAAAAGTAAAAAAAAGCCTCTGATGAGGTGGGCGGGGTAAGCGAGCGGTGACTGGGCCGGGGACCAGTTCAGGGGCGTGGCCAGCCAATGTTATTACTGGTTCTCCGATCTACTACAAATTTTTACTACCGGTTCTTGCGAACTGGTGCGAACTGGGAGCAACCCACCACTGAAATAGACCAATATGGGCAGGTAAAAGGCATATTTCTTTAGCTTAGCCTAGAGAGCGTAGTCATAAAGGCACACAAGGAGTGCCCTAACTTGTTTACTGCAGAGATCGTCTTAGAATTAATGAGAAATAATAAAATAAAGTTTCATAAATTGCATGAAAATTGAGGGACTAATTCCTGATCTGAATAACATTATCATATATCTGAACATTTGTTACCAAAGCCACCCAATATATAATGCAATCCAATATAATACACATGCCCTTCCTTGTATGAATCAGATTGTAATATTCTTTGAGATTTAATTAGCTAAATATGTATACCTTCTGCAGCATCATGGCAAGAGCTCCAAAACCAGGGATACAGATTCCTAATTAGGACAGTAATAATGAGCTACTTGTCTCTTTAAAAAAAATAAAAATAAAAAGACAAGTCAAGACAGAAACACTGGTGAGGGCCAAAAAACAGAAATTTATGGGAGTCTTCATGTCTCCTTCTCCAAACACATTGCCATATCACTTGTGCGCCACCCAGAATCACCTTGCAGGGGAGATGGGGAACATAAATTTTTTTAAAAAATAAATAGATCATATATTTCGCACACAAGGTGGGATTCATATTTTACTGCAATTGTGATAAACCTAAGGCCCTACAGCTGGGAGGATTGCTTGTCAATTCTAATGTTGTATTATCCCAGATTGTGAATATGTGTCTACTCCTAAGACTAAATGACAAAGAAAAGCTAAATAAATTTCTTGGGATACCTGACAATTGCTGATTTGTAAGATTCAGAGTAATCTCAAATACAAAGAGTTGTTTAGATGAGGTAAGACAGGGGTGTCAAACTGGATGTCTTTGAGGGCCGGATCAGCATTGTATTTCTCCGGGGGCTAGCGGTGGTGGGGGAATGGGGAGCAGGGGGGAGATGGGACGGATGCCTCCTGAGGCCCCCACATGGCCCATTTTCAGCCTCCCTGGCCTCCAGCAGCAGTCTGCTGGCCAAAAATGGGCCTCATTATGTCTGTTTTTGGCCAGGGAGACCAAAAACAGGTTACACAGGGACCGCATGCGGGTCGTTTTGGCCAGCAGAGGCACCACGGGCCAGTCCTTTGATATTTCCAGGCTGGTCCCATGGGCCGGATTTAAGCACCCTGCAGGCCAGATCCAGCCCACGGACCTTGAGTTTGACACCCTGAGGTAAGAGAAGAAAGCATGTCTGATTATCTTAGGAGATTCAGTGAAAGGTGCCAGATTCTATTTGGACCTGCCCTTGTATTTTCAAGCCTACCTTGATCTGTAGAGTAATTGGAATGATCAAATGTTGACATGAGACTCTGAATAGCTGGGCTCCATTTAATTTCTGGGTGTCTTTGAACCCCTGGAATCTGGGACAAACTTTTTTTTAATCAATTGGCCAGATCTGGAGTATAAGGGGTATCTACATTTCTCTGTTCAAAACGACTGTTCTGGCATGTCATTCCTGTGAAATTTGTTTACAAACTCTGAAACTCTGACCCTCAGACTGTATGACAATCTTGACTTGCTTCTTTGAAATTCAGCCAGGATTTTGACTTCATGTCTGCCTGCTCTTGTTGAAAGCAAAGCTACCCAGGGAAGCTTTCTTTCCCAAAGACTGTTTTGATTTATACATTTCTTTCCCTGTCTGTCACTTTTCTACTCAGTCTTGAGTAAATTGGTATTCTCACCTTGCAACTGGTGTGGGGAGGGAGGGTTTTGCAACAGGACAGGAAAGGTTTAACCTGGGACTGACGCAGTGGCTAAATTCTTAATATAAACACAGGCTTTGTGCACACTGCTGTAACTTTTCTCCAACAGATATGTAGGCTCAACTTTAATGAACAGGAGGCAACTGAAAAGGGCAATGATATTCCTGGTATCTTCCCTTCCCACTCATATTCTGATACAATTTTTCCACTGATATCTGAGCACATCTGAAATCAACATCTCTGGGAGACCTGACAAACTAATTTGTTTCATATTTCATCTGATGTCCTGCTTTAAATTGAAGTGAATGCCACAGTCATTATGGAAATGCGTTTTCCTCAATAGGCATTTTTGCTAAAAACCAGCAATTTTTTTTGCAAATTGGTAGTCATATCCACTGCAAATGGCTGTAAAGATGAGTCAGTTGCCAGGCATCCAAAATGCTACGGTATTAACTGCAGTGTGTCTGTGTATTGGTATGTATGTTGCAACTATCGTATTGTCAAAAGGATTACAAGGAGCTCTGGAGAAGTAACTCTGAACAGTTGTTAAGCAACTAGTTGTAAGTTGAAAACTACCAGTATTTATTCTATGTTTGTGTGGCAATTCTCCCTGGCCTGAGAATTAAGTGATTCCTGCCTTACCAGTTTCAATCCTTATATTAATAAATTTAGCAATAAAGAAGTAATGCATTTAAAGCATATTAAACCTTGCAAAATTCAAATACTAGAAGGGAGGGGAGGTGGGATGTATCTGAATTAACACATGTGGCCAGCTGCCAAGCATCAGAAGCTTGAAAATTGAAGCATGTCTATTTGGATCTATTTCAGGCTTGTATAAATAATTATAAGCTGTTAAAAACATGAGTCAAAATGCATCCAGCAAAACTAAAATCAAATATATGTGAGGCGATATACTGATGTTACTGGCAACATTTGTTTGTGACTGTAAAAAATACAAAAAAAGGAACACTGGAAATATATTTAGAAAGCAATGTGGTACACAGCACTACTGAATACTTTACTTAGATAGATAAATCTTATATTTAAGACTTTCTATTCAGTGCAATATTGGAATAAGTCCTTAAAGTGAGTACACAAATGAAAAAAATTTTCAAAGTGAGAACAATCAGTCGAAAAGCTTGCATCTGGAAGTTATGGGTGCTCCATCACTGGAGTTTTCAATAAGAGACTAGACAATAGAATCTCCTGCCATAGGCAACGGATTGGACTAGAATATCTCCAAGTTCTCTTCCAACCCTGATGTTCTATGTTCTATACTAGGAGTGTCAAACTCACATCATCACGTGGCGTATCGTGATCCCCCCTTCGCTAAAACAGGGAGGGGCATGGCTAAGCACGTGATGCATCCGGCCTGCAAATTTGACACCCATGTTCTATACCGTTGAAAAATCACCAATAGCATTGCTAGAAATAAGTAAGTTTTAACTATGTATTTTTCTTCACCCCAACTCCTTCTTTTAGCCCTTTTTTTAAAAAAAAGTCCACTCAGAGCAAAGCAATCAAATTAAAATATCCCTTCCTAAAAAGCAAAAACAGAACAAAATGCTGAACCTACTTCCTATTATTTTTAATTATAATATATTAATTCCCAGAACATGTATATCCCTCTTCATACTACAACCAAAATGAAGGATTTTCAAGCTCAATTCATAATACAGTATAGAAGTTCCACTATTCAAAGTGTAGGAGGGTCAAAAGAATATCATTTAATGTAAATATTGTGTGTGCACAAATTGGTCTGAATTTAATTCATAGAAATCTACATAAATTTGATTAATAAGTAAATAAAATCAACGCAGCAATAGTAGCTACTGATAAAAACCTACCAAGACCAGCAGTTTGTGAGACTTTAGTTGTGGGCTGTTTTATGTTTGCTTGTTTGTCATAATTGATACATGTATGACACACATCAAAAAAAGGAACAGAGTTCAATAAACAGAGCCACTATCTTGATACGTTTGAGACATCCCATCTTTTACCATACATTTGGTCCATATCACCTGATATATGAGACAGGGAGAAGTCTAACACTTGGAAGTTTTACTGAAAATAAAAGAATCTTCTCTATATTTGTGCACTCCAGTTTCTAAAATTTAACATCAACAGTGTTATTTAAAAGTAAATCTTAAAGAAGAAATACTGACTAAAGCTCCTTTGGCTTGCTATATTTAGTCAACGTCCCAAAGAGAAAAAAGTATTTCTTCAGTGACTCAGGAAATACTCTCTCCAAGAGGGTCTAAAATATTTCCTAAAATGCAGAAGATCTGAATGAGGAAATACAGCTCTTTGAATTATCTGAACAAAAGGTTGTTTTATTTACACTGAAAAATAAACAACTTTAATTCCATTTACCCCATATGATTATAGAACAATACTTCAACTCAGTCCATGAGTCAAATAGCTTCCTCAATCTGTCAGCCTCTAGGAATTGCAGCCCCAAGTCATTGGGACTGCCTACATGGGAGAAAGCCAATTTAGTAATAGCAAGTCCTTAGACTTATATACCACTTCACAATGCTTTATAACCCTCTCTACGCGGTTTATTGCCCCCAACAATCTGGGTCCTCATTTTACCAATCTCGGAAGGATGAAAAGCTAAGTCAACCATGAGCTGGTGAGATTCGAACTGCCGAATTGCTGGCAATCGGCAATCAGCAGAATTAGCCTGCAATAGTTTAACAGTCCTTTTCATACATACTGGTAAGTCACCCATGTCAACTTAATTGCTATTAATTAAAGCTTAATTGCAAACTGTGGCTGGATGACTTTGAACCAATCATTCTCTCTCAATGCAACCCACTTTACAAGGTTGTTGTGTGGAAAATAGGAGGTAGGAGAATTATATATGCCATCTTCAGTTGTACAAAATAAAAGATTGGATATAAAATCAATAAATTAATATTTTTTCTTAGGTCATCCCTCAAATAAAGTGTACAATTCATTTTGTCAAGGAAAAAACCTACTATTTTCCTAGCTGGCTTTTAGGCCTGAGGCAGGATTAGAATTTACAGTCTTTTGGTTTCTAGGCCAATGCTCCCGGTTTGGACCGGATCGCCCGATCCAGTAGCAATGGGGGTGGGTGGTTCAGAGAACTGGTAGCAAAAATCCCTGCTCCCCCCTCCCATGCCCAGCTGAGCCACACAATCATCAGAGGCTTTTCTTTTTTACTTTTAAAAGCATTTTTTCTACAACCTCTTCCGCCGAAGAAGTTTTAGTAGCCACAGCTAGACAGAACAAGTTAAAAGTACAATACCTCTATCTTAATTCTCTTTGGTGACAGTTCATCCCTTTCTCCACATTTAGACCTAGAAGATGAAAATATATATATATATATATTTAACAGGAATGTGTACATATGTTCAGAAAAACTATTGCAAAACATCTGCCTTGGAAATTATGCTTCTCTGAATTCATCTTCATTTAATTTATTCATATGCTTGTCTGTTCATTTGCAGAAATTTTATACTGTCTCAATCTGGGACTCTTAATTTTGAAGCAGCTTCATAGTCGGGCAATGTACATGTAATGGCCTTGACAGTCAAGAGGAAGAGCTGCTACCAAGACAATGGCCAGATAAACAAAATCTTAACTTTGGTGATTAACTCTAACTTGAGAAAACATCTCAGACGAAACTCTCCCTAGTTCTTATGAAGATAAAGGGGGGGAGGGGGAAAGCACATTGAGACTTCAAGGTATACCAGACTAGGGAAGGTCTTGTCTACATTTTCTCAGGTTACAGTTCTACTCTGGACTTGGGTTTCTTTTAACTGAACACCGTCTTGGTTGGGACTCTTCTTCCACTCCTTTAAAGCCATTCTGCTCACTGAAGCACATGGTTCAATATGTTCACTAACACTGGATTGCACTATCTATGGCAAGGGGAGAGAAACTGAGTTCCTATAAAGCAATACTCCCTAACCATATGACAGATGAGAAAAATTTTTACCCTCTCTGGGAACACCCAAGTAGTCTTCTGATAAAAAAAAATGCAACTCTCCACAACACTGATTTTAAAAAAGTGTTGTGGATCAGAGGTGGGTTTCAGCAGGTTCTGACCAGTTCTGGAGAACTGGTAGCAGAAATTTTGAGTAGTTTAGATACACCTCTGACTGGCTCCGCCCCCATCTATTCTCTGCCTCCCAAGTCCCAGCTGATCGGGAGGAAATAAGGATTTTGCAGTATCCTTCCCCTGGAGTGGGGTGGGAATGGAGATTTTACAGTATCTTTCCCCTGCCACGCCCACCAAGCCACGCCCACCAAGCCATGCCATGCCCACCAAGGCACACCCACAGAACCGGTAGTAAAAATTTTTGAAACCCATCACTGCTGTAGAAATGTGAATGTTTCCATGTTCCCAACAGAGAAATATGATGCAGTTGTCTACAGTTAAATTGTTCAATCCTCCTGTGCTCAAAAAAAGCTGAGAATAGTATCAAACATGTAACATTCTCAATGTACCAAGAATGCACCAGCATTCACACTTCCTATCTGGTTCATATATTTGTATTGGGCCTGTGAGACCATAGGGCAGAAAGATTGCAAAGTGATTTCTAATACTTTGTAATGTACGCATTTCAAGTTAAGGTTTTTTTTTTAAAATGTAGCTTACTTGGTGGTCCGGTAAGTGTACTTGTATGTAACTTCTCGAGAGATCTGCCGTGCCAGAGCAAAGAGTTCATCCCTCCGGGTTAATAGTGCATTATCCTTGACACATAACTGAGCAGCTGCTTCATTTACTGTGAGCTACAAAAAAAAAACATACAATTTTTTTTTGACTCATTAGCACATCAGTCCTGGAAAAGCTATCTAAGCCTGTAATACCTGTGGCACTGCTCAAAACATTAGTGGTATCTATAGGAAGCTGGATTACTGTCCAGCTTTGTTACAATTTTCTAATACCGTATATACTCGAGTATAAGCCGACCCAAATATAAGCCGAGGCCCCCAATTTTACCCCCCCAAAACTGGGAAAACTTATTAACTCGAGTATAAGCCGGGGGGTGGGAAATGCAGCGGCTACTGGTAAATTTCAAAATAAAAATAGATACCAATAAAATTACATTAATTGAGGCATCAGTAGGTTAAATGTTTTTGAATATTGATTTCAAAGAAAAACAGTAAACTAGCTCTGTAAGTGAAAAAGAGGATCAACAAAAACAAAAATCTTGTCACCATGGTGAAGAGAAGCAGTTGTGAAATGAGTGACACGGTTGTTAAGAATGTTACAATGGGCATAAATGATGACCAGTCATAAGTGCGAAGACCGGTCAAAAGTGCGAGGACCTGTCAGAAATCACTTTTTTCAGCCCTCTGGGTAGTCCTTTTGTGCATATGGACTACTCAGAGGGCTGAAAAAGTAATTTTTGACTGGTCCTCGCACTTGTGACCAGTCCTC
>WNWU01000006.1:40300647-40356590 GCA_012654045.1 Ptyas mucosa | reverse complement strand
GGCGTGGGGGAGGGGCGCTGCACCCCCCCCACGCCCCATTTTGGCTTTAGCAAGTCTGCCAGCAACCCAGGGAGCCAAAACCGTTGCAGGAAAAAAGGCATTTTTTTTCATGACTCGAATATAAGCCGAGGGGGCTTTTTTCAGCCTGAAAAACGTGCTGAAAAACTCGGCTTATATTCGAGTATATACGGTAAGTTTTTTTCATGGAAGGAAGCAGTCCTTCCACTCAATCTGAAATTTCTTAATCTTAAGCAGGTCTTAAGTTTACTTTTTTTTAAAAAAAAGATCAGTATTTATAATAACTAGATACCTACTGAAACAATTTAATATCAACAAAACCTAGTTCTCACTGAGACAGGCTGTTTTTGAAAGAAAATCCAGACTTACTTGGTATTAATTATGTGCTAGTGTGTGAGTAAGCAGTGATGGAAAGTAATCAGATTTTCGAGATCCAATTTTTGTTAGAATCATGTCCACCAACTGTAGCCAAGTGCAAGATAGCCTTTCATTCAATTAATGATAGAGTTAGGGAAGAAGATGAAATGATCTTGGCTAAAGCTCTAAACTCATTATTTAAACTCGCTTCAAAACTTTCAAGCAGCTTTACTTTATATTAATATTCATGAGCTTTATTTCCCAAAATCTTAACAAGTGTAATGTGAGTTTAGAGTTAGGGTTTTAGTGCTGAATCACTGAAAAAACAACCCTCTGTTTTATCTCCTAGCAGTTTTCAATACCTCCTGGACCATGTGCAGAGGCTGGAATTTGGGGTGGGGTGAGGAATCACTGTTCTCAGTGGTTGTCCTCCTTCCAAAGCAGGTGGATCCAATCAAGCGTAATTGAGGGGGGATCAAGCCCTCCACTACATAATGCCACGTAGATTGACACTTACCCACCACTTATTTAATATCTGCCTAAATTACTGGTGAAGGTCATTCACTGGCATGGAATCAAATATCATCAATACGTAGCTGATACTTAGTTGGATATCTTAACTCCAGCCCAGACAAGGGTTGTGTTGGATGTTCTATCACAATGTCCGGAAGCTGCAGAGGGTTTGGATGGGAAAGAACAGATTTTGATTTAATTCCCACAAAACAGAGTAGCTTAACCGAATGGCATAACCCCCATTCAGTGCTGGTTTGTAATCTGTGTTCTTGGATTCACAGTTCCTGCTTGAAGGATAGGTGGCAGCTGTGGCTAGGAAGAGCTTCGAACGGGTCTACCTTATGCACCGGTTGCCGCTTTACTTGCACAGAGAGCTTTGTGCATAGTTATTCAGGCTCGATCACCACCTATTTAGATTTCTGCAATGTGTTCCGTATCAGGGGTCTCCAACTTTGGCAACTTTAAGAGTTGTGGACTTCAACTCCCAGAATTCTGGGAGTTAAAGTCCACAAGTCTTAAAGTTGCCAAAGTTGGAGACCCCTGTTCTATATGAAGCTATTCCTTGAAGACTCTGAAATTGAGATTGGCTCAGAATGCAGTGGCTTGAGAGATTATGGGCACAAGGCAAAATGCCCATGTAGCATCTCTGCTCTGAGAGCTACAGAAGTTACCAGTTTCCTTCCAGGTGTAATCAAAGGTGTTACTTGTCAGTTTTAAAGCTTTTCTTGGCTAATGACCTGGATATTAGTGGAACCTTCCTCTGGGCCCTTACCCTTAAGAAATATCACTGCAGGGATTCCTGGATCATGCTCTCTTTTTAAGTGTGTCTTGGGGGATTTTTGCTTATATTTTGTATGTTTCTATAAATAAATGAGTAATTTAGAAAACCACATACATTCATCAAAACCTTGTGGTTTCAGCAGGCAATTAAGTGTATATTGTTTCAATTGGATTTTGGTGCAGAGAAATTTATTCATATTGTTAAGCTTTCGTTTCAAATCATGTTATCGTTTTCGAAATCAACCATATATGATTGGAGCAACATGTACAGGTAGTCCTCGACTTACAACAGTTCATTTATGACCATTCGAAGTTACAACGATTTTGAAAATAGGGGATTTATGACCATTTTTCAGAGATACGACCTTTGCAGCAGCCCCATGATCATGTGATCAAAATTCAGATGTTTGGCAACTGATTCATATTTATGACCGTTGCTGTGTCCAAAGGTCATGTGATCCCCTTTTGCTACCTTTTGAAAAGCAAAGTTAATGGGGAAGCCAGATTCACTTAACGACCGGGTCACTAACTTATCAACTGCAGGGATTTACTTAACCCTGTGGCAAAAAAATGTTGTAAAAAGGGGCAAAACTCACTTAACAAATGACTCACTTAACAACAGAAATTTTGGGCTCAATTGTGGTCGGAAGTTGAGAACTACCTGTATAGTAAGGGTGAATGCAGTTTAGGATAGAATTTTTAAACTTTAGGATAGAATTTTTAAACTTTCACTTCATATTGTTCAGTTATGTAAAATAAGATAGCAGAAAATGGACATTTTAATATTTATAAGGACAGCCAGTTTAGGTTAAAGCACCAGACTAGGAACTTGGAGACCAAGCGTTCCAGTCCTGCTTCAGGCACAACTCTTAGAAGGGTAACCTTTTAAGAAAATTGCAAGGACTTGTCCAGGGAGTTGCTAGGAATCACCGTCTCAAAGGCACAACAAACAAAACATTGACAAGGGTAGGAAATATGACAATCATTGTATTTTGTAAGTGCAGAAAGTTTCAGAATGGATTGCAAGCAAAATAAGCAAGATTCACCAACATTACATATTTTATCACATGTGCTAATTTCTGTAGTCATTGTCTATAATCTTAAACTTCCTTAGAAATTGAAATTTAAATAAATCAGAATTCTAAATAAGTGCTTCATATTAAGTCATGATAAACATTTAAGAATTTAAGAATATGCAACCATCATACCCTAGCAATTACTGTGGGCCAGAACTACTTCCTTGGAACTTTATAACCAACGAAACAACATTATCCACTGTGACTAGTTTTCACATTAAGAATACTCTAAAACTCTTCTGTTTCTTGAAAATCAATCAAATTTCTAAATCTTACAGTGAAGACACCTGTGTGATCAGCACTAGGAAGTATACAAAAGTGTTTTGCCCACTTCAAATCCTGATGCTAATATATATGGCTTGTAATATAGAATTACTTAATTAATGATATTTTTAAAGTAAACACGTATAAACTTCCCAGAATAAACAAAACCAACTTATGTATACAATAAGATTTGTTTCAGTCAACATTCCTCTTCCACCATGGTGCAATAGCCTTTGTAAATACTGACTGGTAAGCAGAAATTCACATACTTTGGTTGTGATTCAAGTAGCTTGATAGCCTAGAACAAATGATTATGTTGGCAAGGATAAGGGAAACAGAAGTAGGGATAAAATGAATGGACGGAATCAAGATTACAGGACTGTCTTTCAAAGAATGACAAGTTTATTAGCAAAGGCAGGATGCTATTATGAACAATCTGTTTTATTGACACCTAAGAAACCAGAAATATGTCATATTTTTGTACAAATTCAAACATAATTAATTTAATTTTTTATCTTTATTCCAACATGTTCAAGTACTCATTCCTTTTCAAAACCAATATTTCAACAGAACACTAATTTATATAAAAGAAGAGATGAAGCAACTGGGAGCAATGACATCTGTCTTACACCTAACTATGTGACCAAAAATAGTCTATGGAATTTCAGTGCTGCCAAAAATATATAAAATAAGCATGGACAAAAGAATAATTCCAACTGCAGATTTGACAATCTATTAAGAAAGAACTAATAAAATGAAATAGATGGCTAAAATGGCTTTATATTAAGCCTCACTAAAATAACAAGTTGGTTACACTCCTGTTAATATATTATTTTAAAAAATAAAGTTTTAGGAAAGTTAAATGCTTAAGGTTAACTGATGCATTTAACCAGGAATGGAAATGACAATAAGACTAGACTACCAATTTAAGACCTTCAATGTACAAGTAATTTAATTTTCTAACAAACAAATTAATTTGGGGAAGTTTCCCCCCAACCCCCCAAATAGCATGTGAACAAGCTAAATTAATTTTACTGATCCTAGGAAGAAAAACTTTTGCCTCATAGCTGGATAACAAAGAAATGGCTCATTTTCTTAAAATGCTGTGAATGCTGCTTAGAAGAGTTGGAGCAAGCAAAAATAATTTCCCAATCAGAAAATATTTTTCACCTTGGTGCTATGAGTGTGAGGTTTGCTCTCTATTTAGATATAGTAGCATGCCCTGCCAGCAACAACAACCTGATAATCAGGGATTAACACCAGACAAACAGGCAGAAAACAATACCCTAATCAAAGAGCTACAAAGAAGAAAACTACCCCCACACATGCACAGTAGCACTGAAGATGTTAATAAAATATCTGCAAGTAAACAACCAAGCTCAGAGAGAACCAAGGAGTCCATAGTTCAACACTGAGCTACATCTATTCCACTCTATTGATACATTTCCATAGAATTAATAAATAGAATGTACTTCTGCTTGATTGTAAATAGACTCACAAAACGAATCCCCTGTAATTCAAGTATTTCAGATCTAATTTATTTAGTAATGCATAATTCAACAAATCTTGACTTAGCATGATCTGTGAACCTAGTCAATACATGAGACATCTTACTCGGTATCTAGAGTTTGTGACAGTCTGGATGGGGAACAACTGCTTTCAGCTGAACCCTAGCAAGATTGGGTAGGTTTAGATCTGGAGGCCTGACAATTCTAGGGCTATCACCTTTAGTGTTAGATGGGTTTATACAACCCCAGACTGGCCCAGTGCATAATCCTGGTCCTCCTGGACTCACAACTCCTGCTTGAAGAGCAAATGGCAAATGTAACTAGAAGGGCCTTTGCGCAGCTTCAAGTTGTGCATCAGTTATACCCATTCCTAGATCAAGAGGCTCAGTTTATAGTTACTTATGTTATAGTCACCTCCTGATTGGATTACTGTAATGCCCTTCAAAGATATCCAAAAGTTTCAGCTGATGCAAAACACAATGGTACAAGCTGTTATGTGTGCTTATAAAACAGCACATTATGTGTCTTATCTGAAAGCTGCATTAGTTGCTAGTGTCCTTCCACGTCCAATTCAGGGTGCTGGGTTGATCTTTAAAGGCTTTCATGGCATGGGAATGGACTATATGAGGGATTGTCTCTCTTTTGATTACATTGGCTTATTCCATCAGATTTAGCAAGGGAGGCATGCTGCAGGTCAGGGGACTGTCTCAAGTGAGGAGGCCTTTTTGCCCTGGACCCGCCTTATGGGGCATTATCCCCCACCTGCCATCCCCAAGTGAGGTCGATCCCTTATTTTTTCATAAATAAAACCTGCTGCCTCAGGCCTGCTGGGTCTCAGGGGACCAGTAAGATCTTGAGGTGGCTCCATTATTGATCGAATCTCTTGTGTGCACTTTTTACTTCAACTTTTTTTAATGAGTGTGTTTGACATGTTTACTGTTTTATACTTTTTTTCTGTACACTGCCTAAAGTCACTTTTTGTGACATGGGCAGCCACATAAACTTGATAAATGGATGTGATATATAAATACATAAAGTAACAGAGGTGTTTGTGTTTAGATCATTTAAGAATGAGTTCTGTAAATTTTTACCAGCACGAGAAAACAGAACTTTTATTTCATGATCAATTAAATTTCCAATAAGCTGAAATTTTAAACTGAAGCCTGAAGCCAGTAATCACTGAAATGCATTCTGAGTCAGCCAATTCCCTCTAAAACTCTAAAGCTGTCAACAATTGACCAAATGAGCACATTACTCCAACTGTCATTTCATCATCCCATACTAAAACAGATGCTGTGGTCCTCATGAAGATGGAAATAATTACTGGGACTTAGCTCACTTAATTCTCTTGCAAATGAGAAAGAAGTATTTTAAAATAACACTTGCCATTTACATTCTACCTATTTTAATAAGATGGATTAAAATGTATTCATTCAGGTATAAAAAAATATTATTCCATTTTCCCCTAAAATAAAACTTAATACAATATTTTTATTATTAAACATTTAATGTTTCATTAATATAAAATACAGAAATGTTGTGTGGGCTTGTATGGCATATTCTTCAGTGAAGGATTTCTATGGTAATTGACAGAATTTGTGGCAGCCAACTCTTTTGGAACTCCTTTTTTTCACATGTCCTACATTTAGAATGAGACAGATTTTTCCTAACAGTCAAATGGACAAAAATTTAGGCTATCAGCTCAAAAGTATCTACATGTTTAAATCAATCTAGTTTTCCCCAATATTGGACAATCATATGTTTATAAAGAGAAGTAATCTGGATTGTAAAAACTGTGTCACATACAGCCTGGAATCTGTTTAAATAGGTTTTGGTTATATATACACAAATAAAAAACTACTTTCCACAATAGCAGAAATTTGTTCTTCTGAATAAGCAGATACATGATTGTGGAAGAAGTAGTTCCTTTCTCATCCTAGAAGTAAACACCAGCTAAAATATGCATGGCATGGTACTGGAAATTACCAGATATCCCTCCCCCCATGTCTCTTTGAGATATCCCAACCTTTGTTTCTAAAGACGAAAGTTAGGCAAGAAGACTGAACAACCAGTACCTGAAGACATGAGATCTGTTTCTAGCACACAATGACCCCTAAACCTCAGAAAGATGGAGTTCTCTTCAACTATCTACAAAGAAGCCATCACTAGTGGGACAAACCAAATAATGGTTGGAAATCAGAGGAAATGAAAGAGGAAAGTTTGTTAGAAGCTACTTAGAGAAATTTAATGCAAGACGAAGTCCTCATTCTGTATATTATTTCCACAGCTACTTTTATTTATCCATCCTATGGTAAATAAGGAAGACTATGCTTTTCATACCTAAGCAGTATGGTAAATCATCTTAATTTCTGATAAGTTTGTTGCTCAGAAGTGAAGTGATGGAAAAGTTTTAAACAAATAACATAGAGCACATTTTTCAAGCTTTGTGATCTATTAAAAAAAAAAAAAGACCAGAAAAACAAATATTTGTTGGCTTTGAATTGTTATTTTACTGCAGTAAGCTATATTTGTTATGGAGATCACATGGAAGAAATAGAAGAGCCTTTGGTTTAGCCCAGGGCTGTCAAAATTCCAGCCCACAGGCCAGGTGCGTCACGTGCTGGCCACACCCACACCTGGTTTAATGAAGGGGAAAAAAGTCCCGATATGTCTCGTGATGCCACCATGATGACTTGTTTGATACCTCTGGTTTAGCCCATCAGCTTGAAACTACTGCTCACTAGCAGTGACATAACTTCAAGAAACCACCCCTCTGACAAAGCAAATCCAAGGAAGTTCAGCTGATGGCCTTTCCTTAACACTGATCATTTATTACAAATTCAAGCTATAAAATTTCCAACATTCAAAAGCCCTATATAGGCAAATCCACAGGTTCTATGCACATAAAATATGCACCAATGTTCAGCACCTATATCAACTTATCTATATCCATTTTTTTTTACAAAAAGAATTGTTACAATAAATTTAACTAGGATTGGGCAGAGAATTGACAAAAGAGCTGGTAAAGTAGTCTGTCATTTATCCAAAATTGAGGAAATACCCTTAATTGTGCCATGCTTAATATGTCTAGTCAGAAATTAAGCTCCACTGAGTTTAGTGAACGCAACTCCCAGGAAAATGCATAGGAAATTGTATCTTTAACTAGTAAATGTTACAACTGAGAATAATATATTTTATGCCAATTAATAAATGAATGTACTGCTAATGAAAAACAATCAAAGTAACTATGTACAACTACATACTACAATCTATGAAAAAAATAATAAAAGCCAGCTTCCGAAAGCCAATTATGCTAAGTAGACACAGGCAAATTATCAAAACCTCAAGAGTTTTAACATACACTACATGGTGCCTGTAAAGATAACGACCGAGGATGAAAGAGAAGTATTTTTATATAAAATGTTTATAATTTTGTTCATAAATTCAATGTCTTGAACATGTTCAAAATCACCAATGTCACTAGACATATTTAACTCTATTAGATACAGTTACAATTATTTGTTTTCTTGCTTTTTCCAAAGGAAATATTTCATTCTTATCCTCAAAGGGAAATACATGCATTAATTGTTAAGATTGTATTTATACAATTGAACAATATATATTTACTCAATTGTTTTACTGCTGTTCAGCAACATTCAATAAAAATGGGTACTTCAAAGCGTAATTATCTTGAACTTAGGTTTAAATGCTACAATATATTATATGACATATGGTTTCGAAGAGCTACAGCAGAAGTGAATGAAAGCTTAAAAAATATACAGTGTGTCCCTGTCCCTGAACAGCTGACCATCTCCTTGGGAATACAACAGTTCTGTTTGGAGAGAAATCAAAAACTCTTGAAGATCCTTTCATCATTTACCAACATTTTTAAAAATCTAAATGCATGAAAAACCTAACTTCAGAGCACATTTGAAAACAGATAATTACTAATCAAGTTCCTTTTATTAAGATCTCTTTAAAGCAGAGGTGTGAAACTGGTGGCGCTGGGCTGGATGTGTCACGCGCAGGCCACACCCACTGCAGCTCCACGAAGAAATGTCACAAAACGTCATGTGACGGAAACGTGACCAGTAGTGGGTTTCAATTTATTTTGCTACCGGTTTGCTCATGCATGCGCACATGCGCAGAAGCGTTCGGGTGGGTGGGCTGAGCCTCCCGCTGCCACTAGTAGCAACCCACCACTGAACGTGATACTGTGAGTTTGACATCCGTGCTTTAAAGGAAGTTATTTAAAATAATCTACTGTATTTTTCGGAGTATAAGACGCACTCCCCCCACTTAAAAGAGGGTGAAAATTTGGGTGTGTCTTATACACTGAATGTAGCCCTGCTCACCCACAGGCCCCCACCTTTGGTCTCTGCCTCCCAGCAATTTGCCTCCTTGCAGCAAACAGCCCGTTTCAGTTTCAGCACAAGCAGCTGATTGTGGTTGGATCAGCCTCCCGACCATCAGCTGTTTCAGGCTGCAGGGATTGCCATTGCCTGTTGCCGTCTCCACGCACCCCGTTTTCGGCCTCTGCTGTTTGCTGCAAGGAGGCAAATTGCTGGGAGGCAGAGGCAGATTTTTTTTTCTTGTTTCCCTCCCCAAAAAAGGTAGGTGCGTCTTATAGTCCAGAGCGTCTTATACTCTGAAAAATACGGTAAATGTGAATTTACTGTAGAAGTTTCCAAAAGGAGCAAACAAAACATAGATTTAAAAAGATGTCAGTTTATCAATTCCAAGTTCTGGAATGACAAAGAACAGTCACTTTTCGTTTCAACTACTATTTTCTTTAATGTGTCTTCCAAAAAAGCACCTAATGTATTACATTTTGCTAAAAATATTTTACAATACTTCTATAAGAATAATTTATTAAAAGTGCTTCCTGCCTATACAATTCTGATTAGTATCAATGTTCCCCTAGAAAATTTGATTGGGATGGTGGTGAAAAAAAACCCTCAGAGGTGTTTGAAAAAGAGCTAGCAAAGAATATCAGTCCCCAATTTACCTCATGAAGGGTGAGATGTTTGCCATCTTTTCTCTTCGAGTCAAACCTGCCATATATTGCACTGTACTTTCTAATCTCTTCTTCTTTGTGAGGGTCCTCATCATTCATTTCAAAGATATGACCAACCATCTTAGCCAGTTTTTTATTGATTTTCAACATTTCTTTCACTTCATTCAAGTCACTTTTGGGAAGAGTAGAAACCATGCGTTCCACACACTCGGTGACTGACAGAGCTGCAGCTGCATCCAAAGCTTCTGTGTTATCCTTTGGTGAGGGTGGAGAACCAATGTCAGCAGGGGAAAGGCTGTGCTCGCTCTCAGTTCCATGGTGTCCTTGCCAGAGTCTCTGCTCACTACTGTTTTGCGGCACTAAATTCCCCACTCCATCAGATTTGCCAGGACTCACACTCTGAACACAGGTTGTGGCAGCACATTTTGGAATCTTCACATGAGGCTCCCGGGTACTATTATTCCGTTCATAACTATTGCAGGATATTCCCAGCCAAGTTGGCGATCCTTCCGGTAGCTTATATATAGGAATGCTACTGACTGGTAAGGAAGTGAGAGGCTGGTTAAAAAGGCCTGGATTTGTGACCCAGTCTCTCAAAGCTTTCTGCAGCCGTCGGACATGAAGAGGTTTGCTAGCCATGCCAACCAAGGCCATGATCTCAAGGAACTCTTCTTCACCTGCCTCACACAACTGCTGAACGTCATCCCCTCCCTGCTGAATGAAGGCATCAAAGTAGAACAAGAGATTGGCTTTCTGCAGGATGCGATAAAGCTGTAATTCACCAAGGGTTCTGGGCAAAGCTGTGGCCATTGTGGACCCAATGCCCTGCAAAAGAAGCAGAAGAGCAACCAAATTAATACCAATTTCCAGATAGGCTTTTTTATTCAACATAAATGCATTCCTTATGGGTGGGCATAACAGAAGGAGGACAGGATTGGGAGCTGGTTAAAGTTGTGCTGAACTGACCAAGTAGTAGTTGGCAAATTGATGTCTCCATTTTTCATCTAAGGAGGGAATTCTTAAAAGAGCAGTTATAAGAAAAACAAGATAAAGCAAGTACAAGTCTTTCAAAAATGGCAAAGTGACTCATTAAAAATTTTTCTTTGTGCAGACTCCTGCAGCCACTTCATAAATTGTTCTCAGCTGTTATTTGCACACTTGTTCATGTAGGGGCTATATGTTTACCCACCCGCAGAACCAGCTAACAGTAGCTTATGAAACAACCACACAACCTGGAAAATGACATAACTGCTTTACTGATTCAAAGAGAGAATCAATGCTATTATGCATTGCAAAGCACCTCTTTCGAAGGATTTGCACAGTCCTAATATCTAACAATAGGTATGGCCTCCTAAATATAAGGAAAAGGACAGCTCTTAGACTAGGACAATGATGGCGAACCTTTTCAGCACCAACTGCCCAAACTGGAATGCGTGTGCATGTGTGTGCATGCACCGGAAACCTGAAGACCAGCTGGCCAGTGTGCATGCGTGCGCCATCCCAAAAACCGCCTGTTTCTGGCCGTTTTCCAGTGCTCCAGCGCCTGCGAAGACCAGTTTGCTGGCGTGCATGTGCACACCGGAAACCAGAAGAGCAGCTGGCATCTGCGCACAGAGAGGGCTCTGTGTGCTACCTCTGGCACGCGTGCCATAGATTTGCCATCATGGGATTAAGACATAAGAGGGTTTTTTTCCCCACTTGTACCTCTGATCTACTGTTTGTAAAATATAAATAATTTACCAAATTACATTAGGTAAAAGTAATTTGTAAACTGTAACTTCAAGGCTTATTGTGATCTGCTAAGATGGCTCCACTGTTCATAATGTTTAACACTTTTGCTTAGCCTTAGCTTTTGCTATTATTGATGTTAATAATAACATTAATACTTTAATGACATTGCTTTAGTATTATTTTACAGTATTATTCTATGAGATGGACAGCTATACAAATATGATCTATAAATTAAATAAACGAACATTCTAGAAGCCAAGAAGATCTTTACCTTACATTCACTATGTCTTCAACTACTGATATGATACAGCTCCACTAGTTTATAACCATATAAAAAGACTGCAGAAAAGAATTCTCAATAATCTCCAAATATTAATTCCAGCTTTCAAAAGAGCTATTCTACTATTCGTAACCAATGTTTGAAAAGATTTATTGAAACACTTTCTATGAGGGAGATAGATATGATATAAATATAAATAAATAAATAAATGCTCAATCCCTCTAATTAGTAGTGATAAGTGTTCTGCTAGCACACCGGCAGTTCTGTATGCCACAGTGAACCACTACTTCCAAGTACTTTCCCCTTTAAACATGTTGCCACTTAGAGATAAGAAAAGAGGTGAAAATCGAAGAATAAAAATTTATTATTTTATAAAGTGAAGAGAAACAATTGTAAAAGATTAGCTTTTCCCCATCCATTTCTCCTAATCAGCTAATTAAATAAAGACTTATCTAAATACAGAAAATGAAGAATTCCAAAATGATTTCAAAACTGGTACAAAGACTAATGAAACCAAATAAATTTATAAGACATTAAAACCATATTCAATTTATGTCTGATGGATTAAGAGCATAGGTCTAAGTGTCACGACAGAATTTAAATCCTGGTAGATTAAATCTAAACATACTTACATATTAAAATAAGGCTTTAATCTGGTAACAAATTCCATTTAATTAAATAGGCTTTGATGTAAGCAATGCATAACTCTATTTAAACACAGAGGGGAACTGTTCAGATTATGAAAGAGCAAATAATGTATTTTCATTCTAACTCATCCCTGTATGTAGAAATAATCTAATACAGAGGACTTTTATTAATAGTACATAGTATTAAAGATATAGTAACCTGGAGAACTTTATCATTAGAGCAAATTTAGCTTTGTGCAGACATTCATTTAAAATGGATCGAAAAGGTAGATTATTTAGATTCAGAAGAAAAAATAGTGCAAATGAGAGAAATTTAAGCATCTGTAATTTTTCTGCTGAAATCAATGGAACTTTGAAAATGATCAAATATACAAACCTACATGAGTCTGTTCAAATTCTAAGTAGACCAAATGGTGTTTCTCAAACTGAAGCAAATTTACGATTTTCTGATCAAAGATACAGGTTGTCCTCGATTTACTACAGTATATTTAGTGATGGTTCGAAGTTACAACAGCACAGAGAAGCCAGATTCACTTAACCATTAGCAACTGTGTTACTAACTTAATAACTGCAGTGATTCACTTAACAATTGTAGCAAGAAAGGTCGAGAAATGAGGTAAAACTCACTTAACAAATATCTCACTTAGCAACAGAAACTTGGGGCTCAATTGTGTTCATAACTTGAGGACTACCTATACCACTGTGCTAAATTTGATCCAGAGCATAAATTAAATGATTTATATCATCTTTATTTAATTCCTTTTTAAAATTACAATTATAATCTGCTTTTCTTATTGGAGCTCAAAGTTCTCTCAATTAGCCCTGTACCCACAGTGCTATGACATAGGTTGGCTGAGAGAGTGACCGAGTCAACATTATCTAGTGAAGTAGCATGCTCAAGAATTGTCCCAGTCCCAAACCAGTTATCTCAATCAGTACACCAGACTGTTCAACTCTAACTGATCTCAGCCCCTAATCATGCTAATTAATAGATGATGGTTTTGAAAGATGGTGAGCGTTTTAAAAATAAATCAAATCACATTTGCTCACCTCATGAAATTTGGTCTATAGGTAGTCATTGGTTTGTGATGTCAACTGGGACTGGAAATACCACTCTAAGCAATGCAGTTGTAATGTCACGTGACCACACTGCTTAGCAATGGCAGTTCCAGCAGTCCCGGTTGCCAAAGTTAAGTGAGGACCACACACATAGTTAAGCAAGGACTGCATGTGACTGGGACTTCCAACTTTCTGCAGGTTTCCCCATGGATGTTGCTTGTGAGAAACCAGCAGGGAGTGTCAAAAATTATGATCATGTGACTACAGCTCACCATGAGATCAGAATCGCTGGCCATGATTATAGGGACACTGTGATGACCAAAACTGTGAGGACTGGTCATAACTACAACTCATTCAGCGCTGAATAAGTAGACATTAAATTAGGACTGCCTGGATTTGAAATAAGCTCTTACTTTAAAAATTAATTTCTACTAATTTGGGAGTCCAGCAGATACAACAGAAGTGTGTTGTGGGCCTCATGATAACTGTGGATATTGCACTGCAAGAGTCACATGCATTGTACAGTTGCTGTTCTGTTTTTTCTACATTCGGGCCTACCTTCAGTATGTATAACAAGGCTAAGCAGCATTTTTTAGCAATACATTTTTCTGCAAATAAATCCAAAGCTAAGCTGTTGTTCCAATTCAGAATTTTAAACAGGGGAAAGAATTGATCAGATGCCATTGGAAGATATGATTAACCACCAAGGGCCCACTTTTCTTATTTAACACATCAAGTAATCATTTTATCTCATTTCATGACGCCACAGCCTACCTCTGTGATTCGCCCAAAGTTTCTTGATGGAAAAAGAAGAAGGTATAAGTGGGGAGGAATGACTCCAAGAATGTCAAGCTGTGTCACGCCAGGACCTGGGAACCAAATCTCTACCAGTGGCTGACTCAGAGCAGATCGAACTCCCAAAACACCAAGGAAGAAGCTATGCTAAGATGCCTCGCATAACTATTGATAGCTGCACTGAAGATTGTGCATGGTGTCATCTTTGTGAGATATAGGGCTCACAGTGGAAACCCCATGGTGAACCACTCATCGCCTGCTCAGAAGGACAAAAGCAGTCATTATTCGAACCTAAGTGTTATTCTCCAGTTGTGTTCTAAACTGCAAAGTGCTCGAAAGAAATCTACCAGCTCAGTAGACCTACACTTTCCATCTCAAGAGCAACGCCTGTCAACCAAAGACAATGACAGGATTCACTGATAATCAACGATCAAGTATCTTACATGTATGTGTGAATTAGCTGTCATCCAAATTCTTTTCACACATTTCTGCGTGAAGGGGAAAAGCACATTCAAAAGAGCAACAGGCTCCTATCTTTAGCTGCTGCCCTGATGCTGAATAGTTTCTGCTGATCCAAAAGAAGGCAATTACATTTAAATTTCCAGGCATAAAGATTTTGCCTGGCACTGAAAACCATTATACGATTCCCAAATTCCTCATAATTTACATCTCCACCCCAGACTAACCCAGGGATGCCCTTTCCGTGATGTCTAAATGCCTGGAGGCGGTGCGGGTCTGGATGGGTAGGAACAGGCTCAAACTCAACCCCTCCAAGATGGAGTGGCTGTGGATGCCGGCATCCCACGATCTAGCGGCCCCATTGCTTTTGATGGGAGGGGAGTTACTTACTCCCTCTGAAAGGGTTTGCAATCTTGGCGTCCTCCTGGATTCGCGGCTGTCCTTAGTTGACCATCTGACAGCTATGACCAGGGGGGCTTTTGCACAGGTGCGCCTGGTGCGCCAGTTGCGACCTTTCCTAGATAGGGATGCCCTCCGTAAAGTCACTCATGCTCTCATTATCTCTCGTCTGGACTACTGCAATGCCCTCTACATGGGGCTGCCCTTGGGGTGCACCCGGAGGCTCCAACTGGTCCAGAATGCGGCCTTGCAGGTTGTTACGGGAGCTTCCCATTACTCCCGTGTTACACCTCTCGTGCGCAACCTGCACTGGCTGCCAGTGGTCCTTCGGATCCGCTTCAAGGTGCTGGTACTTACCTATAAAGCCCTACATGTCATGGGCCCAGGGTATTTGCAGGACCACCTCCTACCGGCCTCCCACCGTCCAGTGTGCTCACATAGGACTGCCCTCCTCCGGGTGCCATCAGCCAGACAATGTCGGCTGGTGGAGCCCAAGATGAGGGCATTCTCTGTGGCCACACCTACCCTCTGGAATGAGTTACCCACTGGGCTCCAGACGGCCCCTGACCTCCGCTCTTTCTGCAGTGACCCGAAGACATGGCTTTTTCAGCAAATCTTCTGATCTGTTTGGGAACTATAGTTTTAATTTGGAGATTTTAATTGGGTTTTGGCATTATTTATTGTTTTGTTTTATTGCTGTGAGCCGCCCCGAGTCCTTTGGGAGAAGGGCAGCATATAAATATTATCAAATAAATAAATAAATAAATAAATAAATAAATAAATATTGGACCATATGCAAAAGTCTGCACTTCAGGCTTTCCCATTTAAGACAGTCTTGTAGAATAAAGGTAGGATGGATCCAGAAAAAGCTGTAACACAAGAGCGGTATAGATAAAAACTTGCCTTTGCAGCTTTTCGGAACATTCTCTGAGTCATAAGAACCCACCTCTTTTATCAGTTATACACTCACAGGACCTCAAACACCATTTTATACTCCTGTAACCCACCTTTTAAAAAAATTGCTTGAACCCTTAGAGACACTAAGTGATAAACTCTGCTACATGCATGCTTATCCTACTGTCATTTTGGGGGGGGGGGGGAAATCTCTCTCTCTCTCACACACACACACACACAGACACACACAGACACACACAGAGGACGAACAAGTCTTTGAGGTATTTTTAGTAGATAGTTTCCTCCAGATGAAAAGATATATACCAGGCCCCACTTCTGCCCAATTTGTATGACCTTTTTATGACTTCCATTTTACTGTTAATTTTGTTGCCATTCTACTGATTTTGAGAGGCAACAGCAAAAATAAGGTTACAAGCAAAAAATCTGAAATAATTAGTCTAAATCAAACTGTCAAGTGCAAAGAACAATCAGATGCTTCTAAACTACCTTAACAAGCCAAATATTAATAAAACAAAATAACACGCATGCTATAGTGACATTCCGACAGTACTGTCCTAAAAGTGGCTATTCCAAAGTTAAGAGTTAAGTGGGAACTTCCCAGGTTCTGTAGATGGTTGCAGAAAGACAGGTAGGAGCTATCTAACGCCAGGACCTGGGAACCAAATCTCTACCAGTGGCTGACTCAGAGCAGATGGAACTCCCAAAACACCAAGGAAGAAGCTATACTATGATGCCTCGCATAACTATTGATAGCTGCACTGAAGATTGTGCATGGCGTCATCTTTGTAAGATATAGGGCTCACAGTGGAAACCCCATGGTGAACCACTCATCACCTGCTCAGAAGCACAAAAGCAGTCATTATTCGAATCTAAGTGTTATTCTCCAGTTGTGTTCTAAACTGAAAAGTGCAATAGTGGTAGAAACACTTGGTGTTATCAAATGAAGAGATCCTCCCACCAATCCTTTCTCAAGACTTCTAGCATGACCATTTTTTAAAAAAAATAGTAATAATTCTTTCAGCCAAAGATGGCTGTGGGAAATAAAGGTACTCGCATGTTGTGTGTGAAAATTGGAGGGAGGAGGCGTTTCTGCTGCGATGTGGCTCATGTGGGCGAATTATAGAGAAGAACTCTTGGTGTGGGTTGCTAACAGTGGGATGAATGTACATTAAGTCTTTCATGGTGGCAAGAGATGCTGTTTGAAATGCTAGAAAATTTGCCATCAAAGTTCAGAAAAAAAATACCACTAAAAGGACTTTTTTTTTCCTTCAAAAGGTAAAGTCTGACCCCAAACTCCACAAAAAGAAGCTAACGTTAAAGCATCAGTCTTCAATGTGTTCTAGCAGCAAATATTTTCAATCCTTAAGATGTTTCAGATCAGCTTCTCCTCTGATTCATCTGTAATAGGAATGACTAAGGACAGAGGGAAAGGGAAGGAAACAAAACAGATAAATTTTTTGTATCCCCCCCACATCTGTACAGGTGTTAGTTGACAAATTAAAGTTGCACTTCCATTTTAATTTGGCTTACTTCTCCCTCTTTAGTTAGGAATCTTCAGTTATATGGAAAACTTAACAGCAATAACTTAAGTGACACATATTTTTCTATAAGTGGTTAGAAAGCAAAAGTTTAATATAGGACTGCTGTGGGAAGATTCCACTTGATACAGAGAGGTATCAAATATCAGTAAATATTTCTTGGTTCTACCACAGAAATGGGAGCAAATTCCAAGCTTTAATAATGAATAATCTTACTAGCCGACTGCTTTCCCAATCCAATAGCAATGAGGTTCCATACGAATGAATAATTTCTCCATAAAATGAGCTGAACCTATTTCAGAAGGTAAAGATGCAAAGAACGGTAATATTTCCCCACAGCCATTTAGCTTTACTACCCTGACACAAGCTCAGACCACTCACCTTCATTAAAAGAGTAATTATCTCCCAAGAGAACTTTCCAAAAATATTGATTTCAGCAAGTGGATATCTCCAAAAGGTCTTTTTAAAGTGACTATGCTTTGGACAACTGTTTATTTTCCACAATAGTTAACAGCTACATATTTTAACAACCTTTCTACAGCCTCATATTTTTATATGAAATATTGGCCCTGAAATTGAGAAGAATTAGTTTTATATGACACTGATATCTTATTGCTAAACTCATGCCCTTTCATTCAACCTCAAGATGTAAAGAACAGTGTGCATATTCTTCCTCTAAACCTATAAATACAGTACTAAAATCAATCAGATTTATTTCCAAATGCAGGGGTCAGGGTGATATTTTCATCCATTCTCTCCCTCTCTCTCTCTCTCTCTCTCTCTCACACACACACACACACAAGCAAACAGCTTACTTCCAAATAGCCACCTATTTAGACCTGGGTTCCACCAGTGTTCCCCTTCCCCACAAACCAGCAAGCTACTCAGCAGAAAAATAAGATTCTTTCAACAAATGAAATCAATATGAAGAGAGAAGAGGATGCCGCAATTTTAAGATTTACTGACAATTCTACAGAGATCTTTAAAATTAATTATACTGTTTCAACTGTCTACCAAGTTTGTATTATAGTTTTTGTATACTGCATATTTTTGCAATATTATTTTTGTAGAATACAGTAATAATCTTTCTATATCTGTGCCTGAATGTGCACATACAGTAGATACAGCTCAAATATCCATTACCTATTAATTTCCTCAAATAAGAGACTATGGATGTAATTTGGTAATACATCCAAGAGTTCCTCCTACCTTAAATATTTCAAATACTCAAAGTATTCAAATACTGTAAATAAGACCTCCTAAATTGAAAACCTGAACTGTGTATATCATTTTCTCTCACTTTTGGTTGTGCTATGTCCCCAGACACTTAAGGGAGGGGGGGGGGGGGAAATCAGAATCTTCTCAAGAAAGCATTTTATGTTTTGACTTCAAGGGGACAGCATATGCCTATTGAAATATGTCTGAGTACCATACTGATAGTGGAACTGAAGTTTTAAAACAGAATTAAAGATGTATGTATATATATATATATATATATATATATATATATATATATAGGGAAGATCTTCTCAAAAGTAATACCCACCCCAAGTTTTAAATATATAAAAACATACACCAAAGATAAGTTTCCTAATTCTGAAGATGTTCAAAGCTTATTAAAACAAATGTTAATCCGATCGGCAATTAACTAAGATTAGCTATCCATATCAAAGCAACTGTTTATTGCGATCACAGACAAGCACATACCATTTACATAATGTGGTAAAACATTCCTTCTTTTGCAATGTTTGGGTTGTATACCATCTCTCCCAACTTTTAGTGAAGACAATACAAAGATGTTTCAGTACTTTCCGCCCACGCCCTCACCCTTTTTTGCACTGGATTTCTCTGGGAATTATCCACACGCCACCCACCCACACACGCATCCTCGCTCTCCTTCCGGCAATCTACAGCGGCAGGAACCAACTGCAGCGCCGGAGCGGTGCAAACAGCCTGCTAGGCTAGGCGAAAAAGAGGCAGGGCGCTTCTCTATTCCGTTCGCCCTTTTCCCCCCTCCTCTTACAAACGCAACTCTGCCTGTTCATCTATTTAATTTAGAAGGAAGCCCCACTAGCCTCCCTGTTACTTGCTCCCAGGTAAATGCGTAGAGGAATTGCGGCCTATACGGGAGGACGGCTCAACGAAACTCGCACGGATGTTACCTGTGCACGTTTATCTAGAAATGTTTTCATTCCACCTGCCGCCCAAGCCGCTTCGTGCATTTTTAACCGGACGTTGACTTTCGGAGCGAGTTAGAAGCACGCGCGCAAGTTTGTTTGCAAGCCGCGCAGCTCGGGCTGCAGGAGGAGACGCGACGGCCCGTTTCAGTTTTAAAAACCCGAAGCACACACACACCTACTCCAAGCTCCGGCGAGCAACATGATGCTTAGCATAAAAGTAAGGATCGCGGCTGACAAACAATGAAAAACGAGACCTGCGCTTTTTATACTATTTTTCCGGAGTAGAGCGTGAAATAAACCCACTGGCAGCAATTTCACTACTCCTAGCAACTTGCAAGGACGGAACGCAGTTTGGTTTATAAGAGCTCCCCGCCCCCCCCCCCCCCCCCCCCCGCCGGTCCTGCAATGCTTGTTTCGCAAGATGCCAGCCGAAAGCTCCCGTGCGCGCAGCGATCCACAACGCGTTCTGTGTTTTAAGTGGGCGCCGGAGCCTCTGAAAGGCGCGCGGACGCAACGATTCGGCAAAGCGAGAAAAAGCGCACGCGGCGCAAAAGGGTGCGCCGCGGAGCCCTCCAGACTGCGCCGCTCCACGCCTTCCGAGTTGGAGCGAAGCGAAGCGAAGCCGCCGCTCCGCCTGGAAACTCCCGTGCGATTGCCAACCACAAGGTGAGAGTTCCCCGTCCTTACTTACTTGTCTCCAGGAGGGCGTCCTCGCAGCCGCCGCCACTGTTCCGCCTGACCGTCCGGCTCTTGTCCTAGCCGGAGAGGCTGCTGGTCAGAAGTTACGGCCGAAGTCCCTCTCGCCTGCGGCCAAGCTTTTCCCTTTCCATCAGTGGGTGTGCTGCTTCCGCCGCCTCTCAGGCTCCGCTCTGACCCGCAAGCCCGAAGCGCGGGAATGGCTGCCGCTCTGGCGGCGGCGGGAGCAGGAGCAGCAGCCTCCGCCTCCTCCACCGCTGCCGCCGCCACCACCGCCGCCGCCGCCTCCTTTCCTTCTCCTCTGCCTGCGCATCCACGGCCCCCTCCCGCGCCGTCACATGGGGAGATTCCGTTCTTGCTCCCCGCCTGCTCCGCGCTCCTGCTCCTCCCTCCCACTCGCGGCCGCGTGACGCAGATCCTGGCGTGGGCAGCGCGAGGCCGGGGGCGGCGGCTGCTGCTCCTCCTGGCTCGGCGGCCCTTGCCTGGAACAGAAGGCGAGCCGCCTCGAAGGAAGCGCTTGGCAGGCGGGCAAGGGAGAGGCGGACCCGGGGAGCGCCAGCGCGGAGGGAGCGGCGGCCAGCGCCTCAGCTCCTAAGCGGCTGGATGGCTAGGAGTAGCGAGGTTGAAAGGACACCCAGCTTCTGGGGAGAGCGTTGGCGTGGGCTCCTCTTCCCCGAAGGAGATATAGAATGGGGGTCTCATTCAGCCTCCCCCCCTTTGCAGGGGGATGGTTTTAAAGTTTGGGCATGCTTGAATGCCCGCGTTGCGTCACCGCCCCAGCAGAACCGCAGTTTCCTAATGGGGTTTATTTTCGGAGCTATTATTATTTTGGGTGGGTAAACTATAGTTAGATTTGCAATCTAAGACTGGTGGAAATTTAATAATTCAAATACTAACCAACGGCCTAAGAATGATTAAAAGTAGCATCTAAGAATCCAGGCAGGGTGGTTTTTCTTTGTAAAATTAGGCTTGATAAATTCATTATGTCCAGATATCAATTGCTCTTGAGTGGTTATAACAATGGATTTCTTTTTCCATAAGTGTTCAACTTCAATCCGCAAGCCCCCCTGGTATTTCATCATTGTTTCCAAATATTTTTTCATCAATCCTAGCATCACCTGGAAGACCATCATCAATGAACCAGGCATTTTTCATTTCAATAACCGATATGAGACATGTTATGAGTAAGATGCTTATGTGGAGCTTAAAGTCCCATAAGATCTTTATTATTATTATTTATTATTTATTAATTTTATATACCGCCCTTCTCCTACTGGACTCAGGATGGTGCACAGCCAAGTAAAAAACATACCAATACAAAATTTAAAAGAAATTTAAAAGAATTATACACTTTGGCTGAAAATTTTTAAGATCTTCCAATTAAAACCCCTTATACAATTAAAAGTCTAATATTACCCACTTATTATCCAAAACCTTCTCAACTTGATGGTCCCAGTAGTTTTTACTACATTCAGATTCAAACCTCGGGCAAAGTTTTCAATGAAGAATTCTGGCAGTCATGATTCTGCTTGTAGTCAGTTGGTGAAATTTGCTGCAGCCATTAATCAAATGGTCAGTTGTTTTATCCTTTTTACTGTAAAGTTGACATTTGCTGTTCTTTGTTACATGTTGAATTTTCACCTTCATGCAGTTAGTTGGCAAAGCTTGTTCTTGAGCTGCTAAAAGAACGCCTTCAGTTTCTTTCTTTAACACTCCTGATCTGAACCAACTCCCTGGTGGGGGTTTTTGTTTTTTGTTTGGTCAGTTTTTCCTTCTGTATAGTAGTGGCCAAAATTGTGGAACCCTTTTGGGAAAAGTGTATTTTCTAAAACTAGCTAATAACACCACCTTTTTTTGGAGTAGTACCAGTGGAATATAATTTAATCAAGAATGTAATGCAATAACTTTTATAAAGGATTTGCTATTAGAATAGCAGTTACAGTATAAAGAAGAAAAGTGAAACACGTAGAAAAAACGAGATATAGAAAAATTATCATGTCAGTTAATACTTAGTTGGGTAACCTTTAGCATGAATTACGGCCTTACAACGTCTTCCCATGGAGTGAACCAAGTCTTTTAGTTCTGCAGTTGTTATAATATGAAACCAAGATTGAATGATTGCTTCTATTAACTGGGTTTTATTGCTTCTGATTAA
The DNA here is from genome assembly GCA_012654045.1 of Ptyas mucosa. NCBI lineage: Eukaryota > Metazoa > Chordata > Lepidosauria > Squamata > Colubridae > Ptyas > Ptyas mucosa. Next base: position 40,334,203 of record WNWU01000006.1, on the reverse strand, counting down.
CGTTTCTTTAGTTGGCTCCATAGATTTTCAATTGGGTTAAGGTTCCCACGCCATTCCAGAAGTGGAATATGATTATCTTGAAACTCCAAAAAAAAGTGGTGTTATTAGCCATCAGACCTCAAAAATATACTTTTCCCAAAAGGTTTCCACAATTTTGGCCACTACTGTATCTTTCAAGTATTGACTCTTCATTGGCTTGTTCTTCCAATGAGCAAATCTGTATTCAATTGCTGCTTTTTTATAGTCATTGTTGTTTCCAAGAGCTTTTCTTGATTGACTGCCTGCTGGCTTGGCCTTCATACGTATTGAGTTTTTCTTAAAGATCTTAGTTGCCACTATTCTGAGCATTTGTATCTCTGCAAGGTGGTTAAGATGTAATATGTTCATGCAAGTAATAAATATCAATAGTATTTATTCCCAGAAAATAGACTTATATAAGAGGGTGATTTATTTGAGTAGTCCTGTCCAGGGCTGTTCAAAAGTGAATTCTTAATTCCTGCCTAAAACAAGGATCCCCAACCCCCGTCCGTGGACCGGCAGTGTTCTGTGGCATGCCTTGCAACTGGGCCTCACAAACAAGAGAAACTCCATCCAGGGATGCAGGTAGTAGGAGAAACCACACCCCCTCTGGTCCGTGGAAAAACCTCTCTCCATGGAACCAGTCCCTGGTGCCTAAAAGATTGGGGCTGCTGGTCTAAAATGAGTAGAGAATTTCAGCACCTTCTTCCTTTCCCCTGTATTCCTTTGCTTCTCGTCTTTTGAATGCTTTCTGAGAAGGAAATCAAACACTATCCAACAATGCATACATTTGTAGCACATGCCTAATTATATAAATTGCACAGTGAGATTTCATCTTAAAGTAAAGGTCAGGTTGTAGCAACAGACTAAAGGTTTTATGCTTATATTACACCGCAGATAATATATTATTCAGTCTTTTCAAGCTTGTGCCTATAACTGCATCTTTCAGTTATTTGTCCAGCTTCCAGTTTCTTTTTTTTTAACTGCTGTTGCTTTTTTCAGCTCTTTCTAATGTTCCTGAATATTCTGTCATATTATTCTGGCATAAAGTCATAAAGCCACCACCTTCCAATTAAAACAGAAATGTTTATGGGACAGTAAAGTTGCAGCATCTGAAAAAACATTACTTTTGAAAAGAGAGAAAATGATGATTTTAATTAACTGGGATTAAAATAGATTAATGATGAATATATTCCAAAAATTAATATAATCTGTCATTTATAGAGCACCCCATGAAACAATGAGTTCGTTAACAAAACCCCTGTTCACATGGACAAAGAACCTGCTAAGTTTCACTGTTCTTCCAAATGTATTTTCCAAATGATTTGTTTTGATTCCATTGAGACTGCTCCAATCCATATACATAGATTGTTGCAAGAGTAAGTCATAGTGAAATCAATTGGCAATTTTCTGAATATTGTCTGATAGAGTTGTGTCACAGTAGATGACAGCACTTAGCAAAGTGTGGGTTTGTTTGTTTATTTGTTTACTTACATTTCTTGACCACCCATGGATCCAATCCAATCCAAAGCCCTAGTGCCCATTCATTGCAGGTGGCCATCAGGGCTTCAGTTGAACTAGGTAGCAGATTCTTGGGAACAACCCCAGGTTCCCGTGTGGAACCCAATTAGGTCTGTTCGTCATCTTGGCCAGTTTGAGAAGTCTGACCTCCCTGCAGTAAAGGGCAGCATCATAGAACTAGAGTGCTGCCAGGGAGTCATCTGATCATGATGGGACAAATAAAAGTCTCCCAATTCTAGATCACATTACCACTACTCTCACAGCCAGATCAGGTGTATGGGCCAGGCTTGGATGACCTGAGACAAGTTCATGGTTGTGATGGTTGCCATGAACATTCACGTTTCCTCAGACCTTGCAGCCCAAGGAGGGAAATTGCAGCCTGGAGGTTGGTACTATGTAGCCTGGAGGTTGGTACATTGGCAACAATCCCAACTGTACCCTAGAGCCCAGCCTAGCAAGCAGGGTCCTGCACCTGACAATCGCTTCTGGAAGAATCATGATGATCACTCAGAGAACATGGCTGATGCCACACCCATGGCATAGGCATATTTCCTAGAGAGAAATATCTCCTAGAGAGGAGCTAGGCATATGTCCTAGAGCAGTGGGTCTCAACCTTCCTAATGCTGCGACCCTTTAATACAGTTCCTCATGTTGTGGTGACCCCCAACCATAAAATTATTCCTAAAACCATTGAAAATATATGTTTTCAGATGGTCTTAGGTGACCCCTGTGGAAGGGTCATTCGACCCCCAAAGGGGTCCCGACCCACAGGTTGAGAACCACTGTCCTAGAGAGAAATATCCCTCTTCAAGCCCAGCCAAGCTTCAGGTGTCCCAAGTTTCCCCCCCCCCCCCCCGATCAAATCATGGATGAAGACAGCTTTATTACTGACTGACCTGACATTCAACAGCAACAGCCAAAAACTCAGGTCATCAGAGGTCTACTGATAGGGGTGTAGCGTTGAGACCAGAGGGCTGGAATGCACCACTAGATCACCAGACCCAGGGCGTATTCTGTGAGAGTAACCTGACTCCTCCTGTCTCCCTCTTACGCTTTCTCCCGGGAATAATTTCTTAGTAATTATCTCTGACCCAAAAAAAAAGAAGTGGCAAACCTTAAAGATATAGGTAATTATGTATTCTGTTCTTTAAAGCTCTCTAAAGTACAACTATACATTTAATATTTCTAGATAAATATTACATTAGAAACAATTGCATTTTTCTTGTCCTCTGATCGCTGCTTTTGGCAGCATCAAAGAAATACAGAAGAGATTGGTCTTCTTCAGTGGTGGGTTTCAAATTTTTTTACTACCGGTTCTGTGGGGTGTGGCTTGGTGGGTGTGGCATGGCATGGCTTGGTGGGCATGACGGGAAGGATACTGTAAAATCTCCATTCCCTTCCTAATCCAGGGGAAGATTACTGCAAAATCCCCATTTCCTCCCAATCAGCTGGGACTTGGGAAGCAGAGAATAGATGGGGGCAGGGCCAGTCAGAATTTTTACTACTGGTTCTCCAAACTACTCAAAATTTCCTCTACCGGTTCTCCAGAACTGGTCAGAACCTGCTGAAATCCACCTCTGGTCTTCTTATCAATTGTGTCTATATTTTATTTTAAAACATTGTAAAGCTTTTAAGGAGAACACTTGCTGTACTTGAATTCCATCTTCATTTTCCCTCTTGATTTTTTTTTAAAAATGTCCTACGTTTCCTGTTCCCTTACCATTATATCTTTCATCACCATAAAACTCCTAGCAACTTTTTCCCAGTATTTTTAATCCTGGAATGCCAGATTCTCTTTCCATGCAACATCATATGAAACAACATAAGCCTTGGCATATGTTGGAAACTGGTTGGCTGCTATTCATAGTTTCCAGTCTCCTTTAGTCAAGTTGAAGTCTTGGCAACAAGATAGAAGTGCTTTTCCCCGGGGTCTTATCCTGCTTTCCCAGTCTAGTCTACTATCCTAATATTTCTTGGTAGTCTTCCTTCCTAGTTTCCACCTAGCATACATTACAAAATACAATTCGTAACTAAGAGGTTTATGTTGGGCAATTCTCAGTTCCACTGCACTTGCACCTGTCCAATAAACCGAAAATGCTTTATAAAAAGGCAGACTGGTGTTCAGGACAATTTACTATGGGATTGATCCACAAGAGAAATCAATTGAATGTCATTCGTTATCTACAGGTAAAACTTACCCAAAGGGGTTTATAGCCTGTGGAATTCAAGATAGAAGTGTCCACAGAGAGTCAACAGCATCAAAATGGTAAGTGCAAACGAGTGAACAAAGCTCCATCCCCTTTTAAGGTACACTGCTTTGATTACGCCTATTGTGACTACTATTTTGTTGGCTACTGTTGCACACCCCCAAACCCCTTGGAGATATCCCTATTTCAAAGACTAGAATAGTTCCTACAATTCAGTGGTTCTGTATGGTTCTATAAACAGTCTAAGATACTTGTAAATTATTAGGAACATCTGACAGCTGTTCATAACATCTATATCTGACACTTTTCAGCCCCACACCCAGAATACTACTTCTGGGCAGATGAGTGCATTTTCAGCAAAGTTGTGGATTAAGTCCTCATATCCTAATGTGGATCCCAGAGACATTTTTGTAAATGAATATAATTCAGAGGTTAGCACTTGGCTTGGCAATAGGCCAGTTTCCCGTTTCATTAACACTGCTTTAAACTAACTCAGCTGTAAATGATTTAGGTCCATCTCAGTCATGATGAAGACAATGTCATGGGGCCATGACAGAAAAAAAAAGATGTTGCTGAGTATTGCTATGATTTAGTTAAATGGAAGTGGGGAATGACCCCGAGTTCACACAGTATCTAAGGAATCTACTTTGAACTGGAAGAAGAGAATTTGCTGGAATTTCTACAAACAGAACACATGTAGATTGTAATGCTTATCTGTTATTTCTAGGGATATTCAAAATGTGGAGTTACACTGACCACAGAGGAAGTTGATTGTCCTGTGGCTTAAACTGTGAGCCAGCCATGCTGTAAAGAGCTCAAAACCATAATATGTATCCTGATGGGCATATGTTTATTTTCTCTTTTTGAGACACACATACATATGCATAAATGCAATTTCTCCTCTTTTCTATTGCAACTGAGCCTTCCTGGAGGCTACGAAGAATGTTGGATTTTCATCGTATTATTTCTTATGAGAGACGAAGTTATTCTCTTTCCTGAAAGAGTAAAAATTATTGATTCTGCTTCAAATGAGCACACTGGTAATAGTGTTCCTATTTCTCAGTGATGCTGCTTAGCTCCTGCCATGTTGGCTCTCAAGCATTTTAGTTGTGGCATTTTAGTTTAGTTATAATCGCACCGCGATTATAATTATTAGTAGGAGAGGGAGCTTGATCCCATTGCCATCAGGGTTAGCTGGTTTTTAGGCTGCAAGCTGAACACATTTCTATATAGACCCAGGATTTGCTTTTTTCATTTCATTTTTCTATTTTCCAGATTCAGTCATTTTCACCTGCAGATGATTATAGAGAGTCATATACAAAGTTACAGGTATTTTCTAATTGTTGTGAAGATTTTGTAAATTTGAAAAAAAACAAGGTACCATATGCACTTCTCCATCATCAAACATTTATTTAAAATTCTGATAATTCCTTAAATGTTCATAAGATAGAGGTTAATTGGGGGGAATCAGTATTTGGCAAAGAACATCAAATTGTGAACAATGAATTTGGATATCCAAGGTCCTACTTTTAGCTCAAATTGGGTCTCCCGAATCCAGGGAAGATGCTTCCTTCCCCATCACTACAACACCCATACGTGCCAAAGTTTTGAAAGAGAGGAGATAGCAGTGGCAACTATGTGCTATCCTATATTTCATATACCTGCATTCCCTATGCTTGTTTCCATACTTTGCATACAACTCCCCTTAATCTGAACAAAATACCTTTGGTGGCTGTAGTTGTTTTTAAAATGTAAGCATATGTCTCAAATCTGCAGAATTTATTCTGATTTAAAGAGAAGGGAAGATGATTAAACTGTAAGCAAGCAAAACATTGTAGTGGGATAAGAAAAAAACCCCGGTAATGACAAGAAACATGGTGGGAGCGAAGCTGTGCTGAATATATTTAAAGAGGCAGTACGAGAAGGATTCCAAGAGCTAGGAGAGGAATATTTGAATTTACCTAGTCACCTCTTAATCTCTGTGATATTCAAGATAATTCAAAAGAGCGATTTGCTTCTATTTTATGTATAGCTAATGGCAATGTATGTTCAAAGAGAAGAAAGAATTTAAGAGAGTTGAATGTGGTACATTAGAAGCAATATTTCTCTCTCCCTCCCTCTCTCTTCCTCTCTCTCTCTCTCTCTCCCTCTCTCTCCCTCTCTCTCTCTCTGTCTCTGTGAGAGAGAGAGACAGCAGACAGACAGACAGACAGACAGACAGACAGATAATATTTCTTCCTTAGCGAGCTCTCTCAAATCTCATGTTAAAAGAATGTATGAGACAGGGTCAGATTGCCTATTATTAATATTATAATTATTAACAATGCATACTATTGTTATACATTTTAAATAAGAAAGAAGCCTACTCTATAATGAGTAAAAATAGAAGGTGAATAGTAAAAAAAAAATAATCAGGAAATTCTCTAGAATATGCTTATAGCATAGACCTTAGATTTATAGAACAATAGAAGGGAATATGTATGTATGTATGTATGTATGTATGTATGTATGTATATCTATATATCTATCTATCTATTTTAGGGTTGAACTGAGGAGTTTTTTATGCTTTCTGAGCTTGGTTGTTTGCAGATGTTTCATTACCTGACTAGGTAACATCATCAGTGCACTGATTTACATGCAAACAGCCAAGCTTAGAACATCAAGGACTCTATAGAGAATTTTTGTAGTATACAAACCGTTTGATTTTCTGAATTTATTTTTACTAAACTATATTAATACAGTTAAGCAAAGCATGTTTTCTAGGCTTTTGACTGAAATCTGACAGCCAGTTTGATCTAATGGTTGAGGTACAGACTAGAAAGCGGGAGACTGTGAGTTCAGGTCCCACTTTAGCCATGGTAGCCACCTGAGTGACTTTGGGCCAGTCACTCTCTCTCAGTCCAACTCATATTACAGGGTTGTTGTTGGAAAAATAGGAGGAGGAAGGTGTGTTTGATATGTTTGCCATTTTGAGTTATTCGTAAAAATAATAAAGGAATAAAAATAAAGGGGTACATATAAATAAATAAAATAAAAAGAACAAAATAATAAAATGTGATATCAACTGATTAAAAGGTGGTATATAATTGTGTTTTTTCCCTGGCAGTGAAATCACATAATGCATATTTTAATTAAATCCAAATAAGAAACAGAGAAGCTCATATTGCAGATATATAAGTTCATTGAAGAACCTTCCTTTACAATTTAACAATTTAACAATTGGCAACTCCAAATCTCAACCAACAAGTGCTCTGTCTTACACATTGGCAAAAAAAAAAAAATCAAAACACAAAATACAAGCTGGGCGGATACGACCTCATAGACGACCCTCACCCTGTCAAGGATCCTGGAGTACTCATATCTAATGATCTAAGTGCCAGAGTCCACTGTAACAACATTGCCAAAAAGGCTCTAAGAGTTGTTAACCTAATTTTGTGTAGCTTCTTCTCTGGTAATATTGTACTGCTAACTAGAGCATACAAAACATTTGCTAGACCAATTCTCAAATACAGCTCATCTGTCTGGAACCCGCACTGCATATGAGACATTAATACAATTGAGTGAGTCCAGAGATATTTCATGAGAAGAGTCCTCCACTCCTCTGCTCGCAACAGAATACCTTATGACACCAGGCTTGAAATTTTGCGTTTAGACAATTTAGAACTACACCACCTTTAGTCTGACCTAAGCGTAGTACATAAAATTATCTGCTACAACGTCCTACCTGTCAATGACTACTTCAGCTTCAACCACAACAATACACGAGCACACAATAGATACAAGCTTAAGGTAAACCGCTCCAAAATTGATTGCAGAAAATACGACTTCAGCAACAGAGTGGTCAGTGCCTGGAATGCACTACCTGACTCTGTGGTTTCATCCCCTAATCTCCATAACTTTAATCTTAGACTGTCTACTGTTGACCTCATCCCATTCCTAAAATATCTCTAAGGGCCGTGCATAAGCGCACCAATGTCCCTACCGTCCCTGTCCCAATGCCCCCATTTATTCATATCCATTTCATGTATTCATAATCATATTTATACTTATATCTGCAATCTTACATATGCTTGACAAAATAAATAAATAAAATAAATAAAATAAATTTAAAACATAATTCCAAGGAAGACTTTCTAAAGTATTCCACTGTGTGAAAGACCATAGGCTCTCCCTAAGAGCCCTTGTCTCACCTCATTTGGAAAAGACTTCTAAACAGAACATCTGAAGGAGATGTTAGAGGTTAGGAACGCACATAAGGGAAAAATGAAGACAGAAGATCTGAAAAGATTAAAAAACAACCCTTTAAATAGGGCTCAGAGGTGGAACAACAAAGGAAGACATGAAAAGGAATGGGGCGTGTCCATGGCTGTGGTTTAGAGACATTGTCTTCGTCTCTCTGCAGCATATGAAAATTGAAAGTGGATGAAAATAAAAATAAACAGCATTTCTAAAGTCCGAAAATAACTAAATGTGTCAATGAAGGATTCCTGATTTGGTTGGATTAAGATCAATGTGGTAAGCCTCCCAGAACTGCTTTTAATTGAGGCTTTTTTTAAAGTGCTCTCCTTCTGGGGAAATGTAAGTGAGCAGAGGGGGTGATGAAACGGCGATGATGATTTAAAGAGGTCTGAAAAACAATAAATTCGAACTTAATTGTGAGCCGGATTTGTAAAAAAACGTCCGCAGGGCGAAGGGCAGCAAATTAAGTCTTATGGCTGTGTTTGAATAAGATAAAAATAAGATATACGAGAGCTGCCTGAATGCTGGAGTGGACATAAATGTGGAGAACAGGAACCTTTTTTTTCCTTTTTTTTATTTTGGAATAGTTGAATATCTTAAATGGCTTGCCTGTGGGATTGTCCGAAAGTTTGAAAGCAATTATCTTTTTTGGGGGGGAGGCCCTGAAAATTGTGGACTAAAAGTTAAAAGCTTTAAAGTAAATCTAAAGTACTCTCGCTGTGTGAAGCTTGTAGCGGGCAATATGGCGCTGAGGAGTGTAACTGATCTTGATTAACTTGACTACACGAATTTCATTGTTTGTATTTACACTGCCTTTGGCGCAAGAAGCAATTGTATGCAAGCCTTTAATAACTTAAATCCAATAATTTAGACTTTCAACTTTTTTAAATTTGGGACATTTTAATGCTTTATTTGTCGTCTCTGGCTCTTTACAGTGAAAGTAAAATAAGTCCATGTCCTCCTGAAAAGACCCTTCTGAGTATTTGTGATACAGAATCGACGGTTAAGGATTTTCCTCTTCAACATTGTTCAAATCAGATTTTTTAAATATAAGTGGATCATTTATTGATTTTGAATTGTGAACAAGGATATAGAAATATTTGGTCAAAAAATTATAGGAGCTATTAAGATGGATTCATCTAAAGATGAATCGGTACGATCTAAGGTTAAACAGATTTCTCAAGTTAGTATTGATTCAGCCCAAATTGTGTTGGCATTAAATAAATTAAGTGATAAAATTGAAATAATGGACACAGAATTTCAAAAAATACATTCAAAAATGGATGAAGAAAAGAAGGAAAGATTTAATCAGTTGGAACAAATTGTTCAAGAAATTAACGTTAATTTTGTTAAATACACAGCAGAAGTGACAGTGATAAAAGATAATGTAGACCAACTACAAGTGCAAACAAAAAAAATTGATAAGCAAATAACTGAATTTTTTTTCAAAAATGAACAACAGGATAGAAGAATAAGTACTTTGGAAGAAGAAGTTAGGAAGCCTAACATTGTTATAAGGGGCATTGTGGAAGAAAAAGTGGACAATGTTAAACAACGTGTTTTGAAATGGCTTAATGAATTCAGATTGGAAAAAAATTTTACAACTACAGATTTGATAAGCGTTTTTCGAATTGGATTTAGAAGACAAGGTGATATGATAAGAAATGTTTTGGTGAGATTTGCAAGTGTCAATGATAAATTACAAGTAATGGCAAAAATTAGAGAAAATGGTGATGCTGTGTTGAAGCTTGAGAGAAAACAGGTCCAGGTCTTTCAAGATATCTCAAGAGAGGAAAGATCGTGGAGATATTATTTAAAGCCAATTACTAACGTATTAAGAGACAGAGGCATTAAGTATAATTGGAGACCACCACAGCGAATGAAATTTTTCTATAAAAATAGAATGCATACATTCACAATAGAAATGGATGCGGTTCAATACCTTCATGAGCTTGGCCTTTTGGAAAAAGAGGAAGAACAAAGTGAAATAAGATTACAATTACTCAAAATGGGTGGCATATACATCAACACCAGAGGAAGAAGAAGGGGCGGTTGGAGGTTTAGGTCCAAAACTAAAGAGGAAAAGAAAACCAACGAAAGATACTTCTCCATCCTTGGTGGAGGTACAGAAGAAAAGTCAAGATGTTATTGGTGAAGGAGTGGAAAGGATGATTACATTGGATTCTGAACATAAAAGGGAAGATGAGCCTGAGTGCGGGAATGAAGAACTTGCAGTTGTTCAATTGAAACCAGAACTATGCCAATGAAGAGACGACCCAGCTGATGGACGGGGTCCCCTCTCCCCCTCTCTTGGAATCGAGGCGTGTCTTAATGAAGACGGTGGGAGACGAAGATTTTATGTGGTTGTGTGTTATGTTAGTTTTTGTTTTATGTTGTCTGTATGTTTTATATTATTATTTTTTTTTTTATTATTATTTTTATGTTATGTGTTGTTTACATATATTTGTTTGGGTTTTGGGTCACGGAAAGGAAAAAGAGGGAATAATTAAAATTAGAAATATTAATGGGAGTAATTAAGGTAATGACTTAGAATGTTAAAGGTACTGGGAATCAGATTAAGAGAAGATGTTTAGAACTTAAGATAAAAAGAGATTCTCCAGATATACTTTTTTTTGCAAGAAACCCATCAGAAATCTGAGGATATAAATAGGATGTATTTAAAAGGGATGCAGGTTTATGAAAAAGCTTTTGGGTCTTCAAAATCTAGAGGTGTTGCAACATTAATATCAAATAGAGTTCAATTTGAAAAAAATAAAGTAATAGAGGATATTGATGGTCGATATTTGATAATAACAGGATATATTAACGAGGAAAAAATAACAGTTAATTTATATGTATCAAATGTGAATCAAAAAGATTTTTTGAATAAGATTACTGAATTGTTGCAAACTGAAAGGGTAGGGAAGGTAATTATTGCTGGTGATTTTAATTTAATTAGAAACCAGATGGATAATACCAATCCTACCCGCTATGATGGAACAAGAAAAATGGGGATACTTGATAATTGGATGTTGCAAAACAGTGTAGTAGATGTTTGGAGGGAAATCAAAGGTAATGAAAGAATGTACACTTTTTACTCAAAGGTATTTAACTCATACTCAAGAATTGACTACATTTTTGTATCTAAGAATTTGATGGATAATGTGGATAATATGGATGTAGGAATATTTAAAGACTCTGACCACGCAGATTTGATATTAGAATTAGATATGTTTTGGGAGAAAAAAGAAAATTGTTGGAGATATGATGAGAAATTGTATAAAAACGAGAAAGATAAGAATTGTATTCTTAAGAAATGGGAAGAAAATTGGGATTGGAATGACAATGGGGAAATTAATTATGCAATAGTTTGGGACACAATGAAAGCAATTTTTAGAGGAGAAAGCATTAAATTATCAAGTAGAAAGTATAAGAATTATAAAGAAAAAATAGAGGAAAAGAAGAAATTGATAAAAGAATTGGAAAATAGATTTCTAGTGACCAAGGATAGGAAAGTATGGGAGGAACTTAAAAAATTGAAAAATAAACAAATAATGGAAGATATTGAAATAGTTAAAAAAAATTTAAGCTATTTAAAAAGAGAATTTTTTGAATATGGTAATAAAAATTCAAAATTATTAGCAAGAATGGCGAAAGATAAAAAAGAAAAAAGGGAAATAGGTGTTCTAATAGATGGAAAAGGTAAGAGATGTTATAAAAAATTAGAGAAATGTGAAATTGTTAAAAAGTTTTTTCAAGAATTATATCTCAAAAAAGAAATTGATAATTGTAAATTAAAAAATTTTTTAGAAAAACATGGTCAGAAAAAAATTGATAATAAATATAAAGAAAAAATGGAAAAAGATATTACTTCCGAGGAAATTAAAGATGTGATTCAGAAGCTAAAACTTGGAAAATCCCCATGTGAGGATGGGTTACCAGCAGAATTTTATAAAGAGTTTAAAGAAATTTTGATCCCAAAACTACAGAAATTGTATAATAAGATATTACATGGGGGTGATATTCCCATGTCCTGGAATAGAACAATTATATCCTTAATCCCGAAACCAGGTAAAGATTTAGAAAAGATTGAATCCTACCGGCCCATTTCCTTGATTAACCAAGATGCTAAGATATTTACTGCAATTGTAGCAAATAGATTGAATAATTTTGTAGATAAATATATAAACCATAATCAAGTAGGTTTTGTTAAAGGGCGTTATATGTGTGATTTAGTTAGAAGAGTTTTAAATGTTATTGATATTGCCGAGAACAATGGTGATAAGATAGGTATTCTTGCCTTGGATATTTTTAAAGTCTTTGATTCTATACAATGGGATACTATAAAAGAAATGATTTCTGCATTAGGATTCGGTAATAAATTTATTCATATTATTTCCAAATTGTACCAGAGGGGTACGGCAAGAGTGAAGGTAAATGGTATATTTACACAAGATATAAATTTGGAAGCAGGGACGAGACAGGGTTGTCCCCTGTCTCCGACCCTATTCTTATTAGCAATGGAAATTTTAACAATTTTGATTGAAGAGGATTCAGAATTAATAGGATATAAAGGTATTAAAGTTAATTTATATGCAGATGACACTCTTGTCATTTTAAATAATATTACAAATGATATAAAAAGAGTTCAAATACATTTGAAAGAATTTGAAGATATGACTGGTTTGAAAGTAAATTGGACAAAATCAGAATTATTAATGGAAATTGATAGGGAAAACAAACTAGAAAGATTACAAAATCAATTTGGAATTAGGATAAAGGATAACTTAAGATATTTAGGCATTATACTTTCACTTAAAATCAAAAATTTAAAGAAATTAAATTATGATATAGTAATAAAAGAAATTGAAGAGAAAATTGGGAAATATAAAAAACTAAAATTATCTTGGTTTGGTAGAGTAGCTATATGTAAAATGATGTTACTTCCTAAATTTAACTTTTTATTCGAGATGCTTCCGATTTTTTTAACTGAGAAGGAATCGAAGTATATCAAAAAAAAAATTAGATAAATTTTGTAACGGGGATAAAAAACCAAGATTGATTAAGAAAATGTGGTATCAGAACCAAAAACAAGGTGGTTTAGGAATCCCAAAATTATTAAGCTATTATAGAGCATTTAATGTAAGAACAGTAGTAAAAATTTTAAAAGGAGATGTTGAACTTTGGGGTAGTTTGGAAATGAAGGAAATAAAGAAGTTTGGTCATAAATGGTTTTTGGAAAATTTTAAAGGTAAGGTTGCTTTCTTAAAAATGAAGACAGAAGATCTGAAAAGATTAAAAAGCAACCCTTTAAATAGGGCTCAGAGGTAGAACAACAAAGGAAGACATGAAAAGGAATGAAGCTGTCAAGGTAAGTGTAGAAAGAACTGTTGTATTAGGCACTGAACAGTTGTCAGCCTTCAAGACTGGAAAAAGAAGGGTTGAAATCTCTTAAGCAAAAAAGATTGGAAAAAAAGACTTAGCATTTAAACCCTTGGTCTAACACATATGCATACATATATATTCCTCTTTGTAATCATAATTTTATTAAAACTTACAATTAAAATTTAAAAAACTCTAAAAATGAAAAAAAATAGATGCAGGAAAAAATAGAAAAGAAAGAATATAGTAAAGAAAAATTGTTGTTAGTTGCAAAGTAATGTCCAACCCATCACGACCCCATGGACAATGTTCCTCCAGGCCTTCCTGTCCTGTACCATCCTCTAGAGTCCATTTAAGCTCACGCCTACTACTTCAGTGACTCCATCCAGCCACCTCATTCTCTGTCGTTCCATTCTCCTTTTGCCCTCAATCTTCCCCAGCATTAGGCTCTTCTCCAGTGAGTCCTTCCTTCTCATTAGGTGGCCAAAATATTTGAGTTTCATCTTCAGGATCTGGCCTTCTAAAGAGCAGTCAGGGTTGATCTCTAGGACTGACTGGTTTGATCGCCTTGCAGTCCAAGAGACTCGCAGGAGTCTCCTCCAGCACCATAGTTCAAAGGCCTCAATTCTTTGGCGCTCAGCATTTCCTATGGTCCAACTTTCACAGCCATACATTGCAACTGGGAAAACCATAGCCTTGATTATACACACTTTTGTTGGCAGGGTGATGCCTCTGCTTTTTAGTATGCTGTCTAGATTTGCCATAGCTAGGAGCAAGTGTCTTCTAATTTCTTGGATCCAGTCCCCATTTGCAGTGATCTTGGAGCCCAGGAAAATAAAATCTTTCACTACCTCCATTTCTTCCCCATCTATTTGCCAGGAATTGAGAGGGCCGGATGCCATGATCTTAGTTTTCTTAATGTTCAGTTTCAAGCCAACTTTTGCACTCTCCTTCACTCGCATCAAGAGGCTCTTTAGCTCCTCTTCTCTTTCTGCCATTAGAGTGGTATCATCTGCATATCTGAGGTTGTTGATATTTCTCCCGGCAATCTTAATTCCAACTTTTGATTCATCTAGCCCCACCTTTCTCATGATGTGCTCTGCATATAAGTTAAATAAGCAGGGCGACAGTATACAGCCTTGCCGTTCCCAATTTTGAACCAATCAGTGGTTTCGTGACAGTTCTCACTGTTGCTTCTTGACCCCCATATAGGTTTCTCAAGAGACAAATAGGATGGTCTGGTACTCCCATCTCTTTAAGAACTTGCCACAATTTGTTGTGATCCACATAATCAAAGGATCTAGCATAGTCTATGAAGCAGAAGTAGATGTTTTTCTGGAACTCCCTAGCTTTCTCCATGATCCAGCATATGTTGGCAATTTGATCTCTAGTTCCCCTGCCTCTTCAAAATCCTGCCTGTACTTCTGGTAGTTATCAATTCGCATACTGCTGGAGCCTAGCTTGTAAGATTTTAAGTATAACCTTACTAGCGTGTGAAATGAGTGCAATGGTGCAATAGTTTGAACATTCTTTGGCATTGCCTTTCTTTGGAATTTGAATGTAAATTGCCCTTTTCCAATCCTGTGGCCACTGTTGAGTTTTCCAAATTTGCTGGCAAATTGAGTGTAGCACTTTTACTGCATCGTCTTAAGATTTTGAATAGCTCAACTGGAATACTGTCTCCTCCACTAGCATTGTTGCTCAGATTTCCTAAGGCCCATTTGACTTCACATTCTAGGATGTTTGGCTTGAGGTCAGTAAAGAAAAATAAAATAAAATAAATAAATAACTTTCCCATTCATCACAACATGTATAAACAATTTTAATAACTTACCACCTTTTGTTAAGATGCAACAAATGATCTCTTCCTTCCACACCACTTCTCTTTATTATAAAGCAAACTGTAAAACCTCATTATTTTAGTGCTAATTAGCAAAAATCTGTTAAGAGTTACTAGAGGTAACAACATATCTATTTTAACCTTGATCAAATAAACCAACTTTATATTCCTTTTACTTTTAACAGTTTTGATTTTTAGACTTGATTTTTAGTCAAATAATGTCAAATCAAATCACAATTGATTTCATTTTTTTCCCTTAGTCCCTTTTCACAACATTCTAAAAAACGTTTAACAATCTCTTTTGTAGATGCAATATAGGAAATTTATCCAGTTCACCTTGGTTATTTGTGTATTCCTTCCAAGTGTTAAAACATTACACCAATTTCTTTTATATGCCCATACATCATCTTTTTCCATATTGTTCTTATAACCTGTCATTTTAAATCATTGACATCATTTATTCCAGACTTCCGTAATTTTGTGCCCTTCATATTGGTTGAACTTAGCTCCCATAGTCTGTAGTTGTTACCCAGTGTTGGCCAAGGATTTAGGAAGCTGAAGTTAAACATGAACCAGGCTGGGAAATCGATTTGATCTGTTTCCCAACAGCAAAGCTGATGCACTAATCAGATCAAGAGAATGCCTGGGAACAAAAGTCTTCTCCCACACGATCCCACTCATTCTGACCTTGCCTGCCCTTTTGGATCTGGCATAAACAATTGCTATCCGATTTATCTTGACTGCAATTGTGCATGATATGAAAATCCTCTCCACTTCTGTAGTGTACACAAAACCCATTAGAATCCAATAGGCTTCAGTTCTGAACATACATACATGTAGTGTAAAAGATACCACTGTTCAGAATAGTAATATTGGAAATGCGATGGCAATAGAAATGGATTCTGCACACATCCGGGGTGTGTGTGTGTGTTAAATGATGGTTCCCAGATGAGCTGAACAAGATTAAAAGTTGTACAGCATTTTTTTCATTACATCAAACCTTCCGTTGGCAAATAAAACTAATAGGAAATAAGTTGGTAACTGCAGTTTGTGGCAACTAAGTGGAAATATGCATTCTTGTATTTTATAATAACTATCATCACTGTTTAAGTTGTATTCACTTAAATGCTCTCAGTTATTGAAATAAATCAGAAGTATTCTGCTGTACACAGTATAACCTAAGTTGATTAACTACATACGAAAGAGACAAAAATTGTTACTAACAGCAATCCTATGGGGTCTTGCTTTGAAGGAGAATATGACTGAGTTGTCATATTTTTAAACAAAATAGAGAGAGATCACATTCAATGTTGTTCCTTTTTATTTACTTTCTAAAATATGTGCAGGCTAGAGATCATCTACACAGCAGTCTCTGAATTTTTAATCACTACATCAAAAATGACATTGCAAGGTTTAAGTTTTAAAGACTAGCAGCTGGCATTGCTGTGCACGGGTTTTTGAAATCATCAGGGTGGGCTCAACATAAGAAACAGGTAAGTGAGTTCTCAGAGCTCCGTGCAAGATGTATACATTTTTTTAAAAAATGCTTGGGAATGCAGTTGGTGTCAAAAGTTCCAGAGGCTGTTCTAAGACTGCAAACATAACAGCTGGTGTAGCTCCCTGTTGAGTTTCTTGAAGTTCATCTCCCACGACTTGCTCCTCGGTGTCTTTGACAGACACCAGAAGTGGAGGAGGAGGAAGAAGAGGAGGAGGAGGAGGAGATGGCAAGTGGATGGTGCCTCATCCACTCAGTACAGTCTGTTTAATTGTGCAGGCTTTCGACTGCTACATAAGGTTGCAACACAAACAGAACTACTATTTTAAAATGTATGTTTAACCATATTTTCCAAAGATGCTACTGTCATTTGTGAAGAAAACACTCCAAACTGTTTGCTTTTTGATACAGAAGGTTGATGATTCTTTGCATATGTATACGTTCTCAGTGTGCCACAGATTTCTTATAATAGTCCCAAGTTATTCTGCATTTTATATAGTATAATGGGATGAAGGAAGCTACTCGCAGGGAAGGCAACCATCTGCACATTTTGGTTGCAAAACAGGCATGGCATGCAAGAGGATTAAAAATGTCCTGGTTTAGGTACTTCCAAGGCAGTGGTGGGTTGCTCCTGGTTAGGTCCGGTTCTTGCGAACCGGTAGTAAAAGGAGCGGGAGGCTCCGCCCACCCTCCCGGACGTCATCATTGATGATATGCACAGAAAGTTCTGCGCATGTGCGCACGTGCTCCCATTGTGAACCAGTAGTAAAGGTAAGTAGAACCCACCCTTGTTCCAGGGCTACAAAAGTGAAACTTATACTTAGCTTTTTCAGGTCTGGCACTGTAAGATTCTGGGATAATAAAGCCACAGAAGTTCATGAGCCTAAGAGAGTTACAAGGATTGATATTACTGTCAACTTTTTTATTTTAAAAATGTTTTGTTTTTGGCAATGATACTCAGCTGCAGCCACTTAATTCAAAATGCTCCAAGATGTATTTAAGAGTAATGAAGAAAGTGGATGTGCCACCTATTTACTGAGCTCTTCTCCACTTCAGCCAGCCCCTGCCTAGGAAGGTACAAAGTTGTTGCTTAGTAGAGAAGAGAATTACCAAGCAAAATACCTTTCATCATAAACTACATTTCCCAGAGTGCACTATAGGATAATGGATACCATATCTTGGACTTACTGAAATCTGGCAATGGTCCAGATGGATTGTGACTAACTTACTAGCTGGATGGATCACAATTTGTATAGGTCACACAACGCATAAATAAGTTCTATTTTGGGGCTACCCAATTCATGGATGAATAAATGCCCCCACTAAGCAGTAAGAAAAAGGATCTTGGAAGAAAACTGCATAAAGTGATATTGTTCATGGAATGAAACTTCGCAGCACAAGAGAGCTTTGGTGCAGTTCGGGATCACTGGAACCATTACCTAAGCCTACTTTAGGATAAAATAGCATTCCTGGCACTGGTTTTCTCCAGATACTAGCTGGAGATAATGGAATAAGTAATCCAATATCTAAAAGGCAATACATTAAAAAAAAAAGTTGGTATAGATCAGGGGTGTCAAACTTGCGTCGTCACGTGACATATCGGGGACTTCTTTCCCCTTCGCTAAACTGGGTGGGGGCAGGGCCAGCATATGATGCATCTGGCCCTTGGGCCACGAGTTTGACATCCCTGGTTTAGATCATCCCATCCCATCCCAAATCAACCAGAGCATTGTTGTCCATGGCCAAAAGAATAATGGTGCTTGCATATAAAAATCACTAGGAATTTGAGCTCAGCTGCACAACATCCCCTGTAATGAGAGCTGTGCTAGATCAGAGACCCATCTAGTCCAGCATCCGCTCCTTCGATGATCAAACAGAAGCTCTAGAAAGCCCAGGAATAGGATGTCAGTGGTGTTACTTCATTGGTTAGTATTCATCATCAGGCTGCTCTTGAACTTCAAGGCTTCTTCCCACACCTTTCTTATATGTTGGAACTGGCATGCTGCAAAACAAAGCATTTGTTTTATTCCAGAAGCTTTCTTAGATGATAAATGCCATTGGCAGTTGGAGTCATGCTTTAAAGGGTGCCCGCATGCCTAGAATAAAGGGCAAAGATAAGTAAGGGTAGCAGAGTATATACTGAGGTGGATAATGGATAGATGTATCAGTATTTGACACTGGCTACATCTCCAAAACTCATTCCAGAGCCATGATTTTGCAATATCAACTACATATTATGTTGTCAAAAAAACTTACTGGCATTCAAATGTTTAGCATGAATTGCCATAAACATTTCAGTTAAAATAATGCTGAATCCTTTATGGAAGAAACCTTGGGTTTGTGCTTTAATTATTACTACATCTACAAGCTAATTTGGATATAACCAAATCTGGGTTGCTTTATAAAATCAATACAGGTAAATCTTCCATATTATGACCAATATGGAGCCTACTGATTACAGTTGTTAAGGCATGAATGATCTGATTTGATAACCTTTGTGTACCAATTATTCACTATGAGCCGGTTTTGCCAAAATTCGGAAGTAAACGTAAAAATAGTGTACAACAGTCACATGACTGTGATGTTATGAATGGCCATAGCTGGGCAACTGCTAAGCACCCAACATGTGGATATGTGACTAGATGGGGCAGCCATTGGAAGTTTGGAACTGGATCATAAGTACCCCCAGGGAGGTCTGTCACAAGTCTGGACAGATCATAAATCTAGATTTACCTGTACGTGCTTTCTTTCCCCTGTCTACTCACCTCATTTGTAAACAATTGTGCAATTATGGAAGGAAGATCAGTTTTGGTTCATCCCATTTGATCTAAGATGCTAACAGCTGTTGGCTGTCTTAACACTTCCAGTTATACTTTTCAGTCGAAAAGCAGGAAAAGATTTCTGTAACTCAGAGTGGTTGTGTGTTGCAAGTGCAGTATTGGATTGAGATAGGGGAGAATCACGTTCAAATCCTCATTCAGCCATAGACTTCACTAAATACCTTTGGATCAATCCCTTTCTCTCAGCCCAACCTCTTTCACAGTATTACAGGATGGAAAAATAGAGACTTCCAATGTCATTGACTTGACTTCCAAAAATAAAAGCAGATTTAAATATACAGGTAGTCCTCGAATTACAATAGTTCATTTAGTGACTGCTCAAAGTTGCATCGGCACTGAAAAAAGTGACTTAAGGCCATTATCCACATAACTCTTGTAGTATCCCCCATGGCTATATGATCAAAATTCAGACACTTAGCAACTGACTCATATTTATGACGGTCGCAGTGTCCCGGGATCATGTGATCCCCTTTTGCAACTTTCTTAAAGCAAAGTCAATGGGGAGGCCAGATTCACTTAACAACCTTGTCACTAACTTAACAACTGCAGTGATTCACTCAACACCTTTGGCAAGAAAGGTCATAAAATGGGGATAAATTCACTTACCAAGTGTCTCACTTAGCAACAGAAATCTGCTCAATTTGTGGTCGTAAGTCAAGGGCTACCTGTAATAAAGAAGGGTAATTTTAGATTTCTGCAGGAATCCTTATGGTCACTCCTCCCTGTTGAGCCACATCTGTCAAAATGTATGTTTGTTTCACAATGCAGTTGGTCTTCCTGTTACGTTACAATTAAAGATACATCTTTTATGGTTTCTCATTTCACACATCATCAGGCTTACTGTATATGCAAATAGTTGTGTCCACAGGAGGAGAATGGTAGATCTGGATTTATTGCTAGGCTTCTTGAGTTTTGAAATGGATAAGCAGAATTTCTGGCTCCCAGTTGTTTAACTGCAACAGCAAAATGATTTCTTATTCCACTTCAAACCATAAAAGGAAGAAAACCTGGTTTCACCAGGGGTATCTATTTCTATGAAAGGACTATATCCATTTTCGGCTCCATTATTCAGAAAAAATACATGGGCTCAGAAGCAGTGGTGAAATCCAAATTTTTTTACTACCGGTTCGGTGGGTGTGGCTTGGTGGGCGTGGTGTGGCTCGGTGGGTATGGCAGAGGAAGGATATTGCAAAATCCATTCCCTCCCCACTCCTGGGGGAAGGATCTTGCAAAATCTCGATTCCCACCCACTCTGGGGCAGGCCAGAGGTGATATTTGCTGGTTCTTCGAACTGCTCAAAATTTCCGCTACCGGTTCTCCAGAACCTGCTGGATTTCACCCCACTCAGAAGTCTATATTTATAGGTGTCTATGTTGTAATAGGTGCTGTTTTTTATTATTTTTTCATCAGATCTGTAAGACTTAGGAGAGAATATATAATTTATCTCCTAAATCTTATAATATATAATTTATGGACTCATGGAGATTTTTGATCACTGAAATTTCATGGGATGTAATTTTTTTTTTAAAGATTTGGGCAAAATTTCGATTTTGGGGGAGTAATGCATGCACGTTGATTGTACCTAGTGCTTGAAAACATCACCAAGCCTGTTCTACTTAATGTTGGTACTGATTCTGAAGGGGCCTTAAAGGCAAAGAGCCCCAGGCAATTTCAGCCCTTACCATGTCCAGGAAGAGCTATAATAACATATCTAGAGAACAGTGGTGGGTTTCAAAAATGTTTACTACCTGTTCTGTGGGTGTGGCTTGGTGAGTGTGGCTTGGTGGGCGTGGCATGGCTTGGTGGGTATGGGAGGGGAAGGATACTGCAAAATCCCCACTTCCTCCTGATCAGCTGGGACTTGGGAGGCAGAGAATAGATGGGGATGGGGCCAGTCAGAATTTTTACTACCGGTTCTCTGAACTACTCAAAATTTCCGCTACCGGTTCTCCAGAACTGGTCAGAACCTGCTGAAATCCACCTCTGCTGCAGTGATTTACTTAACAACTATAGCAGGAAAAGTTGTAAAATGGAGCAAAATTCACTTAACAACTGTCTCACATAGCAACATAAGTTTTGAGCTCAATTGTCATAAGTCAAGGATTTCCTGTATTCAATTCCTTGTCCTCACTTGCACCTATGGATGGTGCATACATTCTATGGAGGTATCCCTTTTTTGACTTCATCCCCAGACTCTAAATAAGGCAGTTGTAAGTTCGTCATAAAAGTAGCATTCCTCTTCTCATTCTGACACCACCCAAGAGTAACTTCCAGATATATAGATCTGTTGGTCTGTGGTGGCCATGACCTGGGAGGAATGGCAAGTGATTAAGCACGGGAGAGGAAATAGAGATCTCATAATGGGGATAGGCAACTTCATGCCAGTTGAGTTTTCAGATGCCTTAAGGATGAACTGGGAGCAATGCAGCATGGTACTGGGGGAAATGCTGTGTACAAATAGTGAAGCAGAAAACAAAACCAGTTTGACTGACAGCAAGTATGACTTGGAGCCCAGAAGTAGGTGTTTGGCTTAACATCCAGTCACTTAGATTTCATCAGTATCCTGAGGAGATTTTATTTTTCCAGTTTAATTTTTTAATTGTTCTCTCAAATGTGTGGGAGAGCATGTGAAATTTCTGTATGCTTTCCTCTACCTGTTCCTTGTGTTTGTCTGTCTCTCTGTGTGTGTGTGTGCATGCGTGCGTCTGCGTGCGTGCATGCATGCAGAACATACAGTGCTGTTAACTACTTAGATATCTTGAGAATACAAGGCCTTATTGAAAATACAAAACAAGTTTCATACTTCTTCATGGGGCAAAAACTGAAATAATTTTGGATATTTAAAATAAACTACAGGTAATCCTTGAGTTGTTGTTGTTGTTAGTTGCAAAGTCATGTCTGAACCATAGCGACCCCGTGGGCAATGTTCCTCCAGGCCTTCCTGTCCTCTACCATTCTCTGGAGTCCATTTAAGCTCACACTGACTGCTTCAGTGACTCCATCCAGCCACCTTGTTCTCTGTCATGCCCTTCTTCTTTTTCCCTCAATCTTTCCCAGCATTAGGCTCTTCTCCAGTGAGTCCTTGGCTTACAACAAATCATTTAGTACAACGGAACCAGAAAAAGTGATTTATGACCATTTTTCACAGTCATGACCTTTGCAGCATCCCCATCGGGTTGGATTGCCTCTGGTTCGGACTGGTTCACAAGAACCAGTAGTAAAACCGGCGGGAGGCCCTGCCCACCACCCCAGATGTCATCATCAGTGATCTGTGCATGCCGCGATCCCATTGTGAACCGATGGTAAAGATAAGTAGAACCCATCCCTGATCCCCCTGATCATGTGATCAAAATTCAGATGCTTGGCAATTGGTTCATATTTATGACTTGCTGTGCCTCAGAGTCATGTAACCTAACAAGCAAAGTCAATAGGGAAACCAGATTAATTTAACAACCAGGCTACTAACTTATCAACTACATTGATTCACTTAACAACTGTGGCAAGAAAGGTCACAAAATGGGGCAAAACTCACTTAAATGCCTCACTTAACAACAGAAATTTTGGGCTCCAATATGGTCGTAAGTCGAGGAGTACCTGTAATCAAGATAAATCAGTTGACACAACTCTGGATACACAGATCCAGACACACACATACACATCCATTCATTTCATTCTTTTTACTTGTGTTCTTATTTTAATGTGCTTATGCCTTTTGGAACATAGGGAACTCAGAGTCACTCTGTGAATCAGATGGGCGGTACCTAAATTTGACAAATTAATAAACACACATCACAGTTTATTAAAAACCAAATGTAATAAAAATAACCTAAAAACTTTCTGTATTTCCAGGACTTTTATACCTTCAAAAAGTTGCCGTTGCGAAGCTACTTGGTCTTATTTTAAGCCCCCTTTTTAAGCAATGAGATAGCATCTTGGATCCCAGCGTCTTCTCCCTTGGCAACCTTTTCAGTTTAGGCTTTGGTCATGACCGGGAGGTGCCTCCTCCAGGTTACAGCTGGTAAGACCACCTGTGCTCTTATCGGATTGCAGCCAAGACAGACAGCCCAGCAGGCTCACTTTGGAAGGACTGAGGATCCTAAAATTATACTACCAGGCCAAAGTAAAACTGGCAAAGGCTGCAGGCTTATGTAGACATCTCTTGAGAATCAGGATGTTTCCAGATAGAGCTCTGGGAATGCCGCCAGTCAAAAAACATAACAGTTCTTCCAACTTTTTCTCCCTAAAGTTTTGGTGTCAGGGTTCTGGGTGTATATAGAAAAAATAATAATAAAACAACAGAGGAATGGGAACAGAGAACTATGCAGGGGCATGAAAAAAAACCCATGCTGATGACCACCACCATTTGATCAAAGCTCCACCTTTTTTCACATGCATCCTAGTGGATGAGGATGGAGAGCATGTGCCTGTAAAACCACCAAGAGTCAGGCACATGACTGAATGGTTAAAATGACCACAATGTATTACAGTATTGACTTCTTAACCTTTCCCTAAATATTACTCTTACAAAATAAAATAATTGGAGTTATGCTTGTAATTTGGCATCTAAAATCTTTCAGTTGGAATAAGTGTTTACAAATCTCTGTATATAATCATCCAGACAGAAAGATTTGGACAGAATATATGATCTTGAAGTGAAGGTCATTCCATTCTAGAGAAAGGTAGCAATTGAAAAAAAAGTGACTTTTTTTTTCACACGATTGTTGCAACGTCCCCATGGTGAGCAATTTTTCTGAAAATCCCTTCATACTCCCACACCGTTTGAAGGGTGTTCATCCCAAAGTGCATAGCTAAACGTCTATGGAGATTCTCAGTCATCCAGGTCGTGGTTGTGCTTGGATGGCCTAGGTGACTGAGAAACTCCATAGAATCTCCATGGTTACTTGATCAAAATTTGGGTGCTTGGCAACTGGCATTTAGATTGATTGCAGTGATCACCTTTTGCAACCTTCTGACAAGCAAAGTCAACGGGGAAGCCAGATTCACTTAACAACCTTGTCACTAACATGACAACTGCAGTGATTCACTTAAAAAAGATTACAAGGAAGGTCGTAAAATGGGGCAAAACTCAACTGTCTTGCTTAGCAATGGAAATTTTGGGCTCAGTTGTGGTTCTAATTTGAGGACTATTATTAATCCAAGCATAAACACATGTATCGTGGTCTGTCTGTCATACATTTATTCCCATGTTTGTCAATAGTATAAGTACTTCCATGAAAAACCAAAATTTCTTATTACATTAGGTAGACTCCTTTCTTCAGATTTCATGGACAACTTAAAGAAATTCAAATTCAAAGATTATAAATTAGTTATATAGGGAAGGTTTGTACACCAATTCTTGGAGAAATAATAGGAAATTTACTTTTCCTATATTACGTACTAGCTGCTAAATGAGTTTATTTGGCACAAACAAATTCGTGGCACAAATTACCAAAAGCTATTCAAAAAATAGGGTTGAAATTATACCAATAGACAAAATAATACATTGAAAGAGTGGTCCAAAGAGAAATGCATTGACTATACAAGAATTCTGCACTCCAATTTATGAAACACATACTTTTAAGCTAGCCTTATTGTTTTCCTTCCCTTTTTTTTCCAGGAAATGAAAGAAACTGTCAAATATTTTTAAACAGACTTATTGGTAGAACAGCAGTATTTTACATAAATCAATTTTTATGAAAGACCAATGTCGTTTCCACCACATTATGAAAAAGTCTGTAAATCACAACTGTAATTTCTTTTTTCAGCTAAGTGCAAATGTTGGTGGAGAAACAGATGTGCCTTTAGAATCTGTCAAACCAAGAACATTAATGAAAAACTGACATCTGTTTTTAGATATGGATTAATTAAAAAATCCTTCGAAGTGCAAGAAAATGAAAATGTTACAAGACTACATTGACTGATTTTTGCATTTTAAAAGAAGGAACTAGATAACTAGTTTCGTATCTTTGCTATTACCTAGTTGGTTGGTTTGCTTCTTTGCAATAGTAATTAATTTAAAGAGGAATCCAGCCTTTATTCTCATTGTCAATGAAATTTCCCACACATAAAACTGCCTAAAAAGACATTTCTATCCCTCTGGATTATAGCCACAACTCAAGATGAAGTAGTGGTCAGAAAGTAAAAAAAGACTTTATTGTTGTTAAGAAGGCAAAGTTATCATGTGTATTATCCCATGACTGCCATATTCTAGGTCTGGAAAGAATTTGCTATACATCAGATTGTTTTGCTCTGGAGGCTCACCAGCAGTGGAAAGAATTAGTGATGCTATCCATTGTGGAGATTTGGAAATGGGTCTTCTCAGCCAAGAACTTTCTGGCTGACCCAGCTAACATCATAGGATTGTTGAGAAGATAAAGTGAGATAACTTGCTCGCTTTACAGTGAGAAACAAAGCATTTCAGTTGCTTACACTCTTTAACAGTCTGAACTGTTTGAACTCTATTTCAAACAAACAAATAAGGAATTAGGGATTTTATCCAATTTCAGCACTGAAGGGTAGTAGCAAAATGGAGGTATTTGAATGTTTCAGGTACATATCTCCTGGGGAGAGATTGGCAGAGTGTCACTAATCATTCTTTTTCTGGGCTTAGATTAAGGCTGTGTTGTGTTACTTATGTTTTAATTGTTGGTTTTGCCTTTTCTCTGTTTTTATTTTGTCAGCCGCCCAAAATCATGTCTGTAATGAGATGGGTGGCCATGTAAATTTATTAAGGACTAAATAATCAGTGTCCTTATTTATGTAATGTTGCAAATTTATAAAGAGCATCAGAGAAAATAAAGAGAGCCCCAGGAACAATTATTTTGGTTCTGCTTTTCATGCAATGACATCAAATTCCTTTTTGAAATCACCTCCTTTTTAATTCAGTGCATTTAAATAAGAAATTATTTTTGTAAGTTATTGTAGAAAGAATACTTTGATGCTATTAACCAAATTTCAAACTGTTTTACACGACAAGTTTTTTTTTTCAAGGCTGAAAATATAATGGTGCATTTTTATTTATTTTATTTGTTTTTCATATTTTTGAACCACCATGTCCCCTGGGTTAAAATATTAATATCATACCTTCAGTATTTCCCCAGCTTTGTTAATAACAGTCACCAAAACTCTGCAGCTTGAATCCAAGTACCATAATCTAACCTTTGAGGGAATATGAATGTGAATACAGTGTGTCATCCTTCTATATTTACCAAGAATTGGTATGGCCCAAATTGTCAGTGTTAAAAATATCATGAGGAAAAGGTAACTGTGTGTTTTAGTAATCAGTGAAAACCTACTTGATCAGGCAAAGAACATAGCATGTATAAAAGATTTTGAGGTTAAAAAAAATATTTCCATAGGTAGTCCTCAAGTTACAAAGGCAATTGGGACTGGATTTTCCATTCTTAAGAAATGCAGTCAGCGCTTATCAATCCTAATTGCCTTTAAGGGAAGACTATACACTCATTAGGCGAGGACCTAACATAATCATGACTTCTGACTTCCTGCTGGCTTCCCCATTTACTTTGCTTGTGGGAAGCTGGCACAGAATGTCAGAAATTGTGATTGTGTGACCACAGGGATGCCACAATGGCTGGCACTCCAAGAACCAGTATTAAAATAATTCCCTCGGTGATATTGCAATTTTGAACAGTTAATTAATTAATGTTCATAGCCCAAGAACTACCTTTACTTCAACTGAATTTGAAGTTGTTCCAGAACAGTTTCCCCATCCTGACATCCTCCAGGGTGTGCTAAGTTGCAATTTCTAAGATTCTTTGCTGATTCTGGAAATTATGAGCATGTGAAGTCTTACTGTATTAGTCCCAAAGGAGGAAAGAGGTTTCATTTTTGATCCTGATAGAAACGGCACTTTCCTCTTCTAGACTGAGGGCAATTTGGGGGCTTTCTTGGGCTCATAAGTAGAACTCAATCTTCAAGTGACCGCTATAACCAGGTTATATCAGGTGTTTGTACAAATGTGCCTATTGCACCTATAACTTAGACCAGAAGCCTCTTTAGACAATCACGTGTGTTGTCTTAAATGCCATGTATTTGGACTATTGAAAAGTGCTTTATATGGGACTTTCCTTAAAGTCCCCTTCAAGCTACAGCTAGTCAAGAATGCAGCGGCATAGGCAGTTATGGGCATGCCATGTCAGACTCTTGCTTGTGAGTTGCATTGGTTGCCGGTGTGTTTTCAGGTGCAATTGGAGATGCTGGTTATCACCTATAAAGCCACTCATGGCATAACACTGAGTTATTTGAATAGTCATCTATACCTAGAATTTTCAGATCTTTTCACATATTCTGACAGAGCTGACATCTTCCAGTTCCCAATGTCACAATTGGATTCAGGAAGTAGGGCTCCTCTGTCAATATGGCACTTGTCCTCTAGAATTCTGGGAGTTGAAGTCCACAAGTCTTAAAATTGCCATTGTTGGAGACATCTGTCCTAGAACACCAGTCCCCTATGATTCATATGACTCGGCTCTGTTTAGAGCAGCTCTTAAAACCTGACTGTATCCTCCAGCCCAGGATCAGAGTGGATGATGGAGTTTTTTGTTTTGATCTTTTGAATGGTTGTTGGTATTTGTCCAGATTTTATTTTTTTCAGAGATGTATTTCTTTTCATAAGCCACCAAAGTCATAACAGATTTGGACAGCATATACATAAACAAACAAATAAATAGTACGTGAAGGGACTGGGTTAGGAACATCTGGTTTGCAAACTATATATAGAGTATATCAAAAGTTGGTCCCATAGGCCAGGGGTGTCAAACTTGTGGGCTACAGGTCGGTTGCGTCATGCACTGGCCCAGTTTAGCGAAGGGAAAAAAAGTCACGCTATGTCACATGATGACGTGACGACACGAGTTTGACACCCCTGCCATAGGCCAACCACAGTACATTGATGATATTCTATAGAGAAAATGGTAATTTTAGTGTCTGTGTAAAGAGTGGCTTTGGATGTTGAACTCGGATGAAATTCTCTCTCCAAACCAGCTTTCCATATTTAGCACGTCCTTTGTCATGACATGAGTCTGTATTTCTAATTTTAGAGAAGATGAGACATTAATCATCATAACAGGAGATCCAAAATGAGTTTACCTGTGAACTCTGGTGTCAAACTAATGAGACTTCATGTCGCCTTCTTTCTATGACAACCTTTATGATTACAGACATGATAGAAGAATTGAGAACAGAATCCAGGGTCCTGAATTAGGTACATTCTGTCCTCTGAATCACTCATTTCTACAAGAATTCTATTGCAGTTTGATTTCATTTTGTGGGAGCCTAGTCCTTTCTCTCTTCGGGATGATAACGACATCCATGTATCCCAAAATATGGCTGGTTATCTGATGTTTCCCTGCTTTGCCATCACTTCTCTTTCTTCCTTCTAATTTTTGCTACTACAGCAATATAGGAAATGATGACAACAGGCAAAGGGAAACTGATCTGGTAGCCAGAAGTCAATTTTTTGGCTGTCACTGTTAAAACAAAGGGGCAGGTGCTAAGTGGTGGATCAGCAAAGGAAAGATCACTCGTTGCCTGCTCTGTTGGTAAAGGTACTGTAGTAATCCATGAGTTTGTTTGTTTTTTAATGGTTAAATTGTAAACAGTAAGTTCCATCAGTGGACTGCTGGAATACTGGAACTTCAACATCTGCGTAAGGATGCCAGATGGTGTTTCTGACCTTGATCTGTACAGGTAATAATCAGGCTCTATCGTCACACCTGCCAAGTAATTACTGTATCCTGTACCTTGCCTTTAGTTGTTATAAGGAGATTTAGGCAAAATGCTTAGCTTTTCATGCTGAAAATCCTCTAAAAGGTTTGAATAAAATCATGGGCTCTGTCTTCCAAAACCTGATTTAAAAAAAACAAACCATTGAATTCTATGTATGTTTATTCTGACTGAAGCTGAACATGATTAGTTCTTTTGTGATTCAGGCAAAGATTACCACACAGCTTGCTCCACACAGAGGAATTCAATAGCTTCCTCTTCGCTTATGATCTTCACATCCTCCGCCTACAGAATGAATAGCCCTTGGAAAATGTTCTTCAGCATTACTGGGTGTGTGTGTGTGTGTGTGTGTGAGAGAGAGAGAGAGAGAGAGAGAGAGAGAGAACTAACTTAAAAAGCCAAGAAGAACTTTACTTCAAGCAGGTTTTATTCCAGAAGAGGAGATTACTGTGCAAATAGTTCTTACAAGAAATTGTGCTAACTGATTCAGCCACTTGACATATCTTAATCTTCCTGTGCAGAAGATGATATTCATCTCTGTCAGATTTTAAATCAATCCCATAATCAACATTGGAAATCTAGCATAGGAATATCAACAACAATTAAATAAACTATTTCTATGTCTACTCTGGCTGTATTCCTTTAGACATGCAGAACGTCTAGCCTTCCAGATATTGCTAAACTCCAGTTTCCTACAGCTGTAGCCAAAGGAAACAGATTCTCGTGATTTTTTCTATCTTTAAAACTATCTGGCAGAGTTGATAAAAAAGTTATAGCAATAACATTATGGCCCCCCCAATAGCAAATTTTCCATTAAATTGTTTCCCTACTTGTTCCTCTCTTGGGTAACTTTCTGGGTGCATGTCTGTTTCAGCAATTCCTATTATCTCCAGGCTTAGACATATTAGTGTAGCTATCTCAATCACATATTTTTATTTATTTTGTTTATTTTTATTTGATTTATATGCCGCCCTTCTCCGGAGACTCAGGGCGGCTTACAGTGCGTTAAGCAATAGCCTTCATACTTTTGTATATTTATACAAAGTCAGCTTATTGCCCCCACAATCTGGGTCCTCATTTTACCCACCTTAGAAAGGATAGAAGGCTGAGTCAACTTTGAACCTGGTGGGATTCGAACTTGCAGTAATTGCAAGCCGCAGATGTTAATAGATGTTAATAACAGAGTGCTTTAAACCACATAGACCTACACAGAGAGCTAAAGCAGGAATGGAGAATTTTTGAGAGATTATCACAATAACAGTCACTCCTTCCACTTAGCAAAACTAATAACAGAAACACTAGATACGCCTTCTTGCATCGTTCTTACAGGATGGCAAAGACAGAATTTTGACTCCAGCAGAGATCCTGTCTCCATTGTCAGTAAGATGAATTGGAAGTGAAGAGTTTTTTGTTCATCCTTTGCTTGAGATTTGATTTAAAGGGGGGGGGGGACCCTATCCTCAACAATACTGCCCAAAACCACACTTCTGCTTTGTTTGTCATAAGAATATTATCCTGTTCATTTCCCCCCAAAGAAATAACAATAGCACTTAGACTTATATACCGCTACATGGTGCTTTACTAAAACTATACATTTTAAAATAAAACAGAAAAACAATGTAACATAGCAACTTAATTATAATGAGTTATAACTACTTATTGTTCTTTGTCTTCTTATAATGAAAAGCGAATAGAAAAGCAGCATAAAACTAAAAGTCTGAGAAAATAAAATTAATACAAAACTTTGATTTGATTTTTTTTAAGGAATTGTAGATGCCTAGTTCTGTACAGAAACAAAGCAAGGTTTGTTGTAACTTGTCTGTACAGAACATTCTACAGCATGGTGCCCTACTGAGAAGATATCACTCATCATCCTGGGTCTATGACAATTCACCATGGCCAAGTCACCACAGCCAGATTGCCATGGCCAATTCACCATGGCTAACTCACTGCAGGACAACTCACCACAACCAACTCGTCACAGAACAACTCGCTGCTGGACAAGAGTTATACTCATACCAAAAAAATGGTGGAAAAGAATCATTAAAGAAAGGATACAAAAGGGGAGACAGAATGAAATGTGAATGACAAAAATTAAAATATTTTTTATTTCTTTTAAATAATAAAATAGAATTGTTAAATTGTCCTGTGGCGAGTTGTCCCGCGGCGAGTTGGCCAGACAAGTTATCCTGCAGTGAGTTGGCCATGATGAGTTGGCTGTAGTGAGTTTACCATGGCAAGCTGGCCATGGTGAGTTGGCCACAACAAGTTGGCTGTGGCAAGTAGTCCCATTCCCCATCATCCTATCGCACAGAATGGCCCTTGGAAGAAGACCTTTGAGTAAATCACAAGGTTGTGTCAGGCCATAATTGCCTTGTTTTGGTTTTGGCTTTGTGTACTGTGAGAATCCAGTCAACATGATTCATAGTTTATGAATTCACGAATCCGTGTTGTGTAAATCCAGTCACAGACAAGCTAGCACAGGCAAGTCAATCTCTGGGTACCTTCCTCCCAGAACTTACATTTGATTTGATTCCCATTAAACTGTATTAGAATCAAACATTGATCAACAGGATTACTCTCTAATCATGCATTTAATTATTGTCCTCCTCACTTATTAAAAAATAGAATTTGATAACAATTGTTTTAGATTCTTGGGAGCACCATTCAAGACTGACAGTCTTTTTCATCACTGCTGTAAATCAGTTAAGAAGTGGGATGGGACAGAGGTTGATATGTTGGACTGGAATGAGAAGACCCAGGTTTTAGCTCACCTTCAAGCACAGAAGCTTCTCAGGAGACTTATAAAGACAAATAGGAGATGGAAATGCAATGTACATTGCTGTGGCCCCTGAACATAAAAGGTGGAATAGAGAAATCTAATAAATAAAATAAATCAGTGTAGCTGCTTAAATCACTGGCAAGGCATATATTCAGTGCTTCATCCCATTCAAGGGGCTATGTCTTATAATTGGAAATTAACTGCAGTTCCCAGGCTACAGCGCTACAAGGCTACAGCACTACAGCTAAGGCATTATAATAATTATAATTATAATAACCTACCACAGAGATTGCTAGAGAGATATTGGTGCATTATAACTACAACTGATGAAGGAGAAGAGAGTTGTGCCAAAGAAGCTACTTAGTTCTCCAAAGATAAAAATGAACAACTGAGCATCCCTTAGCTGCAAATGTCAACATTCAAGGGGATTGTAATTCTTCTGGAACTGCACCTACCAAGATACATGAACCCTTCTCTGGCATTTCTATTTCCTTTGACGGATTTATTGAGTCTCAACCAGATTATTACCAAGCAGATATGTTATTTTGAAGATAAGATTCATCTGGTGCTTTACTGCATTGCCGATTCTATTATTATAAAAAACAGGGAGGAACAATCTAATAGGCTTATAAAATGTAAATATAGCTTCCAATTGACCAGATTGGCTTAACGCTGGGAAGGTAGACCTAGTTAAATGGGGTTTTTGTGATTTTGATAAAGCCATTACCCATTGCAGTCTAATGCAGGACTAAGCTGCTAAACCAGTTCATTCAAATCTGTAATATAAAGCCAGCATTTGAGACAAAATGTGGTTAAGATAATCTGGTTAATTTATGAATCAGTATGTTGTCTATACTCAGGCAAGTTAGTTAAATTATTAAATTGCGAGTTACTTAACATTACAAAGCAGAAGGCTATTCTGAACAAAACTATTGCAATTTTTAAAAGTATTTGTGATACTACCCCTCAGGATTGAAACAAGAGTTGTTAAATAACCTTGCTTCTATAACATCACAACAGAACAACACAGTTACAATTTCAGTGGATAGCTTCCAGTCAGCACTTCTTTCTCCTAATCTGCCATTTCAGAACTCAAACACATGATTAGATATGTAATAATGAATATATTGCACTGTATATCAACAAAATAATCCTACACATGTTCATAACTATTTATCTTCTCCATCGTTCCTATCACCCATCTCCTCCCACTTATCACCCATCTCCTCCCACAGACTGTATGACTGTAACCTTGTTGCTGGTATCCTTAAGATTTATATTGACTGTTCCCTATGACTATCATTAAGTGTTGTGCCTAATGATTCTTGATGAATGTATCTTTTCTTTTATGTACACCGAGAGCATATGCATCAAGACAAATTCCTTGTGTGTCCAATCACGCTTGGCCAATAAAGAATTCTCTTCTCTTCTCTTCTCTTCTCTTCTCTTCTCTTCTCTTCTCTTCTCTTCTCTTCTCTTCTCTTCTCT
>WNWU01000006.1:40282083-40295997 GCA_012654045.1 Ptyas mucosa | reverse complement strand
AACAGAACAGAACAGAACAGAACAGAACAGAACAGAACAGAACAGAATTCAATTCTTTATAGGCCAAGTGTGATTGGACACACAAGCGTCTTGGTGCATACGCTCTTAGTGTACATAAAAGAAAATATATATTCATCAAGAATCATAAGGTACAACACTTAATGATAGTCATAGGGAACAAATGAGCAATCAAATCATATTATGAAACAGTCAGTATAAATTGTAAGGATACCAGCAACAAGGTTACAGTCATACAGTCATAAGTGGGAGGAAATGGGTGATAGTAATACAGACTTAATAACTAATTTGACAGTGTTGAGGAAATTATTTGTTTAGCAGAGTGATGGCATTCAGGAAAAAACTGTTCTTGTGTCTAGTTGTTCTGGTGTGCAGTGCTCTATAGCATCGTTTTGAGGGTAGGAGTTGAAACAGTTTATGTCCAGGATGCAAGGGGTCTGTAAATATTTTCACAGCCCTCTTTTTGACTCATGCAGTATACATGTCCTCAATGGAAGGCAGGTTGGTAGTAATTGTTTTTTCTGCATGGGTTGAAGATGTGGGAAATATTTATAACTTTTTACCATCTCTTAACTAGGATGTGGGGGCGTGATGGCTCAGTGGTTAAAGACACTGAGGTTGTGAGCTGGAAAGCTGACACTCCAAATTTGAGACCTGAGTGCTGCATAATGGGGTGAGATCCTGGCTTTGCCTCAGCTACTGCCTACCTAGCAGTTCGAAAGCATTCAAATGTCAATAGATAAATAGGTGCCATTTCAGTGGAAAGGTAACAATGCCCCTTGATATACGTTCATACAGACCACCTAAACACGGAAATGTCTTCAGACAATGCCGACTCCCTCGGCTAAGAAACGGAGATGGGCAGTGCCCCCTAGAGTCAGACACAGCTGATCAGAGGAAACCTTTACTTTTAACTAGAGTGTGAGGTAAAAGTTAAGGGAAGAATAAGAGGTAAGGGAAGAGTAAAGGAAAGGAAGAGATCTTACTGTGGGAATGTGTTGAGAGAGGTAGGGAAGTATGTTAGGGGATCATTAGAAGGCATGGATACTGCAGAATTCTGTGGGGATATAGAGTCTGAAAAGCAGAAGCTGAGCTGTGGAAATAAAGAAAAAAACATAATTAACTCTTATGGGTAGAAGAAGAGTCTCCATGGTGACAAAGGGCAAGCAACTGGTTAAAGTAGCTTTATCGTATAATGCAATGAAGTCTTAACTAGCATGTCATGTAAGATTTGAGATTGGTTGCTGGATTGTATGCCCCTTCCCCTCAGGTCATTAACTCCTCACCACAGCAACCGTTTGTCTCTCTTGAGCTTGCTTGTTTTGTAGCAGACGTTTCATTACGTCTGCTAAACTAGTGCACTGATGATGTTACCTAGTTAGGATAATGAAACGTCTGCAACAAAACAAGCAAGCTCAGAGACCACCTAGGACCCGTCATTTGAACCCTGAGCTACAAATAGTCTCCTTTATTGGAACCATTGGTCTCTCTTTTAGGACTTTGTGGTTCTGGGTTTGCTTCATTGCAAATAACTCGTTCCCTCTCCCGTTTTTTTTTTTTATGTCACTTTTTTCTCCCAGTTTCTAACAAGATAGCAGAAAAAAGAAGAGAGCACCACCTTCATATTCACAGAAAAACAGGGAGCATATGGTGCTACTCCGTTGGGGCAGTACTCTAAAATAGCATTAATTACAATCTTTAGACACAGCACTGTGAGCTGACTGGATATTCCATGAAGAAGAAGACCTGCAAACATCAAAAGGCATAAATTTCACAGGGAGCCTGGAAAATGAGTCCGAATTCCAAGGACTGAACAATCCTCATGAGCTTTCATTCAACTACACAGCCCCTCAATTGAAAGCCAAGCCTCCCCGTTGTTCCTAAGGATCAGTTAGTCAGATAACTTGTGACTCACACCAGACAGAAAGAGGATATTTGCTTTCACCTGAAAAGTTAAATCTTCTATGCATGTCTCAGTTGCAAAGCTGGAACATTTAATAAAAGAACTGTATTTGCACTATAGAATAATTTTGGATACAAATCCTTATTTTCCTCATGACTGAATTTCTAATGCCTATCAGTTACATTATCTTCTTAATCTGATGGCAAGGAATGGTGACCAGTCATTTTACAGATGAGCAGGGGCTATTTGAGCAAGCCATCTGAACATACTTCAAAAGTTTCTGAGGGGCAATTGTGCCATGTCCAATTTCAAACAGCATCAGTTAGTATCAGGAGAGCCAGTTTAGTGTAGTGGCTAAGGCACCAGCCTGAAAACTGTTGAGTTCTAATCCCACTTTAGGTATGAAGCCAGCTGGGTGCCAGTCATTCTCTCTCAGTCCTAGGAAGCAGGTAGGTTTTTGCCCAAAAACCTGCAAAGATTGTCCAGGTACTTGTCATGAGTCAAAGTATACTCAAAAGCATGCCCAAGAAGGAGGGAAGGAGGGAGGGAGAGAGACAGAGAGAGACAGAGACAGAGACAGAGACAGAGAAAATGAGAACAATTACTGATACCATAGCATTACAAGCATTCACAACCCCAACAGAGCTTTCAAGTGTGGTCAGAAGATTCTATGTCACCTGGAAAACCATGAGTTGAGCCACTGTATGTTTCATAGACACCAAGCTGGAGATTATCTGGCAACAGCCATTTGAAGTGGCTTTCCCAGAAAGATGACGGTCAAAGAGGAAATTAGCTTGCCAGCACTGGCACTTCTCTTTCCCTCTTGAGGTAATGTTTCTTAATAGCTCTCAAAATGACCAGTGTGCAAATGTGTAAGTGTGTAAATGCAGTATGCAAAATGACCACTGGCCTACAAGGATTGAGTGAGGCTGGCTAATCAAACTATTCAAAGGAAATTAGGGGGGCTCTTAGTAGATATGTTTAGTTGTAACTTGCCACAGATCTGATCAATAGGGATATACAGAAGATATGATATATTTTGTATGGAAAAAAGTCTGTTTGTTATAATGCAGCCTTAGTTTGTTTATCTTAGGCTAGACAACTGTTCAAATTGTTTTTGACAGCTTGTGTCTCGACTGGTGTATTCCATATTCATTTTCAGAATAAATTGAAATAATTAGTTTGTTAATCAACAACAGAGTTGGTTTACTACCAAACTTCTTTCCTTGTTTGTTGTCATATCTGGTCTTTCTCATTCTACATCTTTCACTCCCTTTTCCTTTGATTGCTGCTTTAAAAATGTCATAAAAATAAAATCATTTATCAGTCAGATATAATGAACAATTACTTCTTTCAGGCTCTTTAAGTGCAGATTCCCAAGGCTTCAGATTCTTTTTAGATACTTAACAACTTAATGCACTATACATAAAAGATACGATACCTTCTTTCTCAATAGCTTCCCTAAAGCAAATTTCCATTTTAATAAGCATCTTATTTTTAAATTCAGTCCATCATCTTCCTATTTTTGTACCAGGTCAAAATTGGATCCCACACAGAGTTCCTAATGTGAAGATAGAAATGCAAAATATTATTGCATACTGAGAATAGAACGGCTTATTCCCCCCCATTGCTTATGCTTGTTAGAGTGAGTTATGTTACTATCACATCCTTAAACTTATTTCGTGGATATGTCAGTTAGTTGATTTGTAGAAGGTAGAGGAGAACAATGCTTCAAGCAAGAAAAAGTACTTCCATACATACTTGTGTCCACAGCGAGCAAAAATTATGTTTCTACAGTGGCTCTGCCAGCACAACATGCTTAAGCATGGTTAACCACCATGATTTATGGAATTAATCCACTTGAGGGATTTACATGATACTCTGAACCATCAACTAATCCCATAGGGTGCATTTTCTAAGGTATACTAAGCCATAGATTAATCAATGATACTTAGGTTAATGTTTTGTGCTACCCTTGCCAATTAGATGCTCACAAGAAATCAACTTGCTTTACTTTTCCATTTCATACTATGATACAGTATTACAACACACACCCATCTGTCATTAAAATATATAATCTGTCTTTCTAATCCAAAATGTCACCAAAAAGTGGCTAACATATCTGGAAAAAAAAGTACTCAAACAAATTAAACTTAGAGCGAAAGAGTCATAACGTAAAAAAAGATCATCAGAATCCACTGGTGAAAAGTTTGACTGAAAGGGGGTTTATACTTGATATTAAATGATAGTGGCTAATTTAATACATGTTTATCATATCATGGCTTGATTGATTGTGATTAATGAGATGCCATCTACATGGCAGCCCATGTAGACTTTTCCAGGATGATCTGTCCGCAACCTGAATATTATTTTATTGTTACAAACTGAGCCTAAAAGTACGAACTACAAGCTACTCTTCTTTTCAAGAGAATTAGTTTTTCTGTCCTTATTAATTACAATATGTAATATTAATTAACATAGCAATATTAATTAAATATTCTTTACATGTTTAATTATACAGGACTTTTTTTCAGACAAATTCTGTATTAAGCCACAATGTCTATGGAGATTCTCAGTCATCCAGGTCATGGTTGTCTCAAAGGAAGAAAAAGTTTCTTGGATGAGAAGCGAAACATTTTCAAAGAAAAAAACCCAAGAAAGTCCAGTTGCCTTTTGAAAAAAGCACCTTTGGGTTAAGCCACAATTTGGCCATTTTGGACATGTGCTACATTCATGGATGTGTTCAGTCATACCACTGAGCACTGAGTCTGTCCACTGCTTCCTCTAAAGTGATTCTGTCTAAAAGATCAAATCTGCTTTGAGCTAAGTAGCTTCAGGGGATTTTATGGACCTGGCCATGTAGTTTGCTTCTCAAATATGAAAGTGGTTTGCCATTATGTTCTTCTTCTTTTTATTATTATTATTATATTTTTTTGGCTTTTTGGTCTAGCCTGTAGTCCAGATATTTTCCAACAACCTTTCATTCAAATATTAACCGGTCTGATTCTCTTTTGCTGTTTGAGATCAGACAAGACAATCTCGCCATTATTTAGGCCGATGATGGCACACAGAGCCCTCTCTGCAGGCACACCAGCTGTCACCTCAGCTTAGCCCCACCGCGCATGCGTGCGCACCTCCTGCCGGCCAGCTGGTCTTCGGGTCTCTGCTGTGCACGCACGAGAGGCAGTGGGCATGTGGGGATGCATGTGTGCATGCGCAGAGGGGGGGGGGGTACAGGTTGGTGCAGGAGGCTTTCTAGGCCCAAAACGGGGTGTGGCCAGCCTCGCGCTCCCCCCGGCGCCCCATTTTGGCTTCCAGGTTGGTGCAGGAGGCTTTCCAGGCCCTTCCAGGCTTTGGGCACTCGGCACCAAAAAGGTTAACCATCACTGATTTAGGCCTGATTTACTTTGACTAAGACAAATCTATTATAAAAAGTTAAAAATTATCCTATAGTTCAAGTAAAAGCAAATACTTGGAAACAAAGTTGCAGGTGAAATTGGAAAGCAAAATGTCTTCTAGAATAACTATTTGGAATACCTGGGAATAGAATTAGAGAAAGAATCCCTTGCTGCCTACCAACATTATTGCTTTTCATAATTTTTGCCATCGTTTCTATTGTTTATGACTTCGTTACCATGGCTCCCTTGGGTCTTCTCCACCAAATGTATCTTGATGAACCGACAACCCTAGTGATAATTATAAACTATTATTTTAAAATAATAGAAAATCATTATTGGAACTTTAAGAGCACAAAATAATGAAGAAGCCCTCCTTTCTTCTTGGAAAACTTGACAACTTCCTTTGATCCTGCAGAATTTAATTGTTAAGTTGCCTGAATGCTTTAGAGCTACATTATCTAAAAAAAAAAAAAAAAATACAGGTATTTTGAAAAAGGGTGATCTTCTCTACTTTTAAACAGAAACTGAATTACTAAGCCTGTGCTTCCAAATTCTTAAATTATTAATTGATTCTGCAGACACGACAATGGCAAGTACATGAACCTTTTATGCAAATACAAATCTGAAAAGTGAAATACCAGGCAAAAGGCAGATAGAGGGGGAAAAAACAAAGATAATGAATGTCATTGATCCCACGAACAGGCAGATTTATTCTTTCATACTTTTTTATTCATTGCTTTTTTCCCTCCCATTGGGGACATCGCTGGACCTGACTGACCACACAATGTTGTCTTGTTTTAGAAGCTAAGCTGATTTACTTTTGACTCGCTCCAGTTTATTGGAAACCCGTTAGCAAAACTGATCTTTTGCTTTGAATCAGCTTTCTGGTCCATGTGGGTGGTCTGTTTTTTCCTTGGTGGACACTGGCCTCACCTTGTATCTTGACACCTGGATCCAAGCCAGCCATTACATCCTCCTACGCCTACGCCCACCCACCCCTCTCTGCACAAACACACACACACATTCAGCATCCTGTTCTTGGAGTTCCTCCTGTACTCACTTTTTAGAACTTGTCACCCTGCTCCTCCAGTTCAGCCAGTTAGAAAATTCTGTCAGACTCTGAGAGACTCTGAGATGAATCACTATTTTTAATATTGTTCGCACTTCGGCTGAGTTTTAAAAAATGAGTAAGATAGAAGAAGCCAAACGATTTATCCCATGCCCTTGCAAAGGAAGGCACAAATATGTAGGATATTTTATGCAAATGGATCCCAAGTATTAACATTATACCCTCTGTAACCAATCCTTTTATGTCATCTGCGATTCTGTCCATAAACGTTGCCTTGCTCACCCCTTGGGTAAGAAGTCACATTGAGCTGTTCCAGTTTTATAAAGTAGTGTTTTATATTTTCCCCTAGCATAATGTGTGCTGTAGATATGGTCTGGCTTGTTTCTGTGAAAATGTACCTATGCGTTTTCTGCTTCACCATGCCACCCACTCAGCAATCTGCACCTGTCAGGGGGTATTCAAGTTACTTTTAAACACAGGTTCAGTGTTTAAGAATAGTTTGAATAGCCATAGATAGACAGAGGAGAAACAACAGACAAGATGAAGTGGAAAGAAGCCCTTCTACTCAGTGGTGGAATTCAAATTTTTTTACTACTGGTTCTGTGGGCGTTGCTTAGTGGGCGTGATGTGGCTTGCTGGGCGTGGCTTGGTCGGCATGGTAGGGGAAGGATACTGCAAAATCTCCATGCCCAACCCCACTCCAGGGGGGAAGGATACTGTGAAATCTCCATTCCCTCCCCACCCCACTAACCTGCTTTCCAGCTCCGTTCTCCCATGCAGGGCAACAAAAAAAGACCCAGCCAATCAGCTGGGACTCGATCAGCTGGGACTCGGGAGGCAACGAATAGATCGGTGGCGGGGCCAGCCAGAGGTGGTATTTGTCGGTTCTCTGAACTACTCAAAATTTCTGCTACTAGTTCGCCTGAACTGGTCAGAACCGGCTGAATACCACCTTTGCTTCTACTGCACTGAGAAACCTCATCAGCTGTTAGTTGGACTACATTGGATTCAAGCATCAATACGTTCTCCAATTACTTTTGTTTTCACCTTAGGCATTTAACTACCTCCCCATAAAAATGCACAACTTACTTTTTAAAACAATTGATTGATCTTAAAACCAGCAACAGGAGATTCGGCTAATAACAAAAATAGTTATGTTTAATCTATTTCTGTTATTAATTTTGGGGCCGTCTTTTCAGGATCGCTCTGCACTTCAGCATGAACAGAGGGATCTATAAAGCCCAAATTCCATTTCTTCTTTTTTAAAAACCTGGCCTTTGCACCTCTCCCTCTCATATTGAAAGCATATGTAAATGAATCTATGAAATACACAAAAATAGTTTAGAAATGTGATAAATAAGTTCCTTAGCAATTGTTTTTGACAGATTTGGAGTCGCCCCTGGCAACTTTCGCACAATGTCCATGACAGTCTGTCAAACTCTTTGGCAGGCCAAGATGATACAATGAGGGAAGAGCTCACCTGTGTATTATTACAATTATATCTGAAGCCTGACTATTGTTGCAGCAAAGAGCTGCCTCCAGATTGTCAAGTGGCAGTGAAAGTCCTCCTGAACCCCAAAAATCTAGAATAAGTAGCCCCGGTAGCCTCTTGCAAGACTACAATAGATGGTTGTAGGAAGCAGCTCTGGACATGGGAACTATTTCCACACCCACATCATAATGTACAAAGGCTGGTGTTGCATCTCCTGGCTCGACTGGCACAAGATGTACCAGTGAGGAACAAGTTTCCATCTGGCCCTGTAAAACTGTTGAGCTCAGCACAAGCAATAGCAATTCAGAGTACCTGTTTTTTTTTGTCTCAGCTTGCCCTGACCTATTTCACCTTAGATACACAAAAACCTGAGTCACACCTGGGCTTCCAGGATTTCAGGCACAAGGCTTTCCTAGATCTCAGCCCCTCTGGAGCCGCCAGTGCTTCACCAGGCGCAAACGAACATGCACACACGAAAAGGAGGATTCGTTCCAAAACCTGGTTTAAAGGAGGCAACACAGCAGTGTACAGTAGAGACTGAGCTGCTAAGCAAAACAAAGTTGGAGACGCCCTAGGTCTCCACCCGTACTGTTTTATAGGGCGTGGA
The DNA here is from genome assembly GCA_012654045.1 of Ptyas mucosa. Taxonomy (NCBI): domain Eukaryota; kingdom Metazoa; phylum Chordata; class Lepidosauria; order Squamata; family Colubridae; genus Ptyas; species Ptyas mucosa. The sequence goes on along the minus strand of WNWU01000006.1, from coordinate 40,287,510 downwards.
TACAGTTAACTATCATTAGGCAGGCAATAATTTATCACAGCTGTCACAATCAAACTGCCGCTTGTTCTGTTCATGCTCGTCGCAGACATAGGACGTCATTCCCCTCCACACTATTATCTCTTCAGCAGCTGATGTACTTTCCCATTCCACCCCCCCCCCTCTTCTTGCCTTTCGTCCATCACCCACTATTAGTGTACATGGTGTCCTAATGCAACACCCCCTCCACCGTGTTTTGTGGCTGGAATCCGTCAGTATTCTCTGGATCCTCAGGCGATATTCCTCCCCCTTCCATGGTCTTCAATATCATCCATCAAGGTGATGTGTTGTCGAGGAGATTTTGACACTCGACACCTGAGACATAATGGATAATGTAGCTCTTTTAGGCTAACATATAACTTAATACATTATACCTGTGATGGCGAACATATGGCACACGTGCTGGAAGTGCCACACAGAGCCCTCTCTGATGGCATGTGAGCCATCACCCCAGTTCAGCTCTGCTGCACATGTGAGTGCGCCTCCCGCCGGCCAGCTGGTCTTCAGGTCTCTGCCGTGCAGGGGATGGGTGTGTGTGCGGGGGGCGCGTGCATGCGGGGGGGGGAGGGCATGTGCACACATTGCATTTTGGGGGTTCGGTTCTGCGCACGCTTTGGGCACTCGGTCCGGAAAAGGTTAACCATCACTGCATTATACTGTACTGTTGGAAGAAATATCCATCTGGTTCAGTTCGAAGCTGGGAGAAAGAAACTGGAAACAACATGGAGGCTGATTGGAAAGTTGGTTTATTGAACAGAACCATAAAGATAGTGTGCAGTTCTGGGTCAACTGAACAAATGGTTGAATGAGTGGATGGATCTTTATAGGTTTTTGTGACTTTGAAGTTTTAACTGTTCCGGGGGTGGTGCAATGAAGGGGCTTGTGTTCTGAAAGGGTGTTGGGCAATAACTATTGTGGCTAATAGCTTTTGTCCTGCATTGGATCTTGGGTGAGGGGCTGCTTTCTAATCCTATTATTCTGCCTTTGTTAATTGTGCTGCAAGGAGTTTCAAAATATCCCTGTCTTGGATGGATTTCTGCCTGCAAGATTTGCTTTGTTTATGAATACAGCTATCTAGATACTTGTCTTCCTCTTTCAATAAGCTCTTTATCTCTTAAGTGCTGGCATCTGCTGTGGGCTATTAAGAAAGACTTGGGGGCTGCTTTCTGTCTTTAAGAGCATGTTTCTCCATTTCTCCTTTAGGGAAATATAATATTATGTCTTTTTAATATTTTCCAAAATATTTCATTCTTCTAGGAGTGGGGGGGGGGAAGCTTCCCACAGTACCTCCGATGAAGGAATGGCACAACAAGGAAGTTAATATTGTATAGGTTCATGGCTTCGCAATGCTTAACACTTGCTAATTTTTCTTAGATGTTCCAGTGCAGTCTTTCCCTTCCTGGTCATCCTCTCGATCAGGGCTGTCAAATTTGCAGCCCGCGGGCTGGATGCGTCACGTGCTGGCCACCCCCACACCCAGTTTAGCAAAGGTGGAAAAAGTCACAATACGTCATGTGACACCGCCATGACGACGTGAGTTTGACACTCCTGCTCTAGATCATGGGTGTCAAACTTGCCACGTCACGTTGCTGTCACGTGATGTTTCATGACGTTTTTCCCATTCACGGGGCTCAGGTGGGCATGGCCAGCACATGACGCATCTGGCCCATGGACCGCCAGTTTGACACCTCTGATCCAGATGTATGGCCTTCAGTTCAACGAAATCTCAGCAATGGCCACACACCTGAAGGATCCCTGGGATCAGAAAAGGCTGTGCCTGGGACTGCCCTGACTGCCCCCTCCCATCCCTTTGCACTTCCAGAACTGAAGAAGGCTGGCTCAGGGAGTTCTGGAAACTGAAGTCCATGCAGCTTAAAGCATGCCTAATGGCCACCCAGCCTCTGTGTGAAGGCTATCAACAAAGGAGAATATATCACTTTATACAAATACTATTCCTCTGGCTGACAGCTCAGGACATGCCTCCTTATATTTAGCATCAATCTCTTTTATTGTAGTTTTAATCCATTGGTTCTTGTCCTAAGGCAACAGAAAATAAATCCATTTCTCTTCTGTGTGTGTCAACCCTTCATATATTTGAGGACTTCTATCTCCCTCAGTTGTCTCTTTAGTAGGCTAAGCATGCTCTCTGTGTTTTGCAAGAAAAGCAGTTCCAAGAAGCTTCCAAAGCTAAATTTTACTGACATATTTTGTTTCAAAATCTAGACAAATCTATAAAGTTCTGAAGCCAGTTCACTTGCTCCAAGAACCTATGTCCTCAGCACAAAATCCTCCCATCCAGCCACTCCTGCACTGCATTGTTTATATGTCCTTAGGCAGGTTTACCATATCCAGCCCGAGAAAATCCAGCCTGCTAATAGATTCCACCTAAGAGATAATACTTTCCCTGTTTCTTGCTGCAATGGTGGTCATCCAGATAGTTCAAGCCACTATGGTAACCTCAATCCTTGAGTGGCGAAGATGCCTTAGGAGCAGGCTGGCCTTGAGTACAAGTGTCATGTGCATATCCAGGAAGCAGTGACTTGGGGCTACCATTACTAATCCACAGACACCAGGGGTGGGTTCTAATTTTTTTTACTACTGATTCTGTGGGCGTGGCTTATTTTGTGGGCATGGCTTGATGGTCATGTGACAATTATTTAGGATTTAGCAGAGGTACCGATCTACCAGGCTTTTAACTGCTTGCAGAGCTGTACCGGTCTACTCATTTATTTTTTGCAGGCACTGATCTACCCATTTATTTTTGCAGGCACTGATCTACTCATTTGTTTTCTTTTACCACTGATCAGCTGTAAGGCGGCCCTTTGAAGCCCCACGGCAAGAGTTTAAACAGGTTTTTTTTCCCTCTAGCCATCAGCTGGGACTCAGGAGGCAGCAATAGATTGGGGGTGGGGCCAAATAAAAGGTAAGAATAACACGGGGGGTGGGGGTGGGGCAGAACCGGTTCGGTGACGTCATATTGTCACCACTACTGGCTCAGGAGAACCGGGCCGAACCAGGAGGAACCCACCACTGACAGACACATTTACCAGAAACAAAAGTAGTATTATTCATCATTAGAAGCTGGTGGCAAATAGCAGACTGGTCCATTTGCTGTGAGAAAGCTGCTGCCACAGGCTGAAGTGAGCATCAGGATCCCATGAAACAGTTAGCAAAAGAAAAGGAAAAGAAACACACGCACAAGTATTTTATGCATCAAGCTCCATTTCCATGCAATTCCTACTGACTGCAGAAACGCTTTAAGCATGGGTTGCATTCACCATTAAAAATGTCTGAGGGCAGAGGTTTTCACAAAACCTCTGATTATTCTGCTGGAGGCATTAACCACAAAAGGGCCATAGAAGCCCAGCAAAGGTTTAGAATAAGTATTCCTATCACTAGAGAAAGGTGTGTTGTCCATCAAGGTCAAGCAAAGCGTAACATTTATACATACATTAAAATAATAAGCAGTGATGCTGATTTTCTTGTCTTTTCCCCCCATTAAAAATACAATAATAAATCCCACCTCATTTTAGCAGCAAAATGTTGGCAAGAAATGAAAGCATCTTCTCAGCTTTGTGAAACATTACAAAAATATCTGTGCCCAGGTGTTTGTGCATGTTCAGCCATGTATTTACAGCATAGATATATTTGTATCCTTTTCTATCAATGTGAATGACTGAAGAAACATACACATAGGGAGACTTACGTTTTGGGAGGTACATTGCTAAAATGAAAAAAAACCCAAAATAGAAGATGGTTGAGAGAGAGAGTTGCTTTTTAGAGAAAATGATTCAAAGAATAGAAACTTCAAAACAACAATGCTTGATTAAGGGCATTCTGATACCATCTCATTACCATTCTGTGGGCCAAGCTAAAAACAGGGTTTCTGCAGCTGCCCATTATTTTTTTCTTTTTCAGGAAATTAAAGACAAAGTACCTGGATTGTAACATTTCTCAGAAAGTCAAGCGACTTCCTTTGACTTTAGTATTGATTTAGGCATCGGAGACAAACAATCCAATGGCCAAACTGGAGAAAAAGAAGCTGCAGATGCCCCAAACTTACAAAATGTATTAGATACGGCATTAGGGAAGGGAAGGGGAAGGACAGAGAAGGGATTGTCAAAGCACAGTTCAGTTCTTCCCAAACTCTTCTAGCTGATCTACCTTGGCATTCATCGTGGGAATCACTGACCTCCAGAAAACATCCTTGTAATTGCAAATGTTTGTGTCAAATCTGCAGCTTCCATTGAGAAGGAACTTTTTGTATAATGCCGGTTTGGTATTTTTTAAAATATGATGAACTAGTGTGTGACTTGATAAAAGAAATACCTGGTGTGTATCCAAGTGCAGACATTTACCCAAGAATCAGATGACAGAACTATTTTTGTAAACCAGCCCATTCCAAAGCTTTTGATTTTTTAATCTTAGATACCAGTTTATCAAGGCAGGCTTAAGAGAGGCAAAACAGTATAGAACAGATATTGTAACCAGCTTGAAGCCCCCTTTCAAAGGCTTTTTTCCTGGCTACTCTACCTTGTAATACAGAGGAAACAACTTGCAGTCTTCCATGATCATTACAGGAATAAGAAATTAAAATATTTTTTTACAAGCGACAGTATCCAAATAGTGAAAGCAACGCATTGTCAAAACTCAGGATCTACATGCATGTGACATTATGGTATGCTCATCAAAGGGGTAAAGCTTGCAGTGTGATGGACATCCAACTCCTTGTATATGTGCCTGTGTTACCAACTCCCTCATAAATTTTAAAAGGTATAAAATCGATTGAATTAAACACAAAAGTTTTCAGAATGATATTTGTCCTAGAAGAGCAGCTGAGCTGCGCTACTAAAAAATTAAGCATTCTTGGAAATAAGGTTGATGCTGACCAGTAGTGGGTTTCAAAAATTTTTACTACCGGTTCTGTGGGTGTGGCTTGGTGGGCATAGCAGGGGAAGGATACTGTAAAATCTCCATTCCCTCCCAATCAGCTGGGACTCGGGAGGCAGAGAATAGATGGGGGCAGGGCCAGTTACCAGTTCTCTGAACTACTCAAAATTTCCGGTTCTCCAGAACTGGTCAGAACCTGCTGAAACCCACCTCTGACGCTGATGTGCAATACCCACAAGAAAAGTGCAGGGCTTCAATTACGTACTTGCAGTTGCCATCTTGGTAGTCTTGACTTCCCTACATAGACACCTCCCTGCATCCCTGACCATAAGAACCTGACTTCTTGCTGATGTTAGAGGATCAGAAGGAGAATTTCCAGCTTCAGTCCTAAGTCTGAATAGGTGAGAATTCAAAGAGAAAGGAGGGGGAGTGGGAGGAGAAAGAAAAAGAAAAAGAGAAGGAGAAGGAGAAGGAGAAGGAGAAGGAGAAGGAGAAGGAGAA
>WNWU01000006.1:40199456-40282073 GCA_012654045.1 Ptyas mucosa | reverse complement strand
GAGAAGGAGAAGGAGAAGGAGAAGGAGAAGGAGAAGGAGAAGGAGAAGGAGGAGATCTGCTCAAGCTTGTCCAATTCTTGGTGAGAGATAACTGCAAAGGCCATTATATTTGATGGGGATGCATAAATGAACTGTATCTCAGAGTGGCCAGTGAAGCAACGTAGGGTTGCACAGTTGTGCTTTAATCAGAATCCTATTTGATTACTGGGAGCTACAGTAATGCCATTTTTTTTTGATCAGAAATGCAGGAGGGGAACTCCATCAGTCAAAAGTATCTGCCAGCTCATACTCTCGAGCATTTGGAATCGAGAGACACCCTGCCTGAGAAACTGGAGGCAATGTATCACCCTTAAGATTAACAGCCATCGAGACCCTTTCATCTGTGTATGTCTCTCATTTCCTTTTAAAAGCTGTTTTGGCAGCCAGCATTGCTTCCCGGATAGAGCCTGAAAGCAATTTTTTTTTTTTTGCTAATGAAAGTGGTTTAAGTGCTTCTCCTATTGGCTTGGTCTGAATATGTGAATCTTGGCAGAGGGCAAAGCAAGCCTCCCTTCCTCTCAACACTCCCCATCCACCCACACACTCTCCCACACATATTGTGCATCTGCTGCACCCACCAACCGCACATTCACAACAACGCAGACTCACATGGTGGCTGTAATGCAGGGGTAGTCAACCTTTTTATACCAACCGCCCACTTTTGTATCTCTGTTAGTAGTAAAATGTTCTAACCGCCCACCGGTTCCACAATAATGGTGATTTATAAAGTAGGGACACTTTATAGGAAACCCCTGCTACCCACAATGAAAGCTGGAACGTCCACTAGTGGGCGGTAGGGACCAGGTTGACTACCACTGCTGTATTGGGTTATCTGCAAACAGCGGTTTGGGCTGCAAATAATCAGGATGAAAACTAGATGGCAACAACGAATTGTATTTCTCTGCAAAGAAGTTCCTGCAGAGTTTGCTTTTGGTATTGCTTTACTGCCATCTGATGGTCAAATAGATTTTTGCAGCTCAGTTCTCATAGGCCTAGCCCTACTCCATTATACTGTTGTTACCACCACCAAAGCCCAGGAGCAAGCATAACAGGTAGGGGAAGCTGCTTAATGAGTAGATGCTGAAAATCTTACCCCAATATAAAGTTCCAGCTGCCTGAAGAAACTGCAGAATCAAACTGAAACCACCGGGAGACTCAGGTGCTCCAACATTATTGCTTCTCGCCATGGCTACCATAATACAGATGGTGCCACAAGGTGGGTAAGCTTAGAGGACAATCCAGCAAATAGGAGGAAAGGAGGTCTCAAGCTGATGTTCCAACCATGTAGAGTGTCAGCTATAAGAATCTAGCCTCCTAAAGCTTCAAGGTGACTGGCGCTCTGAAATCCAGCCAGTAGAATTGATCAATAGTGCAAGAGAAACTAAAGAGTCAAAGAAGAATAACTGCACCATGTTTAAAAATAATAAAAAGTAAAGCTCTTGTGTTCTCTGTGGGCCTGATCTGGCTTTGTCAGATAGACATTTTTTATTGTCCATAAAGCCAATCTTCATTCAACAGCTCCTAATATAATTATTTTTTGTGTGGCAGTATAAAATCTAAATATATCCAACCGTTTACTCATTTGAATGATTTTTCCCCCCTACAGTTTATATCAGCTCTGAATATAAAAACTCAGGGGAATCATGTATTTGTCATTTTATAATTACAGATTTACCAAAAAGCTCATGATCACCCTCAGCTGGTTACAATGAGGAACGATTCTGAGGCCAAAGACAAAATACAGGTTGGTTCCACATATTTATCCTCAATTTCACAATTGATGATAGCAAATTATGGATCTATGAATGAGTTAGCTGAAGGGTCACATAACTCATTCATAGATCCATAATTTGCTATCAACAATTTTGAAATTACTCCAATCTTATTAAATGCCACAACTTGGAAAGATTAAAATATCTATGCAGATATAATTTATGTCATACTGATTCACCTTCTTGGGTCAATTTGCTGGAACACTTTGTTTTATAAACTTTCAAAATTTTAAGATATTCCACTTCTGCATTTTAGAGGAATTCTACTGGGGCTTGGTTTATAGAGTGAATTAATTCTACATTGCTAAAATGAAGGCATAGTGCTTATAAGGGTCTTGTGCTTATTTGCATTTATCCAAAGCACACTTGCCATGGTTCTGGATTTTTGCATTCCTGGGTTTTTTTCCTCCTCCATTAAGCTAAAGTGCCCTTCAATTCACACTGAGTGAGGACAAAACCATGTTGGCATAAAAATCATTGTCCCTATTGCAGGGGTCAGCAACCCGTGGCTCTGGAGCCGCATGTGGCTCTTTCATCCCTCTGCTCTGGCTCCCTGTTGCTGGCCAGCTCTGCAATTGATAGGGCTTTCGGTTAGGACAGGTAGAGGAAAAAGGATGATGCACTAGGAGGAGACTCTATGGTGGGGGACTGGACTTCTGGTCAGCAGAGGAAAAAGGACGCTGCACTACAAAGACTATGATGGGACAACTGGACTTCCAGTCGGCTACAGAACTGAACGGGGGCTTCCAGTTAGGACCTTTGTGGCTCTTTGAGTGTTTAAGGTTGCTGACCCCTAGTCTATGGAGATTCTCAGTCATCCAGGTCACGGTTGCCCCAAAGGTATTTTTTCAAGAGTCAATTGGACTTTCTGAGTTTTCTTTTAAAGACATTTTGCTTCTCATCCAAGAAGCTTCTTCAACTTTGAAGAAGCTTCTTAGATGAGGAGCAAAACGTTTAAAAAAACAACAACAACGAAGTCCACTTGCCTCTTGAAAAAGCATTTTGGACGTTGTCCCTATTGCAAAATTCTTTTCTGCCTCTATCAAAACTGTTACAAGATGTTGCAGAATGACAGCATCCTGATTTGTGGAACGCTGCAAACAGTATTGGCATGGTGATTAGCTTGCTTCTCTGGCTTTGCTTCAACATCTTCTTTCAAAAGGTCAGCATCCAGTTGGGGAAATACCTAATAATGGAACAAGGAAGCGTAACAGGGTGGATCTGGCTTCAGGGTTCTGCTTGAGTTTGTCTAGCCTTGTTTGTCTACCTCTTGAATGACCTTCCAACTTAAGCTAATTGAAGGGGAGGGGAGGAAAGAAGGAAAGTGCACAGTAGCCACAGAGAAGACAGAAGCAATGCTTCTTTAATGGTTTTGCTGCTAACTAGAACTTATAGAGTGGGAGAACTGACCTTGACTCTCTGTTGGACAAGCAGTACTCTTAATTCACAGGGAAAGGGAGAAGTGCACTGCAGTTGTTAAGTTAGTAACATAGTTGTTAAGTGACTCTGGCTTCTCCATTGACTTTGCTTGCCAGATGGTCACAAAATGTGATCACATGATCCGGCGATCCTGCAAGCATCATAAATATGAACCGATTGCCAAGCATCCGAACTTGCCAAGCATGTCTGACCATGGGGATGCTGCAATGGTCGTAAGTGTGAAAAACAGTTATAAGTCACTTTTTTCGGTGCCGCTGTAATTTTGAACAGTCGCTAAATGAATTGTTGTAAGTCGAGAACTACTTGCATAAGAACAATATAGGTCTTGTACATCCTCACAGAACTTTCTGCACTTGAGTTCATGCCGCCATTCTTATTTAGGGACTATTTTCTGAAAATGTGCATATTCAGAAGACAGCAACATTACTGGCTGTTTTGAGAGCAAGAGAACATTAGCGAAAAGCATTACAGATAGAGAAGCGAAGAAACAATTTCACCAACCAACTTTGCGAGTGCCAGAAGAAAGAAAAATAACTTGAATGTTTGGGGAATAAGTTATTGCCTGACTCACATAATATGCACTATTTTGCCTTAGGCTTTAAAAATCAGACATATGGAGAAAGTTAGGATAGAAATAAGCTTTTTCCACAAATAAGAACAGTCAACATTAGTAAATCTACTTCGAGGTGAAGGTAGAGATAATGGATAGCTTAAAGCCTCAAGTTAAGCCATAATGATTTCTGACTCAGCAGGTGTATCAATCTAGCTATGTTATGTGAAATTGATCAATAGTGGCTCATTAAACAAACTCTTGTTAAAGAAACACAAGTTCTGTATGTTGTGTGAACCCAGTCCATGACATCAAATTTTCATTTACAAACCTCAAGTGCACCATAGCATCATTTTAATTGCCTTCCTCTTGAATTTGGCACTTTAAGTGGTTTTTCAGATTTACCATGTTGTGAAGACCCAAAATGGCCACCATCCTGGCTTATCAGAAACTAGGTACTACTATACCTTACCACGAGATCTGATATATCACTGAGTTTATAATGACCTAAGATGCAGGGAGGGTCTGCTTGACACAATAAGTCTATAATCTCAGTTAAAGAGCTGAACTTGTGCGTATACCCAGAGAGAATAAAATGATGTCAATATATATTCATAGAGCCTTGCAATGTGTTAAATGAAAACTCACAGCCACCAGGCACAACAAGAGCAGAATAAATGCACAATAAGCTACTTATAAACCTAACCTATGGCTTTGCATATGCTGTGGCTTACAACCCACGGTTTATACTTTCCAAACTGATGTGCAAACCTAGCAATTACAGTTTATCTAATAAACCAGGAAACAGCGTGTTCTAATCCTGCCTTAAATATAGAAGCCAGCTTGGTCAGACCCTAGGAAGAAGGCCAGGGCAACACTTCTGAAAACATTGTCAAGAAAACTGTACAGACTTGTCCAAGTAGTTGTTAAGAGTAGTTGTTAAGAGTCAAGGCTGACTTGAAGGCACACAAATAAAGCAAACCACAGCTTAGCTTTTACAGTATGTGAAGTCAGTATCTGTCTCAGACACTCAATGAGTTCCGTGGTCAAATTGTAAGATTAAGCTTGAGTTTAGCAACCCCCATTCAAACCACCAAAGCTCATCAACCCGCAGTGATGAGAATCCAATCTTCCCAAAGTTAAAGCAGTTGATGCAGCAGGAGATTTGGGCAAGGAATCAAAAGCAATTTGATTTGCCCTGCCCAAGAAAAGCAATTTGCTGCCCTGCCTAAGAAAACAGAAAAGTGGGTCTTGGCCAGCCAGGCACATACAAGCTTACTTCTGGGAATGGAGAAGTATGGCAATGGTGAAATGCTACCGGTTCACGTGAACAAGTAGTGATAAAACCTACCAGTTCCCCTGAACCAGTATTTCCAATGATCAGCTGTGCTGCGGAATTTAAAATTACTAGAAAGCAGGAAATCCTGCTTTCTAGTTAATCTAAATCATGTGGCACAGCTGATCCCCCCCTCACTGTTCTACTTACCTTCCCAAGCCTCCTTTTGGCACGTGCTGTGCATGTACACATTTGGTGCACATTGCGCATGCACATGCAGCACACGTTTGGGACGCGGCATGCATGCGTGTGCATGCAGCACATGTTTGGCTCGCATTGTGCGTGTGTGCATGCCACACACGCTTGGCAAAACCAGTTCAGATTTCACCACTGGGGCATGGTAGCATTGGATATCATGTTTGATCATATCATTTGTTTTAATCATCTTTATTAATATTTTTTTTTAAAAAAGCAATACAATCTAAACTCAGAAGGGGAAAGAAAACAGAGGATAGAAAGTGCAAGAAAAAAGTAAGAAGAAAGAAAATAAAAATAAATATTAAAGGAGTGGCTTCCAAACTTTGTCACAACAAATACAAACTTTGTAATTCTTCCCCCCCCCCATAAGGTTACCTCCAAGTATCTCTTCTTTCCATAACCCAACTTTAGCTATATGCAAATCCATAAATTAACATTTCAGCCCTGGTATTAGCAATAAGTCCATAAAAGGTTTCCAGCATTTTATAAAAACATACCTTAATTTAACTTTGGTCAAACAAATCAACTTTGTGCTCCTTCCTTTTGCTCCTAGTGTTCTTGATCTTTAATTCATTTACATATCTCATAGGATTTTACCCTGTTCAGGGTTTTTTTTTCATTTCAAAGACTGCTTTAAATATTTAAGCTTATGATTTTTTTAAAATTCAGAATTGAAGGCAGATTCATCTGGCATTTTCAAACTTGTCATTCTGAAGATCTCTAACAGCTTTGAAGTAATTAATGAACAGTTTCCGAAAGTGATTAGAAAGTCAAGTTTGTGAATTTAGTGTCCTTTAAAAGTCTCCGCTGGGGTTGCAAGCAAGATGACTAATCCCATCATCTTTCAGCGCTCAAACCCAAAGAAAAAAACTGCTATCCTGAAGTCTTCTCTTGAGGAATCACCAGGAACAAATGTAAGTGATCTTCTATCCTCTTATTTGGAAAGGTCCCAACTGGTCTACTCACTGGTTCTTTGGCCATTACCAAGCTCATTAGTTCCACTTTTTCAGAGTTTTCTCAGTTCACCATACTGCCCCCACCCTGAAGCTCATGGCAATGTAAGAGCCTTGATAGTAAATAAGTAATCACTTGCAAGTAATATAAAGGAATGAAGAAGTGAACTCAACATGTCTTTGAAAAAAAAACTATTGGAATGTATTATGAGAAAAAAGGAGAGAGGAGTGAAATGAGATGGAAAAAATGAACAAGAAATTGAAAAAGAATCTAAATTCCAAGGCATGGATAAAATGAATAGTGATGGAACAATAGAGAAAGGAGAAAGAGATGATTCTGAGCATCTGATTGTAAGGACAGAGAATATAACAATTGTTCTCTCTCCACCTTCTCAAACTCACCAGTTAAAAAGGGCGCAGCTGGGGTGACTGGTAAGCAGGTTCACCTAAGACAGCCGTTTATATTATATTAGGTTTATATTAAATGCACATTTCTATCACAGAATTAGAATAACTGTGAGAAAAATAGGAAATATTGTTAACCAGCCATGTATGAATCAGAATCTCAAAATGTTTGGGATCTTCTGCAAATTTATCAATCTCATTCTGAATTAGTTTGTCCTGAATACTAGCCATGCAAAAACCTGGTAACGTCTGCCCTTCTTGTTGATCTTACCCAATTTTATTCGTCTCAATGAACTGAACTACCTTTCCACTATTCAAGTTTTTACTAGTAATATTAAGAGTACTGTAATAAGGTTTGCTTAATGAATTTAAGGAGATATATGTGTGTGTTGCAGTAAATGTAGAACTCTATTTTCCATCTTTAGAATATTTTGTTTCTCCTTCAACATTTCAAATGAGCTGAATGCCTTTTTTTGTGTGGGCGAGGGGTGCCTTCATATCAGTCTTGTCTCCTTGGAGACTATCTGGATTACACCCTGCAGTTTTCTTGGCAAGATTTTAGAAGTAGTTTGCCCTTGCCTGCTTCCTGGGATCGAGAGAGACTGGTCGAGGGTCACCCTGCTGGCTTTGTGCCTAAAGTGGGATTAGAATTCATGTTCTCCCGATTTCTAGCTTGATGCCTTAACCCTGTGATGGTGAACCTATGGCACTCATGCCACAGGTGGCACGCAAAGCCATCTCTGTGGGCACGCCAGCCGTTGCCCCAGCCCAGCTTCATTGTGCATGTATGCATGCCTCCTGCCAGCCAGCTGGTCTTCAGGTCTCTGCTGTGCATGTGCGGAGGGGACGGACGGGGCATGCGGAGGACACGCACGTGCATGTGTGGGGGGCAGAAAACATGTGTGGGGGTTCAGGAGGCTTTCCAGTCCCAGAATGGGGTGCAGGGGGCATGTGAGACCCCCTATGTCCCATTTTGGGCCTGGAAAGGCTGCACCAACCCTGGAACCCAAACCAGGGCTTTGGGGGCGCATACACGGAGGGCAGGGCGCATGTACAGGGATGCACGTGCATGCATGAGGGTAGGGCCCATGCACCAGGGGGGCACTCACATTGCATTTTGGAAGTTCGGGTATGCACGTGTGCATTTGTGCATGCATTCGCACACTTATGCTTGCTCTTTGGGCACTCGGCACCAAAAAGGTTAACCATCACTGCCTTAACCAGTACACCAATGTGTTGATTTCATGTTATTCACTGATATTTTGAATTCATTGCTTTGAATTCTATATATCCAAATTCTAACATCTAGAGTGGGTGAAGAGAGAAAACATTGGAGATTTGCTTGCCTTCTGCAGCAAACCAGCTTTCCAGCACTGAAATTATTCAGTTCAAGTATAGTATAAAGACTAATTAATCAAAGCATTCTTCTACCGTAGATCCATCAGAATTTAGGACACATATTTGCCAGCCATTATCTAGAAATAATTAGTTAACAACCAACTTGTCTGCTAATTCTTGAACAGTTGAAAGTATTTTCTTGAAATGCCCGTTCTTTTTCTCTTCAAAGACATGATTGAATGTTTTCATAATAATGAGCTGAATAGTCTGCAGAGGTTGCATTTCAATTCCAACATTTCAAATAGGCTGAAGTTATAATAAGACAGAAAAAGAATGCCTGTGTACTCAACACAGATTGTAGCTGATATACAAACAATAATGGCCAATTTCTGTTTATGGAGATTCTCAGTCATCCAGGTTATGGTTGTCCCAAAGGTGCTTTTTTCAAGAGCCAAGTGGACTTTTTGGTTTTTTCTTTGAAGATGCTTTGAAGGCCCCTTGGAGGTTTATCTGTGTTTTCAGGGTCACCTGAGTAGTGCAAATGTGTGTGGGCCCTTCTTGGAACTGCTGAAAGCACTGTGTTGCAGACTGGAGATAGATGATGTTGTACTCCCCCTTTGTTGAGGGCTGTTCAACATAGGACAACAAACCCATCAGGACAAGATTCAGCAGGCCATCTACATTTAAAAGACAACCGCCACTCTTTTGAAGACAGCCAAGTCCACATTTTGGACCACTGGTTTGAAAGAGGGGTCATCTATGTCAAAATTGAACAGCCCTCTCTCATGAGAGAGTCTACAACACAGACCTCCAAACCTCCAAGTGGCCTCAATGACTCGCTAAAAGAATGCAAATGACCAGCTGTCTGCAAGGAGTATAAATCCTTTCATTCCTCACCACCCAGTCAGAGCTGAAGAAACTTCCTGAGCAGTTTCTGCTTTCTTCCTCATTTCTTATTCTCTTCTCTGATCTTTCCTCCAGTTATTTTATTTAATCTGCGTTTTGTTAAAAGCTCCCAGCTATCCATTCCTGGGAATCTGTGTAATGGGTTTGTACTGCCAGGCACTGTCAGATATATATTGATGGTCGTGCTCATTCGGTTCTATGAGGAAGTTATTTGGTCAATACAGCTTCAGGTTCAAAAGTTATTTTATTATTTACAAATATACAATAATGAACAGGGCGTCCTGTTGCATTTGTTACCCTAACTGTATGACTGAGATGTTGAGAGGAGAGAGAAGTTCACTTGTTGTCTTGCTGAGATAGATGGGAAGAAGCAGGGAAGATATCCATTTGATTTGTGGGTAACAGTCCAATAAGAGAGTTCATTGGTTGATAGTCACATGGGATGTCTGTAAAGACGTAACCCCTTCTGGTCCCTGGGGCATCATACGTAGGCAATATCTGACAGGCACTTTGTTCATTTTCCAAACAAACCATCCCTAGCCTGGGCTGATAGAGCAGAGGAACAGATACATAGATGGTGGCTGGATGAGATATTTTCATTTCCTAAGACAAATTTCTGTTGCTTTCATTACTACTTCACATTACTTGTATTTTTATTCAAACAGCATGACTACAGATTGAAACCACTAAGAACCTTCACATAAGAGAGTTTCAAGCCTGGGAAGAAAAGCTTTATTTCAGTTTTAGATAAACTGGACTGAGTAAGGCAGTACAGCACAGCATTGTCTGCTGTGTATACCATGATTAGCTAATGTTAATGACAATAGATGCATGCGTTGAACAAATACACCTTTCTGCGTTTCACACTTTTCCAACCTTTAGCGTACCATGCGCCTGAATGAAATTAACAGGAAAGAGAGGCATTTTTTGCACCTTTCCCACCGCTATACATTTACAGCATTTTAATACCGACTCCTAAGGCTCTGGGCAGCGCATAAAAAAACCAACATAAAAGCCATTAAAATCCAATTCATATTAAACTTTTTTTTAAGGCGAGCATTTTGTTGGAGATGAGAAGAAGTGGCAGCTTAATAAAGACGGTTGCTTCGCACCATCACCCCTCCCGCATCCAGAGAACAAGAATTCGTTAAAAGAAAAAGAAAAAAAGTGCAGCGGAGGGGACGAGAACCGAAGAGAGAGAGAACCGAACAGGGAGACGCCCACTTTTTTTTTTGTTTTGCCTGAAGAGACGCCGGCGCTGAACGCCCTTCCCAACTAAACACCCCCCCCCACCGCCTTAACAAGGCGCGCGGCGGCTATTCCTTCAGGCGAGCCACCTCCCACCGGGGCAGCGAGCCCTGATTCTGCCTTCGGCGCGCGCCTGATCCGACCTCTCCAGCGGAGGCGGGGAAGTTCCGATACTCCTCCTCCTTCTCCAGACTCAACTAGCCAATCCCGTTTGCCCTGTTTGGCCGCCCAGGCTTCATCCTAAACAACGTATCGAAGCTCGATTCCCTCGCCTTCCCGCCTGCTTTGTTCAAACAGTCGCAGGCGGCGCCCTGGGAGAATGGGTCGGTGCGGCGATCGGCTGTTTTTGCAACGCCGCGGACAGTCTCTGGCATTGCTCCTGGGGCAAGTGCTCGCCACGGGGCTCATCCAGGCCGTGAGCGTTAACGAAGCCCTGCCTTTATTAGCAGGTAACTGGCTGGATGCTGCCGTCTGAAATCGGTTCACCAGCCAACAGTTGGCATTAGATAGAAACCGCGACTTCTGAGCCATGTCAGGGCAAGCGGTCGGGTGTTTTGTCCTTTCGGATTTCTGTCCCTAATACAGATAGTCCTTGACTTACAATAGTTCGCTTGGTGACCGTTGGAAGTTACATCGGCACTGGAAGAAAAAAAAAGGGACTTATGACCGTTCTTCACACTTACGACCGTGGCAGCAGCCCCTCGGTCACGTGATCTACATGCAGACTCTCGACAGTTGACTCACATTTATGACGGGAGTCATGCGATCCCCTTTTGATGAGCAAAGTCAACGGGGAGGCCAGATTCATTTAACAACTGTGTTACTAATTGGTGATTCACTTGACAAATGTGGGGAGAAAGTCGTAAAATGGAGCAAAATTCACTTCACAAGTTTCTCACTTAACAACATAAATTTTGGGCTCCAGGGTGGTATTAAGTTGAGGACTATCTGTGGTCCATTATCGCTCTTACCCCGGAATCTTTAGATAGCTTGCCTGACCGCTCGCCTGTCGGTTCTTTGGTGCTTCAGATGGGACTGCCTAGCAACGTAGACAGTGTTCCTGCGCTTGCATCCCTCTTGACTGTTTGGAAGGCAAAAGGTGCACTAGGACTGTACATACAACAGGTCATTTAGTAACCGTTCGAAGTTACGACGACACTGAAAAAAGTGACTTAAGACCGTTTTCCACACAACCATTGCAGCATCCCCCATGGTAATAGGATCAAAATTCAGATGCTTGGCGACTGGTTCATATTTATGATGGTTGCAGTGGATCATGTGATCATCTTTTGCAATCTTCTGTCAAGCGAAATCAATGGGGAAGCCAGATTCATTTAACCGTGTTACTAACTTAACAATTGCAGAGTTTCATTTAAGAACTGTGGCAAGAAAGGTGGTAAAACGGAGCAAAATTCACTTCACTTAGCAACATAAATTTTGGGCTCAGTTGTGGTCATAAGTCGAGGACTACCTGTTCTTGTTCAGAGCTTTGCAAATTAATGTATGAAGTTTCTGATTTGGATTTCTTAGAGCAGTGTTTCTCAGCCCTGGCAACTTTAATATGTGTGGACTTCAGCTCTCGGACTTAAGCCAATTTAAGTCCACACATATCATGTTGGGTGGGGAATTTGGGAAGTTGAAGTCCAGACTTCTAATGTTGCCAAAATTGAGAAACACTAGCTTAGAGTAAAAAGGGAATGAACAAGAAAATTATGCTGTCGAATTATGTTGCAGATGGGACAACAGTGGCCCCAAATATATGCGGGTGTGTTTTTCATAGGAAGAATTTAGGACCCCAGTAATGGATTGCAGGGCTGATAAACCAAATCCATCAAATCATAGAAGGCAGGTGTATTTCAATGTGGCAGCTTGATTTGGTTTGTGACAATTATAATTCTTGGAAAAATGTCTAAACAACTTGCATATACAGTATTTCATGATGCGGTGATTAACCCTTTTCCTTTTGTATAGATAGTGGCTGTAAACAGTTGAAGATAATGAAGATAATGCAGAGTACAGAATCAACCTGTTTCTGCTACATTCCCAATGGAGCAATGTACTTACAAAATACTTGGTCAACTATTCAGGTAAAGTCATGCCATTGATACACTCATAAATTAAGTGGCGAGGGTTTTTCTCAGCAGCTCTTGGTAATATTGATGCTACTTAGAATTTTACATGTTCCATTTCACCAGCATCTAGAAAGCTACATTCACCTTTATTCTAAATAAATCTTGTGGTCTTATATAAAGTAGCATCTACATGTAGAGCCCCAGTACTATGTGTAGATTTATTTTTGGGAGAGCAATCTTGTAATTTTTCAGACAAACATCAGTATTTGACTCCTGCTTTTTCTTCCACTTGTATGATTGAATACAGAATAAATCATTTGTGTTAACTGGAACTTGAGTTTTTAGTTTGTATCTTACAATCAAGGCAAGATATCAAGCCAGGAATTACAGGCTTACAAGCACTGCTTGTGTCTGGAGCAACAGATTGTTCCAAGCTCAAGAGCAAGTTCCAAGTTCAAATGCAATTCATTATTTATAGGTAGCACTCATCTCACAACCATTTGTTTAGTGACCGCTTGGATGTCACTGAAAAAAGTGACTTATGACAGGTTTTCACATGACTGTTGCAGTATCTCCATATTCACGTGATCAGAATTAGAGTGCTTGGCACCTGGTGTGTATGAAGGTTGCAGTGTCCTGGGGTTATGTAATCACCATTTGTAACTTTCCCAGCTGGCTTCCAACAAGCAAAATCAAAGCCAGATTCGCTTAATAGCTGCATTATTCACTTAACAACTGCAGTGATTTGTTTAACAACTGTGCAACAAAGGTCATAAAATGAGGTGCAACTCACTTAACAACTACTTTGCTTAGCAGTGGAAATTATGGATTCAATTGTGGTCATGTTGAGAACTACCCATATTTGTACTAGTTCACTTACTTGTGCAAATAGCTGTGGTAGCCTCAGGATTTCTGATTGAAAGTGTATATAAATATAGACAAACTTCAATGGTGTAAGAAATCCTATTGTTCCATATTTCACAATTCCTTTTAGCTTTCGAATATATAATTAAGAATTATTATATTTTTTTAGGTGTCCATAAACAGCACTGAATTATTTCAAGTGGTCTATATCCCAGATGAACGTGAATGCCAAAATTCCGAACATTTCCTAGATTTTTTGAAGTGCCTGATTAGCAATATTTGGCAGCCTAGTGTGTCTAATCAAACGATCATAACAGTGGACCAGTTTGTTGGCAAAACATGTTTCAGGATCGAACCGATAAATAAAGTACTCTTCACTGTGAGCGTACAACAAAAGAGTGAGTAATATTAAGAGAAATCAATTTATAAAATACTTTTGTATTGTTAGAAGTATGCATTTTCAGTACATAAGTGAAACAGGTTTCGATTTCCCATCTTTCTGTTTTGTTCCAGTGTTGGAGAGCAAACTCATTCTGTTATTTGTTGCTGGTGGACTTCTTTTTCATTTTGCCTATAACTTGAGTAGGTACGTGCTAGCTTTTCTGGAGTCTGTCAATTACATGAACTTGCTAATTTTGAAAATAATAATGAGCTGCAAGTTTGCAAACCTAAGAAATTGCGTTGATTTCAGAAAGACTTGAGATAAGCTATACCATGGGTAGGGCTCTTGTTCTGCCCTTTCAATTTTTAAAGAGTGTATTTATTTAGACATGCAATATTGTCTAAAGCAGTGATCAGTAAGTGGGTGGAATTAATAAAGGGACATAATGAGAAATAAATTGAATGACTATACCAGGGCTGAGTAGTTGGCTTAGCCATGATGTATTTAGCAAACCGTGACTGAATACACCCATCACATTCAGCTATGAATCATGATATACAAACCAAAAAGACTGGATTTACATATTAAGATAATTTGAAACTGAACCAACCACAGTATAGCTTAACCCAGACTCTAGAAAGAGTGCAGAGAAGAGCAACAAAGATGATTAGGGGACTGGAGGCTAAAACATATGAAGAATGGTTGCAGGAACTGGGTATGTCTAGTTTAATGAAAAGAAGGACTAGGGGAGACATGATAGCAGTGTTCCAATATCTCAGGGGTTGCCACAAAGAAGATGGAGTCAAACTATTCTCCAAAGCATCTGAGGGTAGAACAAGAAGCAATGGGTCAAGGAGAGAAGCAACTTAGAACTAAGGAGAAATTTCCTGACAGTTAGAACAATTAATAAGTGGAACAACTTGCCTGTAGAAGTTGTGAATGCTCCAACACTGGAAATTTTTAAGAAGATGTTGGATAACCATTTGTCTGAAGTGGTGTAGGGTTTCCTGCTTGGGCAGGGGGTTGGACTAGAAGACTTCCAAGGTCCCTTCCAACTCTTATTCTACAGCGGGTGAATCCAGGCAATATGCAACAAGGCATTTTCGTGGGATGTTAATTGCAAGATTGGGGGGCTGTATAAGTAAGTGAAGTGATCTGTAGAATTTAAATAAAGCTGTATCTTTGCTTTTCTACTTTCTTGAACTTGTTTTCCATGCGCAAAAGATTTACTAGCATTCATGTGTTTTTCCCAAACAGAAGTAATATCTTCTATTATTGTGCTGGGATAGCATTTGGCATTTTCATACCTCTAGTCTTTCTCGTTTTCATGCTTAAAAGGTTTATTCCCAAGGTAAGTTTATGACCTTTAATATATAGTAAGACAGCAAGTATTTGATACTTCCCCAATGTTAACTGAGCTTTTAGTTTCATGGGTGAATCAAAAGTTACTGAAGTGGTTTTAACCATGGGATAAATATTTCAGCAGCCAGCTAGTAGATGGTCACTAACTGGTAAAGAAGAATAAAACCTTAACATTGCTGCAGCTTGGGGTAAATAGTTTTGAATTCAATATTTTCTATAGAGACAGAGTCAACTGGTTATTTATTTTTGGACAAGATTTCACTATGGGTGAAAGATTCAAAATCATAAGATAGGTAACAGGGTGGCAGCAGTTTGTTATTCTTTGTCTCTATAAGCAAAGCACATTCAAGAAAACAGTTGAATCCCGATTCTTTTTCTCCACTGGAAGTATTCCTGGAGCGGAATTCAATTTAAAATGTTGTACTGGTAGAAGAAGATAATTGGTCTTTGTGTTTGTCTCTTTCCTCAGGAGATCCCTGATGCTACTTCTTCCCATTATTTTAGAGGTCCCTTAACCCTTCAAAGCAGGTTTTTTGAAGACATAGGGAACTGCAGTAGAAGGAAAGAATAACTGAAATATAACCCGGCAGTTCTTGATATATTTAATCCAATCACTCCTTCATCTTTGACCATAAAATGGAAGAGTTGACTTTACTTTCCATGTCAGCGAAACACAAAGTTTAGTTTTCTAGCAATATACCAAAAATATATATCCTTAAAGTGCTGTATTAAAAATACCATGTTTGTTCAGTGTTCTGCTTGGTTTTGTTCCGTGTGAATTTAGACCATGGATTATACTTTAATTGCTTTTTGTGGGTCTACTAAGTTTTTATCAAGTAGAAATGTAAGGGCTTCCCATCCATAGGCTGCACTTGTATTTGTAAAAAATCCTCCCCAGTGGCCATTAGATGTTCATCATAAGAAAGGCATGAGCTGATCCTGTACTGGCGTTGCCTTTGTAACCTTACATTCAATGTTTGTGCTAATTGTGGTGAAAATAGTATGTACCTGTGGGACAAGAGGTATATTTGGCTTTTGCGAGAAGAACCTTTTGACTTTTAAGTTCCAAAATGACATTCTCATTACCATATTTTTTGGACTATAAGGTGCACCTGACTATAAAACACACCTAAATCTAGAAGAGGAAATTAAAAAAAAAAGTTTTTGGCCTCCATACGCCCCATTTTGGGCCCTTTTTCAAGGCTTTTTTCAGCTCAATTTTTAGGTTTTTTTGGCCCATGTTTGAGACTTTTTTAGGCCATTTCTTTCTGAAAAAAGTGGCCAAAAAAGCCTTGAAAATGGGCCAAAAAGCCTTGAAAACAGGCTGGAAAAGTCTCAAAAACAGGCCAAAAAAAGCCCCGAAAATGGGCCAAAAGAAGGCCTGAAAAAGGCCCCAAAAAAGGCCCAAAAATGGGGTGTGCGGAGACAAAAAAAATGGCCGGTGGGTGGGTGGGGCTTCGGCAATATTCGGTCTATAAGACGCACATACATTTTCACCCCCTTTTGGAAGACAAAAAAGTGTGTCTTATAGTCTGAAAAATATGGTAGTTTTGTTTAATTGTGAGCTCTTCTCCTCAGTCTAGATTTGCTTCAGCTTGATTTGGGTGGTTTCACTAACTCACTTTTGTATATCTTTATGGACAAACATGCACCCTAATCAAACATCATTCTTCTTTTCCCTTCTTTTAGCTAAGTACCTTCTGGATTTTAATGAGTGGGGGCTGGTTCTCTTCTCTGTATATGTTCTATATTTCAAGAGAAAAACTGAAATGGATGTGGAACAATTCTACATATTATATACTGGGTATGAGAATTAATAACAATATAAGAGACTTTGAAAAGGAGCTTCTTTTGCAGTTACAATTCTTTTCAGTCCTAAAATGGAAAGCTTGTCAAATGAAGTACATTATTTCCCAAAGGTTGCAGATTCAGTCTAACTATATCCTCATTAGGCATGCCTATTGCAGGTAGCCCTCAACTTACAACCATTACTTTAATGACCGTTCGAAGTTACAATGTCACTGAAAAAAGTAACTTATGACCGTTTTTCACACTCATGACCGTTGCAGCATCCCCATGAATACACGATCAAAATTTGGATGTTTGGCAACTGGCATCTATCTATGATGGTTGCACTATCCTGGGGCTATGTGATCACCATTTACAACCTACCTAGCCAGCTTCCGGCAAGCAAAGTCAATGGGGGAAGCCTGACTGCATGATTCACTTAATAACTGCAATTGTTCACTTAACAATTGCAACAAAAAGATCATAAAAATGGGGCAAAATTCACTTAGCAATTGCCTTGCTTAGCAATGGAAATTTTAAGCGGTGGTTGTAAGTCTTGGTTGCATTCCTGGTGAATCTTACACAGTTATATTTGAATCATAGAAAGACTATTCTGAAAACCTTCAAAAACTGAGATTTTATTGTTCTCTTTCCCCTTGCTCTGGGGAAAACAGCAGCCTTTCATTATTTTGGGTGTAAAAAAGCTGTCTCTTCCCTGATGGGAAAGATGACACTTCATATCTGCAAAAATATGCTGTCCAGAGACTTCAAGAGCATCTGGAATTATGTGAAGTGATAGAAACATTCTTTATGTAGTGTCCTTTTATATGATAAATAATCACTTAGTGTTTAGTCATGGCTGGTTGTGTTTGTTCATAGCACTAAACCAGGATTATTATTATTTTTTTTTTTATAATGCTGGGTCATAATGCTGAGCAATCGGGTAGATTCAAATATCCATATGCTAGAATGACTATGTGTGAACTAAATAACTGTGTAAGAAATGTGCTTGTTCAACCTCTGCTATGTAGCTGCAATTATACAAACTCCTGCTTTAAAGTCATCTTAGCAAATACAGATAGTCCTCACCTTACAATTGTAACTGAGCCCCAAACTATGGTTATAAGTTGTTGCAGTCATAAGTTGAGCCATAAACATGACCGAATCTGATTTTTTTGATATTTACTGCCAGAAACCGGAAGTTAATACTGGAAACCAGCAAAAAAGTAACTAATCATGGTTACATGACTGAGGGACACTGCAAATGGCGTGAAGGTGAGCCGGTTACTAAGTGCGCAAAATGTGACCAAAGGGAAGGGGTGCAACTGTTGTAACTTCGAAATGGGTTGTACGTTACTCCGGAGAGGTCCATTGTAACTGGTCATTAAGCAATCAGTTGTAACTTGAGGACTACCTGTATTATGAGACTTACCTCTCAGTAAATAGCCATACATATTTATGAACGCATATACTATATAGTATACAATGTCATTCTTTTTTTACTAGAATCTTGATCAGAAAGTTCAAAAAACCCTCTTTCCATGAGTATTATTTTAAATGATGCAATTGGAAAATGAGCACATTCTACCATTTATTCATATTAATCAATATTAATCTGTCCAGAAAATGCTGAGCAGATACATTTCCAGAGTAAGCAGCCTATCTGTCCTTCAGATGGGCATACTTGGAGTAACTGTAAGCTGTTGTTATGCCATGAAAAGTATCCCACTAACAGAAAAAAAATCAGGAGTGGAAAGAAATGACTTCCAGTTTACTTAAATATCCGTCCCAGAAACAAAATGTTACTTCACACAATTTAGCTCTGAGTGAATGGTTAGTTGCAAGCCTAAAATGAAGTAAATATATCACTTTTTTTATCTACTGATATTTCACGGCTAAGTGTTTTGTTTTTCAGGGTATATTTTATCAGTTGGATTGATCTCTTTTGCTATTTGCAAGAAGCATGGGCCACTTGGCAGCGAGCAAAGTATGAATCTCTTGATGTGGATGTTGCAGCTGAAAGGCCTGATCTTCATTTATTTTGGCATCGCAATTCCCCAGGTTGCCTATGCAGTCACAACTGCTATGCTCTGTACAAAATTCATGCATTATCCCCTTCAAGCATCCTGCTACGTTGGCAAGTTAGTAACCTTTCACTTATTAAATCAAAGCAATATTCTTACCAAAATTAGCTGAAGCAACTGTTTTTGTATAATGTAGTCTGACATTTCAGGCAATTTTGCACTGTCAATGAAAACCGTATCATTATTTATTTATTAAATTTGTTTGCCTCCTATGTTCTGTTTTCTCTTTGTCTAATATGTAGTGGAGCTTGCACAGTCCCAGAATGTCCCAGAAGTAGTTTGTTTCTGTCCTCAGCTGTAAGTCATTCAGCACAAGGCTATGGGGGCCTTCCAGCTCAAACTGAGTAGCATCACAATGTATAGAGAACAACTTGTCTTTGAGGATATAATTTTTGGCATGGGTGCCCTTTTTCTAAAAGTTATTGTTCTAGTGCAGTGATGGCTAATCTTTTTGCCATTGCATGCCAGGAAGGGGGGTGGGGGAGGTTCGCGCACACATGTGCCACACCCATAATTCTATGCGCCCTGCCCTGGGCATGCGTGTGCAACCCCCCTCCCCCTGCTGGCACGCAATGGCCCAGTAGGCCCGTTTTTCTTTCTCACCTGGCTCCAGATCCTCTCTATGCATCTGGGGAGAGCAAAAACAGCCTTCCCCATCCCCTCGGAGGCCCTCCGAATGCCTGAAACAGCCCATTTCCCAACTCCCAGTTGGACAGGAAGTGACTTTTTTTGCTGTCCCCAGCCTCCAGACACTCCTAGAGAGGCTCTAGATGCTGGGGACAGCAAAAAAGTCACTTCCTGTCCAACTGGGAGTTGGGAAATGGGCCGTTTCAGGCCTCCAGAGGGCTTCCGAGGGGGTGGGGAAGGTTGTTTTCACTCTCCCCAGATGCATAGAGAGGATCTGGAGCCAGGTGAGAAAGAAAAATGGGCCTTCCCACCACACCCCCCACACCCTCCAGAGGCAGGAAACAGCCTGTTTCCCTACTTCTGGTGTGCCCAAAAGGCCTGAAAACCAGCTGGCCGGTGCGCACATGCGCGCCAGAGCTGAGCTGGCGTGCCCACTGGTATGGCTAAGCGTGCCACTTGTGGCATGCGTGCTATATGTTCACCATCACGGTTCTAGTGGATTATGATATTTTTTTGAGAGATGGCTTATATCACTCTACAAATAAATTGTCTATGTTTGTAGCCAGGGCAAAGCAGGAATTATGTTACTGATGCTTAGTTAAGGAAACATGAATCATTCTTTGAGGATAAGCAAAACAATTTCCTGGTTTGGTTGCTCCCATACCCTCAAGAAAGCATTTGCTGCTTTGAGAAACAAAGTCTGCTTAGACAATTGCCTTAGGACCTTGGTAAATTGGCAAAGGTTCTAGGGAGAAGCACAAAACTCAAGGAAAAATCTGGGATTCTGGGATCAGCCCTAATAAAGCATGACTAAAACAAATCAGACTGTGTAACCATAGCTTCCCTTTGCTTTATTACCTGTGATGCATTAAGAGATTCAAACAGTCTGTAGTTACATGAAACCCGGTCTTAGCATTATGTGCAATCCAAGTTTCTGTTTTGTTATTTTCTGTACTCCCTTAGAAGCAATCATTCTAGGAAGCTTAACAATCATCTGAGCCCATATTCAATATAGAGTATTCTTTATATTTTGGGTGTGTTATTTTAGAAGTAGTAGCATTATTAGAGATTTTTCTGATTCATGGTTGTGTTCTAGTACTTAAGCTATTATACTTTATTCAGCACATTTTAGTATTAATGCTATAATAGACATTGCATGGAAAAAGATTTAATTTTATCGCTCTTGAGTGAAAATATATGCTACGATTTGCCAGATAATTCAGCGTGTGTCCAAATACAAGTGCCTTCAACAAGTACAGCTGTTCACCTGTTAAATTGTACAGTGATAAGATACCTGCATGTTAGGGCTTTTAGCAATAAACTCAGGAACCTGGGGAGAAAAATTTCTTTTAGCATTTTGAATTCTAATCATAATTGTGCTTGGAATCTCATTAAAGGGCTGCCAAACTGTTTAGGTACAAAATTGGCACCTTGTCAACAACTCAAGTTCGGCTGTGCTCGGAGAAGCCTTAAGGAGCAGATCTGATCTCCAAGGCAGCAAGGTTAGAAGGTCACTTCTTACCTTTACCTATTGCAAAGTGGTACAACACAGTCCTCTATGTCTGCTCAGAAAGAATCACTGGAATTTACTTAGGAACAAACAACATAGCTAATACATTCAAATTGCCTTGAATGTAATTCTTTGGTTATTTTAACTTGGTAGGATTTTCCATTTAGTATAGTGTAGTCAAGAGCAACAGTCTGCCTGTCAGATTTTAGACATTCTTTTTTAAAAACGTATTCCATACTGTTTGAATTTCAAATCCATAGTGCAACCTTTACAGTGCCCTCCCTTTCTTCCTGGTTTAGAAAAGCTGCTCAGTATTTCCACCCAGAAAAATCAGAGCCTCGCTATCTGACAGAAGACGAATACCGGGAACAAGGAGAAACAGAGACCGCGAAGGCCCTGGAAGAGCTGCGCGTATTCTGTAGGAATCCCACTTTCCCCTCCTGGATAGCTGTGGTCAAACTGCAATCTCCACAAAAGTAGGAGCATTTGTTTTCTTTTCCATATCTCAAGGCTTCATTTGTGGTTTTAAAATAGCAGTAGCTTATTTTCCATTGAGGCTGCTCTTCCACAGGAATCCTCTCTGGCGGGCTACACTTGATGCCTTTGTGGTTGAGATTTAAAGCAAGGTGGGGTTGGGCCAGTATTTTTCTTCCTTGCACCCCTCCCTTTTATCATCACTTTTAAGTGTTTGGTGCATTGCTTTCTTCTGGTTATTGATCCCTTTTTCTCCTTTCTCCAGGTTTGCAAACTTTGTTCTAGGTTCCCCTCATGTATCTGCTGAAGAAATGACAGCCCATGAGGCACAGTATGGCATTGGAGGAGCCCTCCTGGAGCAACAGCTTTTCCACCCAGAGACCGAGGCAGAACCAGAACCCCAAAACACTTCTCCTGAGGTGGAGGAGAGAAACAAAGAGGAAGGACTGAGACTAATACAACCAAACATCCGGCATTTCCATAGTAGAGAATTTCTTTGAGCAGCTGCCCAGGTCAGCAAAAACATGCAATAACATGCTTTTTTGAACTGTAGAGGGCAGTCAAGACATTTTGAAGGACTTACCATGACTTCATTGGTTTCCAGGAAGCAGTTAAGTCTGCAAACCCATCATGATTAGAGTTATGTAAGGAGGGAATCCAGGCACATCTGAACAATACTGGATTTAGTTAACGTCTCTGCTTACAGGAACATGAAGGCTATTGCTTAGCGCATTGTAAGCCACCCTGAGTCTCCGGAGAAGGGCGGCATATAAATCAAATCAAAAAAAAAACAAAAAACCATTTGCTGAAGGTTTGATGAGGCAGCCTGTGGAGGGCTGGAGCATGGAATTCCTCTGTTATTCTGCCAGTTTACAAGCAGTCTCTTTTTTTGCCTGATCGTGGTTTCTAAGTTTGCACATTAACCCATGGTGTGCTTAACTCTCATTTGCTGAGTTCACACAAACATGTTAAGCCATAACTTTTGGTTTGTAAATCACAACGGCTGCAACCCAATACAGTCATGTTGCTTGGGACCAATGACCCAGTGAAGACAACTGATGCTGGGAAAATGAGCTGAGAAGTTGAAGTTACTGGTGATTAACCACTTTATGGTAATTATTTCTCTCCAGTGATTGGGATAAGCTGAAGTTGTGTTGTTTTAGCATCATTTGCAAATAAATTGAGCGTTCTAGACGCTACAGTTGCCACAGGGCACTCATCTTTAGAAAAGCCCAGGGAAATGTTGGAGCATAGTAGTAGTAGCAGCAATGAAAGCAAAGGAAATAATAGGTACCTTGGGCACAATTCCAAAACATCTGGAGCACCACTTGAACACCGTCGGAATGGACAAAATCACCATCAGTCAATTGCAAAAGGCAGCTTTACTTGGAACAGCTCACATCCTGTACCTTTTAACACCATCAAATATCATCTGCCTATCCCAAGTCCTTGGAAAGGATTCAGTAGGTGGATAAAAATGCCAAATCCAGTCTAAATGTCTGGTAGAGGGTGTGACCAACAAAACTAAAATTTATTAAATGATATGCCACCCAACTCATAGTGACTCAGGGGCTACTAGTACAAGTAGGACAGAACTAGTGTTTACTCCTGTGTACATGGAGCCCTAAATCCCAAAACCTTCCAAGTCCACAAGAGGGATTTGCATTGCTCCCACGTTTCCGCAGATTGCATGGTCTTTTGGTTGGTTATTTGTTGCTTGACTTTTTGTCTTTGGTCAGTTTTTTTTTCTTGATATACTTTGATGTTTTTTCTGTAAGTCACATGGTATCACTATGGAGTCAGGCAGCCTTGAAACCGAAGTACCTAAATGAATGTATGAAAGGCTTAGAAGCATATCTGTAAGGAAAGACAGTTAAGTTTTGCTTTGGCTCCAACCAAGCGATTTAGGATGGAGGTCTTAGAAACAAGAAAAGGGAACCAAGGAGATCTTGTTTAATTACTTCATATTAGTCTAGCATACAAGACTCAAAGTTTGCTGTAATGTAATCATGATCTCTCTGATTAACCCATCCTACTGGCTTTTGAGAAGATTTAAAAAATGGAGAGGCCATTTTATATACCTTGATTTTTAAAAAAGTTGAAGTATAAATATAAACAATAACGATATGTATGTGTGTCGATTGATGCATTGCTGACAAAATGCACTGTGGAGTAATTGGAGAACTGTTTGGATTTTGTAAATCCCAACCTGTTTTTAATACTCACTTTCAAATAAAACGAGCCATTGTACATAGAAAGTATGTTCAAATGTATTAATAAAGTATCTTAACTCCTGCACAGAGCAGCCCACAGGACACTATGCAAGGAGCATCTGATAGTGCTAAAGATGGAGGTCCTTGCTGAATAAGATGGTTGTTAATGTTGATTTACTGCTCATCTCCTGGGTTCAAATTCTTTCCGTGAACCCCTTGATGCCAAAAATAAAAACAAGAAAAGGGTTATAATTAACTTCCTCTGGGCAAGGAAAAGGAAAGGGAGGAGGGGAACTCGTCTATGATCTCACGAGGGGACAGTTAAATCCATCCCCTGTAGGGCAGCTCTTCAACTAGCCAGACTACCATCGATCAATACTTGTCTGCACTTGCAACGAATTTCTATGCTTCATGTACCAGCAAATGGGAAGGGTTAGATTAGAGCAGGAACAATTTGATTGCATTAGGTGCCAAAGAAGAAAAGCTGCCTTGTTTTGCAAAAAGTGACCGTGTCAGGCCAACCTCGGCTAATCTCAAAGATAAAAGAGTGACATTTAACCTGTGGTTAGAAAAAACAAAGTCCTCCAGAAAATCCCAGGCTTTAGGGAAGTTGAAAAAGCAACCTGGAAAAAGAAAGGGACAAGTCACCTAGTAATTGGGAGTCAAGCTCAGTGTGGGGAGGTTATCAAAAACACCTTTTTGCAGGACAAGTGTCATCATAACCATTTTAAGAGCTACGATGATTTCAAATATGGCCATAATTGAGTTGAGGGCTTCCTTGCTGGTAATTTTATAGAGAACTCTTGCTGTGCAATCAGTTGCCAAAAAATTAGTGAATCCTTTTTCTTCATTTTCAGCAGGAGACTAGTAAAAGGTTCCCTCAGCATTGAGGCCCTCAGTGCATATAAAGCAGGTAACAAACGTGCTGAATACCTGCAGTCATCCAATGGCTGATGAGATGAGTCATTTTCCCCTTCTGCAAACAAAACAGTCAGATTAGATCATAAAGTCTTGTTAATATTGTGTTTCATCCTGTACTTTTTAAAGACCTGGCACTAGTCAGAACCATTAACTGGAGAAGAGATGCTGAATGGTGAGTATCTCAAAACTAGTCTAATAAAAGCACAAAGTACCGTATTTAGTAAATACAAAAGCTTGCTAATCCACCCCCTCCTATGGTCATTCATGTTTTTAACGGGACATGACATTTTTGACATATACATGGAATTTTATTTATCTCACTACATTTTAACAACTTCACAAATACGAGAGCTGTCTACAGCCCATTCACAAATAAGGAAGGAACCGATTTGACAGGCAGGTTGGATATGTAAACATAATGTGCAAGTTCAATGCCTTACAATTCGAATATCCAATTAACAGTTATTACCAAAGTGTTTATCATGTAGACTTCAGATATGTTCATCTAAAGGATCCACCGTCTCAGTTTTTAAGTAACCATTTTCAGTCTACTTTGTTTTTTTTAAAAAAATCATTTCCTTCCTTCCCTCCGCAATATAAACATATAATAAATAGATTTCTGATTTTATTTTTAAAGGTCACTTAAACAAGAGAAATTTACAGTACATTTAAGTTGAAGTGCAAAAAATAGCTAATAACTACTTGCCAATATTTGGTCCCAGGTACATATTGTTATAGTCCCTTAAGGCTTATGTAAGGAAAACACCCTTAACATCTATCTTAAGGTATTCTATATTCTGCATTCAAAGTAAAGTATCTGAAATTTAATTCTATGAGCCACACCAGCCCTTGGGGCATAAATGGCATCCCACTGGCTGGCAGAAGTCAAAAACCATCTGGGCAAACCACGTGTGAATGGGACTCCTCTAATGGAAGGCTACGTTTGATATAGAGTATATGCTTGAAGCCTAAGCGCTACAAAATAGATTCTAATGTTTTCCCTCAGCTATAACAACAAAGAATGTACAGGAACTGGGTTCAATTCAGTGAAATGTCAAATCCGAATCTGTCAATGTCTTGACAAAGTAGTGCTAAGACAACATGATCAATATCCATTTTTCTCTTCTAGCTGCTTTTATTATTAACTATGTCTTCCTTTCCTATACAATAATTAGGATTTATACCCCTTCCCAATCCACAGGCACTTTAAATATACTCAATAAAGTTTTATTCCCTTTCCCCTTAAATAAACATTCTATCGTAAAATAAACTATATCGGCCTGGCTAAGAAAACTTCTCAAGAAGCAACTGATATATATGCCTGCTGCTGAACAGCCTCTCATTACCGGTTTTCAGAACATACTGCAGGCCTCAGTTAGGGAAGTGGTATCAGCATCTTCACTCCCAAAAATCTAATAAAGCTAGACATTTCTGACCCTTTGTTGTTATTGTGTTACACAAGTAGGAACTTCTCAGATCTGCCTGAGGTGAAGGAGTCATGTTTCCCTATCACATACACCAGAGAGGCAAAAAAGAATCCATATATACAGACTGCTTCTGTAGGACAATCCCTCTTTGGTGATTAGGGCAAATTCATCCCATATAAAATCATTAGTATCTTCCAACTGTACCATCACAGTTCAGGTCTTCAAACACAACACCACACATGTCAACCCATATCGTGTTCTTGCAGGGTTATGGACAACCACATTTTCTTGTTCTGGTTCTTTCTAAAATGCTAATCCTCTCTGGCCTGGCCACAGCAACATAAATGCCGCTTGTCTGGTTAGGAAGGCTTCAGCAGATGTTTCATGTAGAACTTTACCAGCCAAAAGTTCTTCAGCATCTCTGTGAAGTCTTTACAAAAGACAGAATTCTATGTGGCTCCCTCCTTCGTTTCCATATTTAACTATTGTATTTTCTCTGAAGTTTCGGTAGGTTACAGAACTGCTCTAAGGAAGCCTGCACCTCATAATAAATAATCACTGTCTAAGAAAAACTGCTATGAGCTCTTGTCTTCCCTTTCCCTAATATTGAATTAAAATGTTCAAGTGCATTAAGCAAGAAGAAATGGAACTGAATGGCGGGGGATTTTGTCTGTGAAAATTAATTACGATCCAGAAAATTATGAAGACAATCAGATGTGTTTGTTTACAACACTTCCATTCAGGTAGGGAAAAAACAACTTCAGATGAAATAGCGTGCTCCTTTGCTAGTTATTAACCCGGCTGCTTTTGCTTAGCCTTCCAAATTGTTCCTGCAACAGGCCTCAGGTTTTGTCACAGAAAAGGCATTAAATATTTTAAAAGCTTTGGCTGTATCAGGTTACTATTGCCAAGAGGAAGAGAAGTGAGGTCTCAAACTCCCACGTCAGTCTTTTTCTGATTGCCAAGAGCAGTATTCAGTGCCACGAGCTGGATTCAAGAAAAGTCCTATTCATGCCTCCTCTCAGGAGACTGAGCTCTGCCTTCCGAAGGAACAGGGCAGTCCGAACTGCGGTGGTTTTCAAGGGTAGCTGTAGGTACTGAAGGTTCTACCACTGAACCATCAGGTCTTTGATCCAGAGGACTATCTGGTATGGAATCATGATTACTGCTGGCATTCTACAGAAAAAGAAGGGAAAAACCACAAGTTAACATCTGGCTATGTGGATTTGTTCAGAAAACACACAGAAACTGTCATTCCTGGTAAGCCAAGGTAGCTTCCTCTTAACAAGGATCACAAAATCATATACACAGCACAGCGCACAAGCATTCAGGCAACAGCAAAAGCCATCATACACAGGTAACAGATCAGATAAACTTACCTGTCCTATATTTTCCTAACTGCTTTTCCCCAAGAAGCATGTAGAAAAAAGACTTAGTGTATTTTAAGACAAATAATAATAATTCTGTGTAGGTAAGAAAGAACATTCCTCATAGCTTAACACATTTCATGCTTCTTTATGCACTATTTTCCTCATAAACTTTTTATGCAGTACTTTCTATTGGAATGTCAGTACTGTGATATTTTGGGAACAAAACTATGAATATTTCAGCAGACAAGTACATTATCTTTCCTAATAATCACAAAAGGGATAGCTACAAGAAAGACATTGCTAACCTAAGAATGTGTTGTAAAACATTCTTCTCCAGCTAAACAAATAAAAATACTAAAAACCCTGTTTCCCCCAAAATAAGACATCCTCTGATAATAAGCCCAATCGGGCTTTTGAGCACATGGCAATAAGGCCAAGCGCTTATTTCAGGGTTCAAAAAAAATATAAGACAGGGTCTTATTTTCAGGGAAACACGGTAACAAGATTAATTTTATATCCCGTGCACGAACCAACTGATATAAGAAAGCAACCTCGTGTGTTCAGATCGCTTTGCCAGATTGGGTGCTAACGAACTGTTTCTCTTGCACAACCAAGCATGGGATGAGATACTACAGAGTACCTCTGTAGGTCTGAGACAGAGGTGGGTCCTACTTACCTTTACTACCGGTTTGCAAGAGGGCCGTCCACGTGTGCTCGCTTTGCTCGCACACACACTCTTCTGCGCATGTGCAGAAGCATTTTCATAACATCAGGGTCAGTGGGCGGGGCCTCCCGCCAGTTTTACTACCGGTTCTATAGAACCGGTGCGAACCGGGGGCAATCCACCACTGGTCTGAGACAGTAGTGGATTGACTATGCAAAAATAGTAATGTCAACAGCTTTTTTTCCCTTGATGTTTTTAAAAGGTGCTGACTTTCTTTGGCACCCAGTGAAAAAGTTCAGCTTTGCCTCTTGATCAAGAGTTCTAGGATTAAAAAAAAACAACCTAATAGATTCTGCAGTCTGAGAAGATTTGACTGCATATGTATTGTAAGATTACAGCACTGTTACCTTACATCTCTCCATTTAAAATATCCCACTGGATTTTATGCCTGTCATACAGGCCCAGAGACTCTCTAGTTTGCTAGCTGCTCCTTCTCTCCAACCATGCTCTGAATCCTTTTACAAATCATAAGTTAAACGACAAATGAACCCTAAAGTTTTTTCTTCCTATGAAATGACAATACTGAATCAATCCAATGCAAGGCATAGAGCAGGGCTGTCAAACTCGCGGCCCATGGACCAGATGCATCACTTGCTGGCCATGCCAACACCTGGTTTAGCGAAGGGGAAAACAGTAACAATATGTCATGTGACACCACTGTAACGTGAGTTTGACACCCCCGGCATAGAGGCTCAAATTGTATAATTTGCATTATACAAGCAAAATCTATGTTACCTTTTTGTAACCTCTGTTATTGTTTTAATAGAACAAATATTTAATATGTGAAGAATGTTATGTACTAATACTATAGTTTTGGAGCTTCTGTTTTAGAATCGGAAAGCCTTGAGTATCAGGTGTGTGCAACTTTTTGCCTGGAAATACCTTTCATGCACCCAGGCCCTGGTTACCTGCAAAGGCTGGTTTTCGAGTGCCTGATTGGTTTTGGAGAGCTGAACCATCTCTTTTATCTGATAAAGAGCATAGGCTAAAGTAACCCAGGGTGAAGAACTGACACCCCAAGCAGGCTTGTGTACATCTTCCTGCTCTTCTTGGTGCTTGGTCTTTTTGGCAGGAAGCTTGGGCAACGGGCGAGGCATGATATCTTCAGTCTGTTGTACCAGATCAATCGTGGCAATGGGCACTGGACTTGAAGGCACTGGGATCCTTTCGGCCAGCATGGTCTTTTCTACAATTTCAAACAACAGACAGGATGTTCACTTCAAGAGAATTCACCATCTAAGAGTTAAGTGCAAGCACTTTTCTGAATCCAGCATTCTGATCCTAGCTTCTCTCTAGCTGTAGTAGGAATCCATTGCTAGATTTTGATAGCAAGCTCCATTTCCTCAATTATAAAGTTAGCGCTTACTGACTTGCTAGCTACTATACTGGGGAAAAATACTTCACACCCAATATAATACAACAGAAGTAAGGAATCTTCTCTCAATTTATTGCAATATAGCTCTTTTTGTTTGCAAGAAGAAAAACCAAGCACTGTATAAAACAATTATCAATAATATTTAACTTCCAATCTTATTTTCAAAGAAAATAGTACAGGGACAGCCAAGTGGAGCCACGTTTTCAAACATCTCATGTAACTTTAGGTCATCTAATTCTTCTAAGATGCAGTTCAAAGAAATGTATCAAAGCATCTACAAAACCAATTTTTAAAACAGACTTATTACACAAAGAGGTAGAGTAATAAGAGGCAAGCTTATTTTTAGCAAGCTTTTTAGCTTATATGTGAGTCATTTTACATTTCTCCCCATTCTACATCCTTCTATACAGTCAGAAAAACTCCAGAGACAACCTCCAGATGGATCTGCATGTTGAAAATTACAAATTTATGGGATGAAGACTGGGAGAAATTGTTTTATTAGCAGAAACCATTTTTTATAGACATTGGATTTTACCACTTTTTTCCTGGTATCGTTTTCCCATGTCCTTCCATTACTTTTAAATCAATCTGTATTATATCAAGAATGCAAATCAGGTTTACTATTGCTTCAATCTGACATGAAGGGGGGAAAAAATCCAGTAACCCAATCTACTCTTGGGCATAGTGTAACAGGACTGCAAAACTACCAATGCCCACTAGATGGCAACAAATATTAACCTATTTTGCTTAGGCTTGGAGTTCAGATCTGGTAGGGCTGTAGTAGACAAAGCTAGGTGGTAAACAACACAATATGTCACATGAACTAAGAATGAATCTAATCCAAAGTCATAAAAAGTCATCACTCCAGCTAATTGATTAGAGACAGCAAATAAAAAAAAAAAGCAAAAAGGACTGCAGGATAATGCAAACTAAAAATAACCCAAAGGAGAAAAACCGGTTAGATAAGGTTGTATACCTAAGGAATAAGCATTTTACCTTCTTTCTCATCCTGAACTGCTATCCACTGAATCAAAGCAAAAAGCAAGAGGATGACAAGAAAAGCCATTCCTATCCCTCTGAAGGTTGAGGCTGCTCCTGTAGAGGAAAAAGCACACAGAATAAGGTCCAATTCTGGTGGCACAGTGGTTAGAATGCAATATTGCAGGCTAATTCTGTCAACAGCCAGCAATTCAATTCTTTCTGGCTCAAGGTTGACTCAGCCTTCCATTATTCTGAGGTGGGTGAAATGAGGACCCAGATTGTTGGGGGCAAAATGCTGACTCTGTAAACCGCTTAGAGAGGGCTGTAAAGCACTATGAAGCGGTATATAAGTCTAAGCGCTATTGCTATTCAGTTGAATGGCAGCAATTGACAAGGTAGGCATATATTTACTAAAGCATGCCCTACTCGTGCTTTAGTAAATGAATAAATTTGGTGTAGTGGTTAAAACGCCAGGCTAGAAATCAGGAGACTATTATCGTAGTACTAGCTATAGGCACAAAGCCAGCAAGTGACCTTGGCCAGGTCACTCTTTCTAAGCCCAGGGAAGGAGGAATGGGAAATCACTTCTGAAAAACCTTGCCAAGAATAATGGGCAATTGCCAGGAGTCAAAATTGACTCAGTGGCACAAAAACAAACAAACAAACAAAACTCTATCCTCATTTAAACGAGACTTTCTCCCCTGCAAAAGCATACGAGAGGATTCATCCTTCAATGAAGCAGCTGCACCAAGTAGTTGATCACTGCACCATTTTGTTTATTCTCCCTCAAAAGGCAGAATTCTGATCACTCAAATGAAAGATATGTATTGGAGTGGAGAAGATGGATCGACTATATTCAAAATAGATATCAAATTAAAAAACTCCAAATAGCCTTTGAATGAAATATTATTAATTTTTTAGTTTATGATTATAGTTATTAGAACTATGTAGAGTTAAAGATCTAGTGAGAATTTGGAACTTATAAAATGTTAGCTTATTTTAGCTTATGATTGTTAAATGCTTTACCCTATATTTGTTCTGGGAAGTCTGGGGCGGGGGGAGGGGGGATGGGAGAAGGGAGTGGGTGGGATGGGGAAGAGGGAGGGTGGGATGGGTGGGAGAAAATGCTTGTATTTTGAAAAACTTTTTAAATAAATTAAAAAAAAAGGCAGAAGATGGCTTGGGTCATGAACGCTGAAATCAAAGAGACAAGTGGAACTGTATTTTAGTTGAATAGGCAAAAATGGATGCCGTTTAGAAAAAAAAAAGCAGAGGAAGCTATCTTCATTTATGAATACTTTTCATTAACAATTGCTGAACAGCTATGACCTTACAGTACACATTAAGGAAATTACACAAGGTAATTATTATAGGTTTTATTTATGCTACAGTACAAGAAACTTTTTAATAGTTATTGTTCTTTAAGGACTCATTAAGGGTCTCAGGTTTCATTAGAAATGTGCACACTTGTCTATTTCGATATAACTGGAATTGAAAGTGTGAAAAGAAATGTTCCCAGGAGAAGTCTGTATTTTAAAAAATCATTTTAATACTAAAAGTTTGGTACTCATTGGATATTACACTTGGAAGATTTTCCCATTTCCTTCAAACAAGACCACATATTTTCTGCTGCAAACTCTGAAGAAAAGAGACTATAGTTTCGCTTCATGATTTCTGAATCTGCAAGCTTGAATAATTCAGAAATGGGTAGAAAGTAGAGCTGGGTGATTTGTTGCAAATCAGCAAAGGCATCTGACTGTTATAGCGGTGCTTAAACATTTGTGACACCTTTTAAATTTTCAGTATTTCTCCATAAATGTGACCTAAGCCATCATCTATTCTCCACCCAAATCCTAAAACTAAATAAAAAGAACCCAAAGAGAGCTCTGGACTTTGGTGTTTCTAGCCACGTGGATAAATTCTGAGTACAGTATTGGATCAGAAGTACAGCCTGCACGCACCTTTCTGTGCCACCAAATTTATCTGCTTGAAAACTTCCTAGTACGGTTTGCAAATCTCTCTATGTGTTTATCAGGACAATCTCTTATTTCTCTCTGTCTTGAGTGGGATAAAAAGATCAATTGATAGAAAGATAGATAGAAAGATAGACAGACAGACACACACACACACACACACACATATATATACACACACACATACATACATACATACATACATACATACATACACACACCCTGTTTTCCCCAAAATAAGACATTCCCTGATAATAAGCCCAATCGGGCTTTTGAGCGCATGGCAATAAGACCAAGCACTTATTTCAGGGTTCAAAAAAATATAAGACAGGCTATTATTTTCAGGGAAACACGGTGTGTGTGTGTGT
Organism: Ptyas mucosa; assembly: GCA_012654045.1. NCBI lineage: Eukaryota > Metazoa > Chordata > Lepidosauria > Squamata > Colubridae > Ptyas > Ptyas mucosa. The sequence continues at coordinate 40,249,373 of WNWU01000006.1, read as the reverse complement.
GTGTGTGTGTGTGTGTGTGTGTGTGTGTGTATGTGATATATATATCACATATCACATATATCACATATCTAAATGTGATATATATATCACATTTAGAAACTGCCCATCTACCGGAGAGGAGGCTGAATCCCAAAGTAGCCAGTCTGCTCAGCTACTAAATCACCACGGTCATTGCAAGAGCATCATCTATCATGCAAATAGCAGAGTTTGTGCTGAGAGAAAATGAACATCTCTACTTCCGCACTGAATTGAAAATCTTACAATTAGTTGACTTTGGTTATGGGCTGAGAATAAGAAGAAAGTGGAGTGCCGTGTGGAATATTTCCTAGAAGATGGTGAGCAAAGTCACTTTGAGATGAAGTTCGGAAGACTTGTAGATGTGCCTCTTGAACCACGGCAGAGAAAGTTGAGTTATTGATACTGGTATTTGCCGATTGATATAGGCTGCAGTGCGACTTTTCCCTTTCTGTGCATTTTGTGTGTGTGTGCGCGCATGTACACATATATATGACAGCCAAACAAAGGAAAGTGTTCAAATTGACTATGGTTGCCTGTAACAGTGAGAGTTACAGCCCAAGACGACGAGAATAGGAAAACTTGCCACGGCCAACTTACCGCGGGTCAATTAAAATAAATAAAAAATATTTTAATTTTTGCCATTCACATTTCATTCTATCAATCCTTTTGCATCTTTTCTTTAAGGATTCTATTCCACCACTTCTTTGGTATTAGTGCAACTCTTGTCCAGCATTGAGTTGTCCTGTGGCAAGATGGCCATGGCAAGTTGTCCTGCAATGAGTTGGCCATGGAGTTGGCCATGGCGAATTGTCATAGATCTCAAGACAGCATCTGGTTGAGGAAAGCCAAATTAGGAGGAGCCTGGTAGCACTTCTGACTGCTACTTCTGACTGCTACCACAGTTCTTCCATTTCCACAACGGTTGAGGAAAAGGCTCTCTTCAAACAGTCGAAAGTTATATAAATGCCCAGGTTTCCCTTACCAAAATAATTGACCAACACTCCACCGATCATTGCTCCGCATCCTCTGCCCAGGCCAAGGTGAAGACCCTGCAAGATTCCTTGGGCTGATGTCCTCAGTTCCGGAGGCACTGCAGCGCTTAGATAGGAAATGCAAGCTGCCCAGATGGCTGCATGGGTTACACCTACAAAAAACAGAAACATAAACACCATTTTATGCATTGTAAAGATGACTGTTGGAGTTAAACACAAATCCTGATCATGGCAAGAGTGCGTAGCTATTTTAGGGTGCAGCTGCACTTTGAGCCCTGTGTACTCTTCAAGAGCTATAAAACTGAATGAGGCCGGGTGGTAAAGAGTGCCAGAACACATTCATACATCTAGCACCTGTCACTTCCTTCATCAGCATCATATCTGGGGAAATTATAAAGACTTTATTTATTTCCTAGCATACTTCCACTCGCAGCCAAAGAAACAATGTAGGTCTCCCAAAAGCCAGTGATAACTCATCATCTGAATGCAGACAAAGTAAGCAAAGTAGGAATGCTACTTGAGAAGTGAGCATCACATTGTCCTCAGGTTACCCACATGTCAACAGTGGGCATGAAATATATCTTTAAAAGTTTACAGCCAATCCTCGACTTACAACAATTCATTTAGTGACCGTTTGAAGTTACAATGGCACTGAAAATGCAATTTATGACCGTTTTTCACACTTACGACCATTGCAGCATCCCCACAGTCATGTGATCAAAATCTGGATGCTTGGCAACTGAGTCATATTTATGTCCTGAGGTCATGTGATCATTTTTGGCAACCTTCTGACAAGCGAAGTCAACGGGGAAGCAAGATTCACTTAACAACCACGTTATTAACAGTTGCAGTGATTCACTTACAACTATGGCAACAAAAGTCATAAGATTCGGCAAAATTCCCTTAACAAGTGTCTCATTTAGCAACAGAAATGTTGGACTCAATTGTGGTCATAAGTTGAGGACTACCTGTATTATGTTTTATCAATATGCTAGAAGACTAATAATCTTTAAATTATAGATGTGCAAACTCAGCAAAATATATTTTACTTTAAAAAAAATCATGAAAATAAATTTGGCTGGTCAATTAACTTGCCTGTATAGTGTTACATTTAAATTAAATAAAGTTTCCATACTTTTAATAGAGTACTTAATATAACTTTTAGTAAAATACATCTTGCAACTAATCTAGGTGGGGTTTTTTTTGTAAAAACAAAATGAATTATTTCCTAAATTAGAAAATAGCAAAAAACAAATTTCAAAAAGTAACAAGCTCAAATTCCAAACAATATTGCTGAATATCTAGGGTTACTGCAGTCTTCATTCTTTCAGTCACATACTTGCTAGTACTATAAATATTAAATAGTACTACAAATAATGTTATGAATATTGGAGAACCAGTTTTATGTCATTGTTAAGGTGCTAGAATAGAAGCTGAGAGACTTCAGTTCTAATCTTCCTTTAACTACAAAAGGTGTGATTTTGGACCAGTCACTCTCACTTTTATCAGGCCCAGCCCAAGAACAACATAGAACGATTAAGGCAAAAGTTCAGTTCTTTATTTGCTCATACCAGATAGAATTTTGTCAGACCAAACCTATACTACTCTAACACTAACTGATATACCCTGGGAGTTTCTAGGGAGTGGCTATTCTAAATCTCTTCCTCCTTCTGATGATCCAGCTCTGGGTTGTGTTGTCTCTTGTCTCACCTTCCCTGGAATGTGCTTCCTCCTTCCTGGTAAACTACCATTTTTTTGTAGTCCACCACACCACTTCCCCTTTGTGGTCTATCACACCAATCAACCTTAAAGGGTCACTGCTGTGGGGAAAAATAGGAGGTGGGAACATTATATAGGATGCCTTGAGTTGTACAAGTCAGAATATAAATCTAATAGCAAATAAATAAAAATATTCTATTCATAGTTAGAATGTTAACCAAAGTGAGGGAAGAATGTTAACCTGGGTGAGGGAAAAAACTAAAGGTAGTTTAAGTTTAATGGATGAAAATGCCTTATGAGCACAGCTATTCTAATCTTCTACTGGATGGGCCAATCTTTAATTTTGGGGGGTTTTTTTGGTGGACCTGATTGTTCCTCAATTTGCAATATTTTTCTCTTGGACTTGGAAGCTTCTCTTGGACTTGCATTGCCTCCCTTCTAATCAGATGCATTAATTCATAGGGCACAGGATACATCTCAACAAGTCTTGCCTGGATCTCAGAATGTCCACCTCTTCCCTCCCTCAAATCCATTATCAGCTACTTGGCCTTTAACTTTCACCTCAGTCACAGAAAATGACTGATATTAACCAAAACAGAACAAAACTGGTTCTGCCTGAATGTGTAGTTGGTTTTTTAAAAAAAACAATATTTTCCTTTCAATTACAGGTAATAGGATAGTAACCGGTTTAAGAAATTAATGCCTTCTAGGTACAACCCTGTTAGCAACTAAGCCTTATCTGCTGCAAGTTTCATCAGGAGTCCCTTGTTTGGTGAAAGGGTGTGTTGTTGGCTTAGATCACATGGCAGAATATTATGTCCGCCAACTGTAGAAACCACTTCCTGTCATTTGCCTTTTTTTCGCCACCTGCCATAATAGAATTGCACAAAAAGAGACGGATCCCTTTGGATTAATTCCCGACGAAAGCTGAAGCCCAGGAGGATTTACTGTATGCATAGTTATGGCTCAGCAGGCATTACAAGTAGGAACCTGAATCGTAGCGTTCAAACACAGAAGCACCCTGTTTTCTTACCTTGAAGGACTTCCATAGGCAGAACAGTCCAAGCATTTTCTAGATAGGAGATGTAAATATAACGAGCTGTATTGCAGGCAAGACCGATATACAGGACTCTGCAAAGCAAATGAGAGGAGAGATTGCTGATTACTTGTGATGTGTTTTAATATTCTTACCAACAAATTATCTGTGTTGCTTTTAACCTGATCTATTCCAGCTTCACAAAAGATGAAGATTTCAAAAAAAATTATCCAGGACTGGACATCAAGTTGTTCACAAACCCTCTTAAAATGCAGAGGGAAAGTGCACAGAGATAGTAGCAGCCAAACTATTTAAATTTGACACATTTTGCCCACTCTACTCAACAAATAGAACCAGCTGGTGTGGTGGTTAAGAGTCCAGGCTAGAAACTAGGAGACTATGAGTTCTAGGCTTACCTTAGGCACAAAGGCAGCTGGGAGACATTCAGTCACTTTCTCTCAGCTCTAGGAAAGAGCCAATTCTTTTGAAATTTTGTCAAGAAACTGAAGAGTGTAGTTCAAACACTACACCAGGAAACAAAAATTGAGTCAAAGGTGTGTGTGTGTGTGTGCACGCGCATACACACACACACACAAACACACACACAGCAGATACAGAAGAGTATTGTTTGTTGATGGGGAAAATGGACAACTAGGGTGGTAGAGCAAGGAATGACATGGAGTGAAAAATGACATTGCAACATTTCATTGCAGAATCCTACTTACCGTTCAATCTACAGGAAATCCTCAATTTACAATTCATTTAGTGACCGTTTAAAGGTACATGGGCACTGAACACAATGACGTAAGACCGTTTTTCACACTCATGACTGTTGCAGCATCCCGATGGTCATGTGATTTACAATCAGAGGCTTGATAACTGACTCTCATTTATGACGGTTGCAGAATCCCAGGGTCATGTGATCCCCTTTTGCGACCCTCTGACCAGCAAAGTCAATGGGGAAGCCAGATTCACTTAACAACCGTGTGACTAATTTAACAACTCCAGTGATTCAGTTAACAAATGTGATGAGAAAAGTCGTAAAATGGGACAAAATTCACTTAACAAATTTCTCAACATAAGTTTTGGCCTCAATTGTGGTCGTAAGTCGAGAATTACCTGTATTTGCAGTGAAAATGTTATGCATAGTAGCAGTTGCATATTTCTTTTAAAACATTTTATTATGTTTATTATTTTTTATAATATATTAGTATGTTATTAGATGTATTTATATATATGCTGATTGCTTTAAATATTTATTGGCATTGAATTGTTAAGATAGTTTTCCTGTTGTTCATTCTGAGTACTACTGCAGAGAAACCAGCAGGGTTCTTTTTAAAAAAAAAAAAAGAATAAATATAAATCATATGCTGTATTTTATTGAGTCTCAAGTGCCAGGTATAAATACAATGGTAAGAATATTCAACTAAGTACCAAAAATATTTCCTGGCTTATACTTGATGTAAAACTATACAAAGTAAATAGTAATAATTTAAAAAATAACTGGCAAAAAAGATGATATTTATTGTAAATATGTCATGCCTTTATCAGAATAAGCTGTCTTTCTAAATGCATAATATTGGAAACAAATATATTTCAATATTAACAGAGCCCATATGGATTCACTGGTATATTTAATGTCTTTTTGAATGTCTGAAATCTGAAATCTGTTCATAATTATAAATATTTACTTTGCCGAAACTGGATATAAAGTAGGGAGTCTTCCACTTATAATCACAATTGGGTCTAGAATCTTGGTCATTGAGTGAGGGGGCCATTAAACAAGAAGCTACCTGATAGCTTCACTCAATGATCACAATCTTGGTTCTGTCAGTTGCAGTTAAGCGACAACACAAGTCATTAAGTCATTAAAGTCATTCCTACTTTAAACCATGCATATAGGAGACTATCTACCCAACAAGATCAATAATCAAATCAACAGACAAAATTAAATTTCCAGGAAGCACCTAATAAAAGACAGATCACAAAGACAGAACAATAGAACACCACAGATTGTCTCCTACAGCCAGGGTCCCCAAACTGTGGGCCGTGAGGTGTTTGCAACCGGGCCATGGAAAAGGCGGGCGAGCGTGTGCACACTTGCGCGAGCTGTGGGTGAGCACATAAATGTACAACCCTCTTCCACCCACCAGTCCGCAAAGCCGGAAAGGTTGGGGAACTATGACCTACATTTCAAATACATTATTAATAATCTGCAATCCACTACACTTTCTCAAGCACTGGGTAGCAAACCCATCCTTGCAAACAGATACCACCCAACCTGAAGCAGATTCTCACAAACAACAGATGCTAATGTGAGAAAGACTCGGCAATCAAACCAGATGGTTATTTTGCCCCTGCATTTACATTAACAACACAATAACAGGTCCCCACACATAAGATTAGATATATTTTCACATGCTTTTCCTCCAATAAGATATATATCATCATTTGACAGTAATATGCCTGTGGACTCTATATTGTACAAGCAGGTCAGGTTAATGGACAGAAATTTGACATTAGGATCCAAAACAAGGACAAAGCAGTATCAGAGCATTTTAACTTGCCAGGATACTCCATTATAGATCTCAAAGTAGCTATTTTGGAACAAGCACACACACACACACACAAAATCACCACCACAATAAAGCAAGAAACTGCTGAACTCACATACATCAAAAGGTTTCAGGCCATCTCAGAAGATCTCAATAAACATTACAATAATAAGCATTTTATTTGCTTATTGTAATCTGTCTCATTAGTAACCTGCATCTGCACAACCATCTTATCTTCCTCCTCTTTTTCCATTCCAACTCATGTCTATTTATTTATTATTGGTATTATTATGTTTACAAATAGTTCAAGGTGGTGAAGGTACCCAATATACATATCTTCTTCTTCCTATTTTTTCCACAGCAACAACTCTGTAAAGTGGATTGGCTGAGAGAGAGTAACTGACCCAAAGTCATTTAGCCAGTTTTCATGGCTAAGGTAGGACTCTCTATTGTCAGATATTTTCTTAAAAGTACTTTCAAACATACGTACATTCTTACAGTTATCATTAAGACTTACCAAGACCAAATGTTATTAGGATAGGGGAAAAAAGAAAAAAGAAACAGTTTAATTTTGATTTGAAGCAGTTGGTATTGGACCTGATCCAGTCCCTGAAAGAAGCCTATTCCAACTGGAACACCATCGACTGTGTTCAATTCAGGGGGTTAACCTCTAGAAAACTATTAGATCACTCTCTGCATGGCTGGATCAGTATAATCAGGAGGAGAAATGGAACATCCAAGGATGCTGACCTAGAATCTGGTCGACCATGGAATGGCTAATTTTGCAGATCTATGACATTGTAAGAAATAATTGTTTAGCTTACATGAACAGTACATGAAAATATAGTTCTTTGTTCTGTACTTGTTCATTGTACAACACCAAGCAGAAAGTTTATGTATCCTAATATATAAGAACAGGCAAATTACAAAAAGAAGCATCTGGGTTCCCCACACAGTATTGCCCATTGATGTTCTAGCATGCTTATAGCTCTGGCTTACCTGATGTGACCAATCAGCTCAATCAGCTTGTGGCTGAAAAAATACGCCGTCAGTTCAGAGATGTGACTTAAAACAGAGCAAACTCCAAAGAGGGTGGTGGTGCCATTCAGATCTTCCAGGTGCCAATAAAGGAAGGTGAACACAAAGCCATATCCAAAACCCATAAACCACGCCACAAACAGCACTGAGCCATACTGGATACTGCAGAGCAGCTTAATCAAGTCCCAAAAATTAAAAGTCTGGGACTGGCTTGTATCACTCTGAGTGTCATGGGAGGAATCTGTAGAGGAGTTTCGGTCCAAGTGGGAATCCTCTGGCTCTGTGCTTTGGGTTTCCTCTTGCTTGTAGTGATTGTACCGGAACCTGAACTGGGTGGCCACAATCAAAGAGAGCGTCATCAAGACTCCAAAGACTATGAAAACGATCCTGTAGTTCTTGTAGTCTGGAGACTTACAGCCTTGGCCTTCAATGAGCACATCAATACGGGTAGAGTCAATGCCAATGCCCACCGACAGCATGGCCAGTCCCCAGCCCAGAGATCCCCACATTCGTTGTAGCCCATAACGGTCCCGGTGTTTGCCAAGGTACTGCAGAGTCACGGTGTCTACTATAGTGACTGAGGAGGCACTGAAAAACTCTCCCACAATCACAACAAGGAGGATGAGCAAGAAGATCGCTTCAACCTCTTCATGATCATATTCAAGAGCAAAATGGGCAGGAAGGGCTGCTTTTGTGGTGACTGTAGGTGATGCCGTTGTGTGGCTGGTGTTCCCCAACAGACCCGCAGTAACAATACCTTTTGGAGTGCTGGCAACAGTTGAGCCCTCTTCTTCTTTTAAAGCACGCTTCCTAGCTCCATTTTGAATAGTTGGAGAAAAGGTAGTTTTAGAATTTGTGGACAAAGCTGAGCTCAGAGTTGGCAAGTTGTAAGTCAGCAAATCTCTTTTCTCTCGACCTTTTGTTATTGCACTTGCCAGAGTGGGCATGACAGAAGAAATGGAGATATTTTGCGGGGGTGCTGCTGTAAAGTGACTGGCATTGGTAGGGGGAACAGAGATAGGTTTCTTTAGTGTACACCTTAAGGTTGCTGGTTTAACAAATCCAATTCCCAAGTTAAACAGCACCCAGCATAATAGGGAGAAGAGAAGAACAACTTTCCCCTTTTTAAAGCGATCTGCTACCACTCCCCAAAACGGAGCGCTGCAAAATTCAATGAAGTATCTAATCCCTACTAGAAGTCCGCTCTGGCTGGGGGTCATGCCTAGTTGTTTGTAGTATACAGGAAGCAATGGGTACAAGGAACCATAAGCAGCATAAAAGAAAAAATAAAAAACTTTTGAGATCAAGAGATCATTATTCACTTTCACGCAGTGTCTTTCAAGCCAATCAAGCTCTTCGTCTGGAATAGTAGTGGTCTCGGTTGAAGGAGTATCACTTTGGGTTTGGAGGTCTTGCTCCTTGGGAATCCCACTGAAAGGATCAGCAAGCACATATTTTCTCTTCTGCTCTTCTTCATCATCAGTTAAGATAGCTACTTTATCATTGGTTGCCATGATTTCACTGTAAGCATGAGATATACATGTGATTCTCCAGTCTTCAGTTCAAGGAGCCTGTAGACACAGAAAAATCAGCAGTTAATAGGACAGTACTTAATATTCAGGGGGAAGAATGCTGTCATTCCAAAGAATAAAATATTTCATTTCTCACTATGGCTAGATATATAAGATTTGTATTAATCTGAGATCAATATCACTCCTAGATCTTCATGATTTTATGTGATATTCTGGAAGTCTTCTTGGCTGAGCCAGTTGACTTCCAACTTACGTGGCTGATCCTCCAGAGGAAATATTGTGAAGATATTAATGTAGAGTTTCCTTCAAAAAAAATATGTAGGGTGGATCATTAGGAATTCCCTCCTTGCCTCACTGCTAGAATTTCTCCAGTTTAGTCTCCTTGAGTCTAGCTATTCTTCCCTTTTCTGTTGTTTCTGTTGACTATTCTCCCACCCCACCCCCACTTACACATATGGTGACTGGCAAGGAGAAGCAAAAGCACCAGTTGGAGCATTACTTTTTGCATTTCCCATTGGCAGAAAGGGGGACTAGTCTACACATATGCAGCAGTATGAGGAAATATTGGGGGGTGGGGGGAGGCAGGCAAATGCCAATGAGACTATGGAAAACAGAAAGAATGGGGGTAATTGCAAAGATAAGCATTGAACATGAATGCTCATTCACCCAATTGCTTCTTGTAGCCAAATAGTAGCACTAAATAATCAGCATCTTGGAATTGGCTACCACTGTCTTCTAATAAGAGACCCTTGCAATATGTAAAAACATACGATCTCTTAATAATATTTAGCGTAGCTTGACAAATCATCAATTTTTATTTGTCTGCTATACCACCAGTACCTTATTCCATCTTAATCAAAACAGAAAAAATTATATGCAGGCATAGGTTTAAAGGAGGAGAGAATCAGGTGTGGAAATGGGAGTGGAAATGGGAATGTCCACAAAGCAAGTTTTTAAAAAATGTTCAGGAACATTGGAAATAAACTGAATCATATCTCAAGTCAACTGCTCATTTGATAGGAAGTGAAAAGCCAGCCCCCTAACCCAGAACCAAGGCACCTTTCATAAATTTATTCTTATTCAAAAACGTTTGGTCACTTTGTGAATGAATGGTGCTTTAGAGTAGACAAAAAGAGCATCCCTTTTCTCAGCTCAGCAAAAGGATTTATTGCAAAGCATACACACACACACACACACACACACACACACACACACACACACATATATATTATCACAAAACCAATTCAAACAATTTGACATTCCAAAAATAGTTGTATTATCCCATAAGGCTTTGTGAAAAAAAGCAAGTTAATTCATATTCTTAAATTACCACGTAAGCTATTTCTCAATGAAACTGATCTTTATTGTTCCTTAATGTTCCCCTGCTAATTTTAGAACATTATCATTCCTGACGTCAGATTTGTGGTGATGTTGTTGAAGAGAATAGTGCACAGATTGGCTAATTCGTCAAACATAAATTATAAACTGATATAATAACTGAAACTATTTTAGCAGTTCCCATATAACCATTTGGAAGGATACAAATAATTATTTCAGCAGACATTTTACCTTGCAGCTATATAGTAGGATGGAGGACTCTCTATTTAGTGCTTGGGAGGGAGAATGCAGTTGAGGTTATCATTCATAATTTACTAGGAGTGATAAATTATATGATACATTACACTATGCTATGGTGAGTGAGGCACAAACTAATTCCTTTTTAGATTACAGTTATATTTTAGGCACTAGAACATCTTCCTCACTCTGGTGCACTCTGCAATTTATCTTGGACCACAGCATGTACAACTCTTAGATAACATGGTCATATCGACTAAAGAATTCTGGAGTCCTTTTTAAATAATTCATAAGACTGCAGTGATCAATCATCTGTGTCAAAATGTTGGGCTGATGTTTTTAAAGCATTTGCCTTATTATCACCACAAACAAAGCATATTTCAGCCAGAAACAATTTTAATACTTACACCAGTCACAAAAGTAAATCAACTATTGCTGTAATTAGTTGTTTTTAACATATTAGGAATATTGCAATAAAGATGTCTGATCCATTGTAAAAATATTTTAAGGTATTGCCAGCTCCTACTTTTGGGAAACAAAGCAATAATGCAAAGTATGATGATGACTATTATTATGATGACCCACAAAAGGTTATGTAAAGATTAATTTATTCATCTGTAAAAGAACAGAGTTTATATCAGCTGCTACGGTACTTACGCAACAAACTTCCTTGGCTTTTTGATCACAGAAAAACTTAAGTGGTCACCTAGCTGGTCTATAGAAAATTAATCAATGGATCATTTAAACTATAATTTAAGCTAAAAAGTCTATTAGAAAACTGAGCTATGGTATCAATTGTTTATTTTTCATGGGTATTCATTATTTCCGGTCACATTTTTTCAGATCCTTTTTATTCTTTTTTCAGATCCTTTTTATTCTTTTTATTTTTCTATTTATCCATCCTAGCTATTGTTGATAAGGGACTAGCTTTCTACATTTGCTGCAAGATGAAAATGTAAACATTTTCAGATGCTTGTCTACAGAGATAAGGTTGACTCCAACTAATGATGGGTGCTGCTCAGAGATAAAGAAAATGATGGCATTTAGCAGAAAAGCATTTAGCATTTGGTGCTTGAACAGACCTCCAGCTTACACTTTAGTGCCATTATGGACCTCAGAGGAAGAATACTTGCTGTTAAACCATGTGATATTGGCTTGAAATAAACCCCATCACTTAGCTTAAGGGAAAGGAATAGGCTGAAAGACATTCACCATTAGCGCTCCCATTAGGAAGAGATGGATTGCATCAAGAGAGCCACGTGAATCTCAGGAGGTAGTTCATGCAGGAGCCTCTCCCTTTCCTAGAAATAATTCTATTATTTCTGTTTCAAATTGTGGGATGCAATTGGCTCAACCAGTAAGAATGCATTTTATCCCCTTGGTGCCTTGCTTTTCTAGTTTGTCATTGCATGGCAGTACAGTTCATGATTTCTCCATGGGGAATGAAAGAGGGGAGCCAGGTGGCTGACACAACAATTGACTTCAAAGGATATTCCTTCGCTACTGCGTTTCATCACTATTACCAAACCCCTTCTATTTCAGTCACTGGAAAGTTCCCTATAGGCATCTTTTCCATTTCCCTACTAAAACCATCTTAACTGGTTGGGAGCTTTAGTGAAAGCAGGAAGGCACCTTGCATAATGGAAGTGAAAAATCAGTACAGGTAGTCTTTGACTTACAACAATTCACCTAGTGATCCTTACAACAGCATTGGAAAAAGTGACTTATGGCCATTTTTCACACTTATAAACTTTGCAACATCCCCATGATCATGTGATCAAAATTCAGATGCTTGGCAACTGGTTCATACTTATGACCGTTGCACATCCCGGGGTCATGTGATCACGGTTTTGCAACCGTCTGACATGCAAAGACAATGGGGAAGCCAAATTAAAAACCAGGTTACTAACTTATCAACTGCAGTGAATCACTTAATAACTGTGGCAAGAAATGTTGTAAAATGGGGCAAAATCCACCTAACAAATGTCTTACTTAACAACAGAGATTTTAGGCTCAATTGTGATCATAAGTCAAGGAGTAACTGTATTGAAAGAAACAACAACAAAAAACAAGAAAAGAGAAATTCTGCAAATGTGGAATCTTCTTACATCAGCATAACTCTGTCCATGAAATTACCAAAAGTCCAGATCAACCTGAAGGAGGCTATATGATTTCTCTTTGAACAAATTGTAAGAAGATATTAGTTTAAGGTAGTCTTCATAAGCTTATGCCTTTTAATAAAATGTGTTGGTTTGAAAAAAACTCCTAGACTCCCCTTTGGATTTTTATTATTTCTGTAGTTTTCCCAGATTTCCCTACAGAATGAAGAAGGAAGTAACATTTGCGTTTTAGAACCTGTATTTATTTAGCTGCATTAATACAGGCTGCATAAATTTGTCTGTGAATTGAAACGTTGGTTTAATGCAAGTAAAGGATTCTGCAGAGAGAAACTGAATAAGTACTTAAATTAGTATTAAAGCAGAGACTTTGTCTCACCTATTAGTTATAGCCAGAGCGATAATTAAAATGTTGACACTTTTAATCCGTTTTTCCAGTTCTATTCAAAAAGATTGGATACTGAACTGTATTTTCTCAACAAAAAAAGAAAAAAGAAAAAAGAGACAACTTTTTTTTCTTCAGTAAAGTTTTAGTGAGGATTAAGTATAAACAACTAAATGTACAGTGAAAAATACACATGGAAGTCTTCAATTGACACTAATAAACTATTAAATAGAAAGATTAGATAAATGAAGGCTGGGGAGGGGTAAAATTTGGAGGGAAGATTGATAAAAATACACAAAATAGTTTGTTTGCTTATGAAGAAGAAATATACACTGGAGGGGGAGGGGGGAGGTTGTATGTTTCAGAAAAGGCACGTACTGAAACCCTTTAGTTGAGTACAATGATTCCTTTGACCAGGCTTCAAAGTTTAAAAAAATACAGAATAATGGGTAGCATCCCTTTATTCATTTAGAATACAGCTGGCCTGAGATGCATGCCCATTTTCTAGACAGGCCACCAGCCATAAAACATCCACTTACCAAAAAGCAAACTGTTGTTCTTTGCCATCCTTTTAAATCTGTTTCCCAAAAATTACATTTTCAGAAAACTGATTCCCCTTCTTTTCAAGTATCCTTTTTCAAATCAGTGGGGATTTTCAGAAGCCTTGGGTTAGCATGGTTTTTGGTACACATGGTGATTCTCCCCACCCCCATGTTGCACAGTTATTATTTGAATTTTTAACGGCCTGCTGGCCAATAGAAAACTCATCTGCATATGAAATTGGACCATACCATTTTGTGAGTTAAAAAAAAAGGCTGTGTGTGTTTAAATACAAAACAATGATGATGTACATCCATACCACATATCAATTATCTATGCCTATGAAGTGATGTAATTGTATTTCTCTATTATTTATTGTGATTTGCATCTTTTGTAATCATGGAAGACATATCTTTTAATATAAACTCTATTGTTTGTAAAGGTATTAACAATTTATTAAGAACAAAATCTATAATTAAAAGGTAGATAATCATTTGTTGTAAATTGTTTAGATATTATTTGTGGTACATTATTAGAGGGAATTAATGAATATTGGGGACCCTTACATTTTTATTGTGCCTAAAGCCTCAAACTGTCACAATGCACCACTGAAGACAATCAGAAGCCTGTTTGTCAACATTCCTATTTGTTTCTTAGCTGTACATTTTCTTGCTTGCTCTTGTTCAAAACACTTTTTTCTTAGTGAAATTTCCCCATCATCACTGACATCTCAGGCAAAGAATGTTTCCTTCATCAAGTCCACAGATTTGAACATCAATCAATCCCCCCATAGACAAAAAAAATAGCTTTAACTACAGTATGTACTCAGCAGCTTAGCTAGTTTTCTAAGTTCAGAAAAAATGGTGGCAAGTGCTTTTCCTCCAACTACACAGACCACATGGTGCCAACATCTCCTAAACTTTCCCCATACTTATGAACAACACACTCCATGTGGTACCAACAGGTGATTCAGCTCCATATGCTTTTTGGAGCTGCCACCATGCTGTGGAACCCAGGAAACTACACATTAATTGACTCAAATCCATCCATTCATAGAGGTTGTGCTTTAAAGCTAGCAGTTCATGGGAGCTGTTTTCTGGAAGGGAAAACTAGCCATAGAAGGGGATATATTTGCTCTTGAAAGAGGAAAGGGACCAGCACCATTGCTGTGCACAATGGCAGTTATTCGCTTTATAAGGCCAAGTGATGCCAGAAAGTGCCTCCAAGGATTTGCGAGGAAATCAAACTTGTTTACTCCAATGAAAAGAGTTCAAAGAAGCTCACGTGCTGGCTGGTTTCCTCAACAGAAATTATTATAATTAACTGTAAACATTTAAAAAGGCTGCCTGGTACAGCACAGTGATCCAGTCTTGCCTAAATTCATTGCAAATTAAATTTTTTATTATTAATTTTTTTTTAAATGCCAAATATTATTTAAGAGTTGTTGTTTACAGTCACTGGCAGTCTTGTTAAACTCAATGAGCTTTCTTTCCAAGTGCAGCTGTATCCTAGAAATATATATACCATATTTTTTGGTGTATAAGACGCACTTCCCTCCCCCCCAAAAAAGTGGGTGGAAATGTCTGTGCGTCTTATACAGTGAATGTTACCAACCCCCCCCCCCTTTGGCCTCTGCCTCCCAGCAATTTACCTCCTTGCAGCAAACAGCAAACAGTCTGATCAGATTCAGCACAGCCTGATTTAGCACAAGCAGCTGATTGGTGGTTGGATTGGCCTCCCAGAATACTGCCTATCAGCTGTTCCAGGCTGTAGGGATCACCACCGCCCATCGCCGCTGTGGCTGCCCATTGCTGCTGCTGCCTATCGCCGCCTCCGCAAACCCCATTTTCAGCCTCTGCACCCCATTTTTGGCCTCCGTGCATCCCATTTGTGGCCTGTTCCAGGCGGCAGGGATAGGCTTCTGCTAAATCAGGCTGTGCTGAAGCTGACCAGGCTGTTTGCCGCAAGGAGATAAATTGCTGGGAGGCAGAGGCAGATTTTCCCCCCCTTGTTTTCCTCCCCAAAAGCTAGGTGCATCTTATACTTTGGAGCGTCTTATCGTCTGAAAAATACAGTATTCAGTTTTTGTTTTTAATCTCTGGGAAAAAAATAGTTTACATTATAAAAACCCTGTTAATTACCTCAATTTTGCAGACCTTTCTAGCAACATACATCAATCCACATTTTAAGTGATTTGGGAAAATTTACCTTAACTCTGACTCCTCCAGGCCCCCACTGACTGAAATTAGTGATTTGCCAATCAACTACTTGACATCCCTGTGGTCCTATTGTTATGTCACAATTCACCAGGTCACCCCATCTGCCTCTGTCAATGATGTAAGAGATTTCAGGGTGTACCCTCAAGTTGATGGCAAGGTTATTGTCTCCCAAAGAGGTGTTTTGGTTGTCACTGGTTGAAATAGTCTGAAGGGACCTGGAAGCTTCAGCCAGTCTCTTCAGACACAAGATGAGTGTTATTTATGCCTGAGAACTGGTATGTTCTTTTCTCACCTTTAACTGCACACAAGAAACTAAGGGTTATCATCTTGCTTATCTTCCTTTGACTATGGTAACAGTCAGCCACTTTTTTCCAAAAATGATTTTCAACATGCATCCACACAGCTGCACAGCTGTGAAAATAAATGTTACTTTTTAAAAATGAGCATAGCTGCTGGAATATAATTTACTGAGCCTTATATTTTAAAAAAGAACCTGAAACAACCTACATAAACTGTCCTGTCTTCTAAATTCACCACAACAATTTCCTTCCTTAAGCATTACATGTTTATTAAGATCTTAAATTTACATATGGTTATATTTATTTTCATTTGTCCAAACATGTTATTACTCCTTACTGCTTTATTGAATTTTTATGCTGCCTGTCTCACTAATGCAGCAAATGTGGGCAGCTTACAATTATAATTTTTTTTAAAAAAACTATAAAAATTAATTTTAAACATTAAAATAGAATTAAATAGAAAATTAAAACCAAGACCACAGGGATCAGTAAGGTTTTAAATGTTATTTTACATACTGGCTATTACTGAAGTTATACAGTGGAGGAAGTGAGGTTAACACTGATTTGCAAGCTGGAATAAAAGATATTCAAATGAAAACATCAAATATCAACTATTTAGATATGAGGATTGCTATGGGAGAGAGGCAAAATACTGGGCAGAGAAAAAAAAATAAGGTAAACAATTTATTTTGCCAAAACATAAAGAAATATAAGAAGCTAGCCTTATACTGTCTTGAATCAGATTATTAATCCATTTATCTCTGTATTTTCTGATACCCACCAAAAGGGATTCATCAAATTTTCAGAAAGACATATCTAGAAATGAAAGGATATTGGATCTGGGATTTCCTGCACACACACTTATTGAGCTATAACCCTTCCTTAACCATGGGGTCCTTACTGAAGGATGAAAAGGTAATTTGGTTAGACTTTGTAGAAAAAGACAATTATTACCTTTGATAGTGTATTACAAAAAGGGGAAAGCCCAATGTGAATTTCAGTAACCTATATGTTGCTTAAATATGACGAGCACTTTTATGCACATTGTGAAGATATACTCCCATGTTGTAACCTAAAGTTTATTGCCATAAAAATGGAGGTAGAATTACAACCACAGCTGCTACACAGGGTTAAATTACCCAAGATAGGAATTGTCACACATGTGCATTCAGACAAGAAGCTACAAATGTTACCTATTTTAAACAATTCATCAGTAAGTTTTAAGTTTTATTAGCTGACCTAACTTGCACAAATTTTAAATAATAGTGTATCACTTGTCTATTTGAAACAATGGTTGTAAATGCATGCAAAGAGATAGGCTGCCTTTTTTTTAGAGGGTATGTGTAAAAGAGGTCTGTCTTTGAAGAACTATTCCCTCTGCCCTCAAAACACACACTACCTCTTCCAAAATAGTAACTCTCATTTGAAACTGTATTGTTCTCTATAGGCGCACACAGCACAAGAGCCAACTAATATAGATGCTGAGTTCTTGGTATTCTCTGAGCTTGGATATTTGCTTGCAATCATTTCATTGCCCATCTAGATGCAAATATACTGATGTTACTCTAGATAAGCATGCAAATGAAATGTTTGCATTCAAACAATCAAGCACAAAGAGTACCAAGAATTCCAGAGTTCAAGCCTGAGCTACAGATATTTCTTTGGTATTTCTATAGACTCCCCACTGGAGTACATTATCTATTTTCATTTTAAGGAAGCACCCTAAGAAAAATAAAGATAAAAATGCCAGCTTTTACATTCGGACACAGCTAGACCTTACAACACCAACACCGATGTTGCTCTTAGCTTGACTTAATGGCAGATTTGAAATTTGTAAGTTTTAGTCCCACTGAAGATATTATAAAATAATATGATTATTAACAAAGATGACTAGGGGACTGGAGGCTAAAACATATGAAGAAACGGTTGCAGGAACAGGGTATGTCTAGTTTAATGAAAGAAGAACTATGGGAGACATGATAGCAGTGTTCCAATATCTCAGGGGTTGCCACAAAGAAAAGGGAGTCAAACTATTCTTCAAAGCACCTGAGGGTAGAAGAAGAAGCAATGGCTGGAAACTAATCAAGGAGAGAAGCAATTTAGAACTAAGGAGAAATTTCCTGACAGTTAGAACAATTAATCAGTGGAACAACTTGCCTCCAGAAGTTGTGAATGCTCCAACACTGGAAATTTTTAAGAAGATGTTGAATAACCATTTGTCTGAAGTGGTGTAGGGTTTCCTGCCTGGGCAGGGGGTTGGACTAGAAGACCTCCAAGGTCCCTTCCAACTCTGTTATTTTTTTCTAAGTAAATAAACTAGAAATAAAAGCCAATTCAAAGTACTGAATTGCCTTGTTGATATACAGATTGCTTTAAGTTCATAGCTTCTTGTTACTCAAATATACAATGGCATTGTTTACAGTAATAAATCATCACATGGCCTGGTTTCTTCTAACAGTAATATATGGACAAATCTATAACATGATTTCATATTACACATGAATCAGACTTCTATAGCTTGGTCAAAAGATCATGTTCAGAATCCTGATTTAGCATAATATATGAATCAGACCACTAATTGTTTTAAAAATGGGAATGGATCAGTTTCCTTCTCACGGGTGTACTTTAAGAAAAGAGATTTATATATTATCTTAAAGCTAGCTGCAGTTGTCCCTAGAATCTGAATTACAATTTAGAATCATGGCAGCCTTCAGATACATTAAGCTACACTAAAAGGCATCAGGCATACTGAGTAGGTAAGGATGAGCCCAAGCTGCCATTATATAATAACCAACTAGGCTCTTATGCAACCCCGAGTTTCAGTATTAGGAAAGAGAAGGGAAACACTTTCTACTATTCATAATAAAGAACACTTTATAAATGTGACTGAACATACTTGGAAAATGGCTTGAAGAAATACTTGAAACCTCACAGAAGCATAGTACTTCTTTTGTTCATTACAGCAGTCTTGTCCCTCAACGAAGAGCAGAAATGGCTGGCGCTCGGGTCAAGTACAAACCATTTCTTCCAAATCTTCTTAAAGTGCACACAGCCCTGTTTAATTGTAAACCACATTCTGGAGCAGACATTAAGTGCATCAAAATGCATATTTCAACTGCCATTTTTTACCAACCCTTTCAAATCCTATGTTTGTTAAATATCCCAAACAGGAGTTTTATAAAAAGCTTATTACAAGTTTTTCATCATTTCCTTTAGAACAGACATTCAGTTAATTGCATATACTTGCTCTCAATAACTTTTAATTAAAGATTTGACAGTAAATAAAAGAATGGAACAGGTAAGTTAGCTGATCTCTTTCTCAACTTGTTTAACCATAACATTAAAACAATGGACTCATTCACACAATGTGCTAACTCATATGTCTGCATCTTAGCACATTGGGTGAATCTTCCCCGTGGAGCTTAGTTTGTTCAACTGGCATAGTTAAACAGATCCCAGCTTAATGCACAGTGGACAGACCCAACTATTGTTTATTACAGAATAATCAAGACTTAGACACATAGTAGGCAGTTTGGAAGCTGTCATTCTGTTTTGATATTAAAAACGCTTGCTCTCATCTCCAGAATCTAACAGTCTCTTGTTAATCTGATTGATAGTTTGGGGAAACAAACTATAATTCTGAACGGTAATTTGTTTCAACAACTACAATTAAGATGAACCACTGGACTGGTGTCATTTAAACTGTGATTAACACGAAGATCCTGAAGCCCTGATCCTATATTTATGTCCATACCATAGGATAAGTGAAAGAAGGCCCTTGTGAGCAGAGAATGACTGCAGTTCATCTGTGTAAATTATATAAAATATGAGTAACTTCTCTGTTGCCAGACAGAGCTTTCAACAACATACTACTCAACATGAAACTTGAATATATGGCTGGGGGAAAACCTCACTATTATTTTTTCTCATCTTTACCACAATAAAATCAGGAAGTCAAATGGATTACCCTAGAGGTTCTTTCTGTAAATATGTTTTAGCTATAGTTAACTTAACCCAATTTTCCATATTTGAACAAAAAAAACCTAGCATTCAATGCTGGGTCTATGCAGTACATTAAGATACACAGTGGTTGGTTGATTTGTGGTTCAGTGTGAGAAAAGAACCATTCTGTGTTTGTCTACTATCAGGTTCTCTCAAGTCTATGGATTAGAGAGCCATGGTGGTGCAGACATTACAATGTAGACCAATTCTGCCGACTGCTAGCAGTTCAATTCTGACCGGCTCAAGGTTGACTCAGCCTTCCAAGGTTGGTAAAATGAGAATCCAGATTGTTGGGGGCAATATGCTGACATTGTAAACCACTCAGAGAGAGCTGTAAAGCACTATGGAGAAGTATATAAGAAAGTGCTATTGCTATTAACTTTGGGAAAACCAATAATTATTATGGCTATGGCAATAGCAAATGCTAAAAGAACACTCTCAATTCTGCACAATTAAAGCCATCTCCATATTTCAATTTCAGTGTGAGCATATACTGATAGAGGGAGGCATTCTGGTTATGTAACATCCCTAGGTCCTCTTTTCTGTTTTTTATAAGGAAAATGATGGTCCTTGTTTGTTACCCTTTAATGTAGTGCTTTGCATTAATTGGGTGTTTTTTCTTCGGGTAATGAGTTCATGTGTCGTTAGCCATCACAACAAGGACACTTAACCAGATTTAAAGTGTTTTACTTACATTGAGTAAAAAGGACTCTCTGACAAGTGTGTTTGGGTATTGAAAGAAGACATTTGGGAAGCACTGCTTTAATGCAGGGTGAATACCCACTGCTTGACCAGAAGCTAAAGGAAATTACACTGGGACGTTGAAACAGTGAATGTCTTTTTATTAGTCTAGAGAGAAGTAGCCTTATGAAATATAAAGATGAAGGAACACTGCTTGACTGGAAGCTAAAGGAATTACATTGGAAGATTAAAGCAGTGAATGCTGAGTTTTTTTAAAATTAATCTAGAGAGAGTAGTATATATGAAGGGCTATAACTCATTCATAAGATGCATGCTTTACGATTTGATTGATATTTCTAGATACTGCTGAAAAAAGATGCCTGTCCAAAATCCTGGAGCCAGTAAACCATCCATGAAACACAATGAAAGCTGCAATCCAATTCTCAAATATTTGAGGTTGTACATCACCATCACAGCATGAATAAGGCTGACATCAAATGATTGTTTTGAGGGGTGTTTAGCTTTAAAGCTTTCTTGTTCCTCATTTCTGCTCAAACAGGATATCTGCAATAAAAGTTTCTCTTTTAACCCAACTACTTTATTTATTCAGTAAAAATGAAAATGCTACCCAGTATTTGGACAGTGTTGTCATCTTCTCAAAAGAGATTGTTCTAACAACATTACAACAAATATAAGCAATTCAAGGCCATCAAACTGATCCTTGCCATAACTGAGTTAATGCATTCTATCCAAGCTTAAGTTGGAAGAACACTATACAGGTGTGTTATTTGCTTTCCTCATTGCAAATTCCTACTCTAGCTCTACTCCCTCTTTTCCCCTGTCATGACTAATTACCTGACTTACCTCCAAGATCATGGGTAAAAATGCTTAACAGATTTGATATACCTCAAAGCTATCTCTGGCCTTTGTTGAGTAAAGGGAAAATGTTATTTTAATAATAGATACAACTAAGGCATGCTTGTACCTGCCTCCTGCTTAGGCTGGGGCCAAGATTAAAGCAACATCACGAGGAAGCAACATCATGAGGATGTGGAAACAGTTGTAGACAGGCCATGATTGTGCTGTAATTGATTGCAAATGGGAAGACTGGAGGCCTTTATGACTTCCAGTCACTCATCCATCACTATAACAGTAATAGGAACCTTCTGGTACCTAAATAATGGTTGTGTGGCACTAGAAGACAGAAATAAGCAGTTGAAAGATCAACAATGGGCCAGTAAATTTCATATCAGTGTAGTTTGTCAATTATAGGTAAAAAGCACTTCAAAGCATTGGATTTGGTGCCTTTAAATGAATTTGTAACAAACCACAGAAGGCTCCTTCTGATCACAAGTTTTGTGTCAACCCAGAACTATGGTAAACTCAAGAAGCAACTCAAAACAACCAAGAAACATGGGAGGGGAGGGGAGAGAGAGAATGAGAGACTGGTAACTGGTATAAGCAAAAAAATGATTTTCTGCCCAAAGTAGCATGGATGTTATCCAATTTGGCTAAAGTGGACAACAGAATCCAATTGATCCCACCCCTTAAGGATTGATCACCTGGCTGTAACATCAACCAAGCAAGATCCAAGGTGCATCAGAGTGTGCATGCAGGAACACCGTTGTGACTTGTGATCTGTTTTATAGTGGAAAGCACTGACAGGGGAACTAAAGACAACTTAAAGTGCTCAGATATAGAATAGGGATGAAATGAAAGCAACTGGGAAAGCTGGGTGGGTGGGTGGGTGGGGTTTCCTGAAAGAAGGTGCAGGGAAGGAAAGGCCCATAATTTCTAATAGGGAAAGCATTCGTCTTCCCCACCTTGGGCAATTCTAACCTATTGGTTCCTAATTGTTAAGCGTTAAACTCATTTGAGCAATTACAATAAAACCCATGTCCTGATTTGAACCTAGTAACCATCAACATGTAACCATCAACATAGTGAATTTGGCACTAACTTGCAAAACAAAAGCAGGAATTGTATGCCCAGCCATAAACTCATTAATTGATCTAGTGGTTAAGGTGTTGGCCTAGAAACAGATGAAAGTGAATTTTAGGTCCGCCTTAGCCATGAAAGCCAACTCTGTGGTTTTGGGCCAGTCACTTGGTCTCAGCCCAACTCACCTCACAAGATTGTTGTTGTGGAGAAAATAGGGGGAAGGAGGAGTATTAGGTATCTTCGCCACCTTGTGTTATTTGTAAAAATTGCTTAGCGCATTGTAAGCCGCCCTGAGTCTCCGGAGAAGGGCGGCATATAAATCAAATTAAAAAATAATAATAATGTAAATACGTGTAACTAATCCATACATAGGCAGTCCTTGACCTGCAATATTTCATTTAGTGACCATTCAAAGTGACAACAGCACTGAAAAGAGTGACTTATTACCATTTTTCACACTTACAATCACTGTATCATCCCTGTGGTCAGGTAATCAAAATTCAGACGCTTGGCAACTGGCATGAATTTACGATGGTTGCAATGTGATCCCTTTTACGACCTTCTGACAAGCAAAGTCAATGGGGAAGCCAGATTCACTTTACAACCATGTTACTAAACTTAACTGCAGTAATCCATTTAACAACTGTGGCAAGATAGTTCAGAAGATGTGGCAAAACTCATTTGACAAGTGTCTCAGCAACAGAAATGTTGGGCTCAATTGTGCCCCTAAATCGAGGACTACCTGTACACGTGTACACACACACACACACACATATATCTATAGATAGATGGATGATAGATATGTAGAAGACAGAATTAAAAAATAACAAACCCCAAAGCCTACAGCAAAAACAACAGCGGGCGCGCCAGCGTCGAGAAAAGGATGCGCTTCAGTAGAGGACGCCGCCGAGCCCGTTCGCGACTGGCTTGCTTGCTTGCTGGCTTCCTCGGCTTCCAGACCAGCTCGGAGCTTGGCCATATTTCCTTTTCCCCTGGCCCCGGAGGCTCTGCGGAAGTCACCGCCCGGGCGATACCGGCTCTTTGGCATGTCGCGAAAAAAAACAGACGAGAGGCGGACTTCGGCTGACAGAAGAGGAGGATCTAGTCGACGCCTAGCCGGTGCTCAATGATTTCCTGTTTTCAAGGATCCATTTGAAGCGGTCTTGGAAGGAAAAGCGCGAATTACAGAACCGTGGTAGCAATCCTAAGGGTCGGGAAGCCCGAGATATTTTCCTCAGCACAGTGGAGGTGCCAGCGTTCCCGCTTCTCGAGAAAAAGTATTCAATCCAATCCGATTCTAGAGTTAACTCCCAACTCAAGGGATTTATTCCAGGTAAATGTGGAAATAAAAGAACGGCAAAAATTCCATTGATTTCCCCCCCCCTCCCGCCCGCAACTCTGTCCCACTCGCAACCGAAGCCGTCCGAAACGCTTTTAAAACCCGTTTTGCAACCCGTTCCCACGAAGCGACTGGCAACCCCCCCTGACCCACGCTCGCGATGTTGACTTTCAAAGCGACCGGGGTCTTAAATCCAAAGCCCGGACCGGGACTCATCTCTGAAGAGTTCGCCGGTCTTTCCTCCCCTTTTCATTCCAAGATCAAACCCCGGAGTCGGAGCCGCTCTTCCAAGCTCTCCTTGCACACCGGATGTCCAGGGCGAACGCTTCGGGTTGCTGACGCCATGGCTCCGACATTCCCACCTATTGCATATTGCATAGACCAGAGGCATCATCATCATCATCCCACGGAGCGCGGCCAGAAATAACGCTTCCCCACCGGCGACTCACCTAACCCGGCCTGCCCGGAGCCTTTTGTTCGCCGCCTCTTCCCTCGCGATCGTTTTCCCCCGGCTACGGCCGGGAGAGGCTCACCTTGATCAAACGCGGGGCGCTGCCCGAGGCTACTTCTCCGAGGCGGCAGGCGCAGCTACGGCAGGTGGCGGCTCTCCCGGCCCCGCTCCGAGGGCGGCTTGGCGGCTGCCCAGCTTCGCGCACCATCGCCCGTCTGCTGCCCTGGCGCCGCTTCTCCCCGGGCTTTCTGTGCGTGGCCCGCCTTCTCGGATTGCAAAGTGCAGGGCGACGCTCAGCCGGCCTCCCGGGGTTACTCCGGCTCCAAAGAGCTTCCAGGGAAGGCAGGACCCAGCAGCCGCCAGGTGCAACCAGCAGCCCCGCCCTCTTCCCCAGCGCCGCGCCCTTTCTCCGCCTTCCCGGTGCGGCTGCTCCTTCGGCTTCCCTTTTCTTTCCGTTTGCCGACAGTCGCAACGAGAGTGGAACCTCGATCGCTTGATGGTGAACAGCCTTGGCTGCTCACCGCAGGAACGAAGAAGAGCGCCCGAAAGCGTATGCGGCGTTTTGATCTGAAATATTAAAAGATCACCGTAAGGCCACGAAGCACCTTGGCCTAACAAGAAATAAAGGTAGTCTTCGATTTACAACAGTTCATTTAGGGACCGTTCGAAATTAAAACGGCACTGAAAAAAGTGTCTGATGACCATTTTTCGCACTTACGACCATTGCAGCATCCTTATGGCCCTTGTGGATTGTAGAAAGTTAGCACCCACCCTTCTCCTTAGAAGAATGAAATAATTTTAGAAATATTAAAAAGGCAGGATATTATATTTCCCTGGATGAGAAATGGAGAAAGATGCTCTTGGAAAGCAGCTGCCACCTTTCTTAATAGCCCTCAGCAGTTGTCAGCACTTAAAGAGAGAAGGAGATAGCTAGCTCTATTCATAAGCAAATACCCTCACCCAAGATCCAACAAAGGTAGGATTAGCCCTCAGCCACAATAGGAGTTGCCCAAAGCCCCTTCATTGCATCACCCTCCAAACTTCAACCAAACCTAGCTCAGACAACCTAAAGAGCAAGCTATGACCCCTACAACAGCCAATAGAATACATGTTCTTGCATCCTAACCCTAACCCCTCACTCTCAACTCCATGTGTTCAGCTACTCAGAATCCATGTGGTTCTGCTTCATCATTAAACCATCTTTCCAACCAGCCTTTATGTTTCCAGTGTTTTTCTTCCGGCTTGGAACTGAACCAGATGGATATTTCTTCCAACATGGTCAAAATTCAGACTCTTGGCAACTGACCTGCAGTGACCTGGGATCATCTGATCCACTTTTGCAACCTTCTGATGACCAAAGTCAATGGGGAAAGCCGATTCACTAATTTAAGAACTTCAGTTCTTAACAAACGTGGAGCCAATTGAAGTAGACCATTCTCCTCATCATTTTGGGTTACTTTCAGGAAGGCCCAATGAAATTCTTGATTGCACTGGCCTGCCTGGTAGGAATTCTAGGCTGTCAGGAGAGTCAAAAACATCTTGGAACAGGACAGTCTCTAACATACTGTCCTCAAGACAGATGTGTCCAGGTTTAACTGGGAATTGACAATGGACCATTTTTTGTGCCATTTTTAAAAACTGTTTTTACTGCAATTGAATTCTTTTTAGGGTATGATGACTAAACTTGGATACAGTACTTGTAATGAAGTATCATAGTAGAGTGCAATTAATGTATTTTATTGGAATGTTAGCATTAAGTTTTGCTATTAACAAGTAATATATTAATTATATAAAATTAAATTATATAAATATGTTTATAAAAATTATATGTGTATAAATATAATTAAATACTTAATTAGTAGTCCTGTTTTGCCTTAATTTGCTAGTCCTTCATATTAAGAATAGATGATCAGATTCTGCATTATATGAATTATCTCTGGTTTTATAAAAGCTCCAAATATTATTTGCAAATAGTTTTTAGAAATACTTGGTTTATATGACTATAGCTCTCTGAAATCCAACGGACAATTTTGTCGGGATTCTCTTACTACTACTGCCTTCCCAAGTTCTTCACGACATATATTTCCTTGTAATTATTCTTCATATAAACTTGCAACATCTGGCCCATCAGTATTTACAGAATAAAAGCAGCTGAAATATTAACCCATTCTTCATTTTTAAGTAGAATATGATTTGCTTAAACATACAATTAAAGTGAATGATGGAAAACAAGGACAAAATGTTCAAGGGTAAATAACACATAAGAGACATAGTTGATTCTAATAATATAAGCACATTCCTGTAGTGGCAATATGGAAGATCATTGGATTTCAGGGATTTAGGATTTTTCCATATTAAGAACATTCTAGAAGTTTAGCGGTCATACTTAACTATGCTTTTAATCTGTCTGTTTTTCACTCCTGCTGGAATGGGAGGGGAAGCTTCACACAGTTGTTGATTGTTTAGGGTAGCACTGCCTTATTTGTGAAAGTTTTCAGACTGTCATCCAGATTTGTAAAAGTTAGGTCAGGTACAGCTTGTGACCATGGAAACAGAGCTATGAAGTTTGGGACCAAATTTTAATAAACACCCCTAGAATTGCCCTTTTGGTTTTGAGCCTCTGCATAGATTTGAACTCTCAGCACTGTGCATCCAGGGCTTGAGGTATCTTCACTGCTTCAAGGGGACTCCTAAGCAGCTGGAGGAAGAGCATCTTGCTTTGGTATGTTATGCAATTTGTACTTGGCTAAATATACCTCCATTTCAGAATGACTTCTGAAAACATCACAGGAGTACGGTAAGTCAAAACTCAAATACAGAACTGAAGGAGTTCCTTAAAAACAACAACAGACTTCCTCTGAGGTGAGGCATACCTTCTCTGAAGCTGCTCAAGAAAACCAGATTGTTTCCAAATTTAAATCCAGATTTCAAAGGAAGTGAATCTCATAAAGTAATCATTCTAAAATTGTTACTGTCCCTGCTCCCACCCTCCCCAGAAAATAAAAATACAAGGTAGAAAGGAAGAGAGAGAAATGCAACTTCGTGACCGAAACCTGTGGTTTTTAATCTGAGAGTTCTCCTTTTTTACTTCCAGGCAGTGCTTGGTGAAATATAAGAGGAATCTTCCAGCTGGGCAGAAAAAACATCTTCAAACTACTTTTCAGTAAACATAATTACTTAGGATCTGCCTCTATATTGCTCAAAAGAGATCAGCATGTAAAGAATTAGAAAAAGCTTATAGTGTAATTGTCCTTCCTGTCATTTTACTTAAATACAATTGCTTGCACAGGAACTCTGATTCAAGAGTTCGAAGCGAGTGCAGTCTATATTTTTATTTACTAAACAGATTTATATAGCCACTCAACTCACACACAATTACTCCAGGCAGCATACAAAGATATTCTCTCCAATCCTTGTGTGTTTGGAAAGCCGCACTGACATTAGATTTTAGTATATTTATTTGGTATGCACTTATATTTAAAGGCAATGTAAGACCTTTCTACATCTGAAAGGATCTTTTATACAATAGTCCCATACCAGGAGCTTCGTTACAACAGAAGTGTGAGAAACATGACTTGTGGCTTAGGTGTAATCACTCACTCACAAATTTGTCATCAAAGCACTGGAGAGACAAGAACACTGGAGTTGAGAGAAAGGAAAAAACACCAATTGGGGTTAATGAATTGGGAGTCAGGACTAAGCCAAACCAGCATTATTGAAGATAAAACAAGGAAGAGCACTAAAGAATTTATATCTGTGATCCTTTAAAAGACATTACACCCAACTCTTGAACTGATAATACCGTAATAATAAGCCCATTTGCTTAGCAGCAGCATAATCTATGAAAAGTATGCATTTGCTGTAATTTTATAGTCATATTTCCCAAGGACTAATGCATGAAGTATAATCTCCAATAATTTCTTCACCTCTTACATCTCAGAGAAACTAACCAATAAATGTCCTTCAAAAACATAAAAAAACAAAATAGAACTGGTTTCTTAAAGAAAAGGAAGTGGAGCCTGAAATGGGATTGTGTCAATCTGTTTTTTTTTAAAGGTAGATATCAGTTGAGACAGTAGTCTTCCTGGGAGTGTCAGGTTTCTAATTTCTTTTATCTACAGTATTTACCGGTACTTTGATGTTGGCTATTATGATATGAACCTGCAGAATTTAATGCTCAGCAAAACAGGATTATCTGCAAACATAGACTTCTTTACCGAGGGCTTTTTATACAACATGACGCAAGACAACTTGTATAAATTAGAAGTGCAATTAAGGTTTTTAGGCATTGCTTCTTTCCAAACTACTAGCTGAAGACTCCTAAAAAGCATTAAGAAAGCGTTACTATCCTTCCATTTGCGAATCAGAGCAAGGAGAATTTACCAATGACATTTTTCTTGTGCTATAAAACCATCACTCTAGGTCCAGGAAAAGGGGATTTTCAAGCTGCATTTTAAAATTCACAACCCAGGCTGACAGCCAATTCTTCCTCGTTGCTTCACCATGCCTAGCAAGTTTAGTCCTTTTATAAAATGGAAATATGGTAGCTTGGTCAAGGTGACCATCGAAAGATGGTGTAGAAAAATATGATCAGAGTGGTGTAGTAGTTAAGCTACTAGCCCAGAAACTGGAGACTCGAGTTCTAGTCCCGCTTTAGGTGCGAAAGTCAGCTGGGTGACTTTGTGCCTGTCACACAGTCTCAGACCAACTTACCTCACAAGATGGTGGTTGTGGGGAAAATAGGAGGAAGAATGAGTATTATGTATGTTTGCTACCTTGAATTATTATAAAGTAACAAAGGTGGGGTAAAAATCTAATAAATATCAGCTTAGAGGCTGGTACAGGCTGGTAAAGCTGGGACCAGAAATGTTGGCTTAGACTTTTTTTTTAAATTAAAAACAGCTCTATTTTAAAAACAAGACTTTTGGCTAAGCCCATTAAACAGATTTATCTTCTGAAATATTCTAATGTAAGTGGATTTTAGGAGTCAGTATTATTTCTATAGCTAGTCTTGGTTTACGGCATGAACAAACATTTGGAAGAGTTAAGTGGTGTCAAAATAATGGCAAGTAACTTGCTTAAGAAACTGGCTTGATTTGAAAAACATATTAGGGTAACGTATTGTCAGGAGGTATCTGGAACAGAGTATTGTATAATTTCAGGCCACAATGAAGGCATTATGGAGGTTAAGCCTATACTATGTCTTGTACCTCCTCTTTCAAGGTTTGTTGTACTTGATTAAAAAGCTTCAGTTTTTGAATATAAGGGCTAAAACTCTGTGCAACTTTAAGAGAGGTTTGTAAACTGTTTCATAGCTCATTAGTAAAATTCGTAAGGGTTCTCTGCCAATTCTGGAAGCTTCATTGTTCTGTGTGAAAGAGCATATGCTTAATACAGTAAGATTTAAAGCATTACATGCACATACTCACATAGTACTTAAAAAACCTGGGTAAATCCATTCTGTTAATACTGAAACTCAATCTCAAAATAGATGACACATAACACCTTTTCATAACCAAATGCTTATTGTTTTTTGGGCACTCTGAAGATCTCAGAACTATCATAATGACTTCTAACCAGTGAGATGAATATTAATAGTGGGACAAAGAAGCATTATACAATTGATAACAGGAGTTACAGCAATATGCCTAATGTTATTCTCTTGCATATGATTATATGCCATTATTTCAATTTTCATTTAGTGCAGGGGTGTCAGACTCGATTTCATTGAGGCCCTCATTGGGGTTGTGTTTGACCTGGGGGTCAGGTGGAGTGACCAGGGTGGGTATGGCTAGCTCGATGTCACTCATGTCAGAGGCACCTGTGGTTGGTGGCCCGAGCGCTCTGCCAGCGAAAACTGAGCAGTAGGCCGGTGCAGCCAAAAACAGAGGGAGGGCTGCTCATGGCCCTCCTGAGCACCATTTTTGCTGGCAGAGGCACCATGGGCCGGTCCTTCACAGTTTCCAGGGAGGTTCTGCGGGCCAGATTTAAGCACCCCACAGGCTGGATCCAGTCCCCGGGCCTTGAGTTTGACACCCCTGATCTAGTGAATACTGTTTTTAAAACTCATGTGACCAAAATAAACTTATACCAATATTTCTGCTATAAAAGGCTGATAATGACAACTTTTACTAGTCCAACTATTCATTAACAGCTGGACTAGCAAAATTATGATGGAGTTGTAATCTAATACTTTTGAACTGCCCCAAATTGAAGAAAGCATATATAGTGAATTATTCATAGGTACTGAACTTTCTAACTGCTCTGTTTCCTTTTAAAAACACAATAATTGTATTAAAGTTTATTCTATATTAGTAAATTAAATTTAAATCCCCTTCTTCGTTAATTATAATTTTTAGTTCTTTTTGGTTTTCTCTTTAAAATCCCATCTTATCATTTCCCCCCCCTACATAACAGCGTTTACTTTGCATAGTTTTTCCGAAGTGGTTTGCCCTTGCCTGCTTCCCAAGGCTGAGGGAGAGTGACTAGCTTAAGGTCACCCAGCTGCAAGGGTGGCTTCTATTTACCTTTACTACCAGTTCGCAATGGGATCATAAGTGCACAAATCGCTGATGACAACATCCGGGGCGGTGGCGGGGCCTCCTGCCGGTTTTACTACTGGTTCTTGCAAACCGGTCTGAACCGGGGGCAACCCACCATTGTCCAGCTGGCTTTGAGCCCAAATCAGGACTAGAACTCAGAATCACCCAGTTTCTAGCCTGATGCCTTAAGTACTATACCAAACTGGCTCTTGTACATCTTGTACATTTTGGAATAAAGCGACCTCAGATTTTCTGTGGATGTACAAAAATGACCCTTTTTACTTGATTTTTTAAGTGCACAACTTTAACTCATGTAAATTTACTCCTAAATATGGCAATCGGCTCCAAATTATAGATTTAATAGAGAAGAATACTGAACAATTCATAAGTGAGATCAGCACTTACATATAGTACAATTTAATTTTATCATACTGGTATTTCCCATATAAAGTTTATACACTAGAGAACACTTTCCTTAGAGTACAGTTTAATGCATTTTTCAGATGCATTAAAACTTATTTTTCCCTAGTAACCTATAGCATCTTCTAGAGTTATCTACAATTAATTCCCCCCTTTTTATAACAAAAACAAAAACATAAATGAAGACAAACCTTATATCTATAATGCCTTTGTGTGATTCTAAGTTCCTAGTGGGAAATGCATCAATACTGATCAACTTAACTCTTTAAGTTCTTGCAACTTCCTTTATATAATAATTCTTTCTTTTTTCAATATTTTAAAGCAGTTTTTCCTACTTTAAAATACTCCTGTTATTTTCTCTCTGTCACCTTGGAGCCATCCTATTATTAGATTTTATCATTTAATTATCTTGCTTATACATGTAATACTCCTACTGAGTTTTGTGGTTTTCCCTCTGCAACTTTAGGCCTCTGGGTCTGTAAAATCATCCTACTCATTCTCTATTCACAGGCTTTAAAGAAGGCAGCATTAAAGAATCAACTCCTTTATACAGTTTGTGCTAGGAATTATGTCAATGCATTTAATTTGCATATAATTTGCTAATCACTGAATATATGCAATTGCTGAAATTGGAAACACATACTTACAGAAACACTCATACAGCTTATTGCTCTTTCAAAGTTAGCAAAGTTAATGTTAGGGTTCCAAGTAACACCCTTAACTAAATAAGACTCTGAGGCTAAGAATTCCTCAAAGTTCCATTTTATTAGAGATGTCATATTGGCACATCTGGGAAAACCCAAATCTGAAGGCTTCCAGGTTTTCCCCACCCAAAAGAAAATCAAAGTCTCTGCCCCAGCATCCGCATGTCCATCACATGGTCCAATCAATGCAGAGTCCCAACTGGAGATACTTCCCAGTCACACCCCTCCAGGTGCAGGGGAGAATGGCCTTGACTCTTGGAGACAGGAGTGTTACTTTGAATATATATCTTCCCAGCTCCATACAATTCCTCCTCCCAGTTTCCCACAGCACTAAATGTGGCAGGCTGGAAGATCCAATGCCCAAAATGGCTTCCAGGCCTGACAGTTAAGTTAGTGAACCATAAAGCAACTAAATAGGATGGGTATGACACAATTTGCTAAGACATCAAAAATTAACCAAGGTTCACGATAGTCAAGATAGCATGTG
Source organism: Ptyas mucosa (assembly GCA_012654045.1). NCBI lineage: Eukaryota > Metazoa > Chordata > Lepidosauria > Squamata > Colubridae > Ptyas > Ptyas mucosa. The sequence continues at coordinate 40,216,781 of WNWU01000006.1, read as the reverse complement.
ATGTGAATTCAGTTGCTAAGTCTTTGATCTTGTTAAAGATGTTGTGTGAACATAGCCATTGTACTGATATTGTATGTCACCCTAACAACTGCTAAGGAATTGTTAAGACTTAATTTTATGGCTGCATTTAATTGGGTCAGAATTTATTGTATTAAACTGTCTGGGACTTGCTTTTGAATCAACCTACATACGACTGTGTTCTCTTTTTAACTACAGAGGAAATATTGCTCACCTATATGAACTTTGCAAAGGTTTATCTAGGGCCCTTCTTTTTAATACCTTATTATTGACTTAGGTAGCAATTTACATAAAGGTACTCCAGACAATGCTTTGTTGAATAGAGTTACCAGATCTAATCTGCAAAAATCTGGATTACTATTAGATGGCAGCAGAGGGTCCTCTTTAGCTCTTTGCTAATATCCAGTGGCCATCCAGATGCTTGCAGCTCAGAACTGACACCCAGAGGTGGGTTTCAGCAGATTCTGATCAGTTCTGGAGAACCGGTAACGGAAATTTTGAGTAGTTCAGAGAACCGGTAGTAAAAATTCTGACTGGCCCTGCCCCCATCTATTCTCTGCCTCCCAAGTCCCAGCTGATCAGGAGGGAATGGAGATTTTACAGTATCCTTGGTAGCCATGCCCACCAAGCCACACCCACAGAACCAGTAGTAAAAAATTTTGAAACCCACCACTGGACACCCTATCATGGAATATTTCATTCTACTCACATTTATGTGAGATTGACGGACATATAAACTTGATAGACAAATAAAGTGGGACTTCAGAGTAAACATGAAATACTGTAATCTTAGGTATAATTTGAAACTGAATAAATATGCTTTGAGTTTTGCTGTGAAAAGAATTATCTTGTTCCGTATACTTTTTTCCACACCCTTTTCAATAATTGGTGACAATACATACAGGCTATAAAAGAGGAAGTACAAATGGTTCGGTTGGCCAATTTGTTTGCATTATTTTTGATCGTCTTTGTTCAAAATATACATATGCAGGATCTGCATAAACTAAACTAATGGGAAGGGACTAGTAGAATCCACGATGCAAGGGTGGCTATTTTTCCTTCTCTGTGACTGGTAGGATGTTCAGAGCAGCTGTTACAAGATAAAATATTCTTTGGAAGAGAAAAACAGATGGTATGTCTCAGCAAGCACAACTGGTTACAAGTGAAAAATCTAGGTGGATAGTGCTTTCATATTGACATTAGCCCTGCTAATGATACGTTGAAAGTTAGGTTGCGATTTTACAAGGCAAGTTATAGGCAGAAATTGGCCAAAAGGTCACAGCTCAAGTTGACTCTTGAAGAGAGAAGGAGAAATTTATGGGCATATTTCTACATCTTGACATAAGTTATAGCAGCTGCCACATAAAAATAGTTGTTTCTGGATTTACAGGTGTAAGGAAAGTAGCGACAATAGTGTAGTTAATGGGCAAATAAGAGAGGTTAAAGATGCTTTCAGGTCAAGCCTGCAGTTTAGATCTGGAGTCTCTAGGAGATTCCTTCATCTAAGTCAAGGATGTCAAACTCAATTTCATTGAGAGCCGCAACAGGGTTGTGTTTGACCTCAAGAGGCAGGAGTGGGTGTGGCCAGGGTAGGTGTGGCCAGCTCAACCTCACTCATATCAGGGGCACCTGTTGTGGCCTGAGCACTCTACCAGCGAAAACGGGCTGGCGAGCTCCATTTTCAGCTGCGACGGCCTCCTGCAACCCTCTTCCAGTGAAAATGGAGCTTGGGAGGGCCATGAGTGGCCCTCCCGAGCTCCGTTTTCACTGGAAGAGGCACTCTGGGCCAGTCCTTTGCTGTTTCCAGGGTAGCCCCCCGGGCCAGATCTAAGCACCCCGCGGGCCAGATTCGTCCCCCGGGCGAATTCCATCTCCAGCTTGGGGGGTTTGATATTGCAACTTCTGGCATCAAAGAAATACAATTTGGGCTTCAAAAGGGAGGGTGTTGGTGGACTTCATTATTAATGATCGCCAGGGGAAAAATTTCTTAATATGGCTATAATCAATGTCTTTATTATTCCTTGATCCTTAAAGCAGACATAATACAGTGAAATTCCCCCTCAGATTGAAGACTAAGACAATAATTGCCTTATTTCATCCTTGTATTGTTTTGGAGATTAAATACAGTAAGAAAATCTTATATGACCATACATCAACTTCATATTTATTGGTAAATAAATATTTATAATTTATAATGATTATTTTTAAATAATAATTTAAAAAAACATTAAAAACAATACAAATAATTTTTAAAAAAACATTGAAAAATATGAGGGAGAGTGCATATGTGATTTTCCAATTATTTTTCCCTTACCCATATTACAGTCCTTGAGCTTGACATCAAATGGAACTTCTTGTAGCGTTATATGACAACAAGAATGTGACAGATACTAACAACATGACAACCCTATTTACTAGAACTAGATTGGATTCAGATTCCCTAAATTAGGTCACTAGTGAAAGATCATAATTGCTACTTTTTGTAGCAATTAAACCTAGCTTTCCAATCCAGTCCTGCAAGATACCTTGGCCCAAGGGTATATTTCAAAGAATGTTATAGTGAAAAATAAAGCTACTTCCCATAGTATCTCATAACACTATTATTGTTTTGCCAAAAAATTAGTAGGCAAAAATGGTAAGAAATCCCCATATGTACATCCATATGAATAATAAATATTGCATCATTATTGTTAGCAGAAGGATTGCTTTAAGATCCCTCCATATTTTTAAGAGAACAGGCTTGTTGTACATCAATCAAATGGCTATAGAGAAAAGCAGTTATAACAAATACAGAGAATACTAAATTTTTCCCATCCCAGTGTTAACTATATGTGTGTGTTAGAAAAATAAAGAGAAATATTGTTGTATGAAGGAAAATGGAATGAGTTTTTTATGAGCTCAGTTCTGGTACATATACAGTAGTTGAAGGTAAAGAATAATTAAAATTAATTTGTAATAAGTTCTTCAGACCATCTTAGATAATGAGAAATCTTACTTACATGTTTAACTGTTTTATTTTCTTCTTATATATTACTGATTCTTTGCCTTATACACTCATTCAACAGAACTGTGGATAAAAACCATCGAAATAGGAGATAAGGAATTGTGTTCTTTTTCCTGTGAACACTATTACTGTACCTACTTGACATGAGAACCAGTTAGTAGGTATATGATGTCACAATGGACTGCTTTATGTCATAATGGTCTTCCCAGTTCATCAACCATGAGAACAGTAATTTTGAATTGAATTTTTAAATTTTGAGTTTTTTAACATAGCTTCTAATCCAAGTAAAATATTGATGAATATGGTTGTTTTTGATGAAGACAAAAGTGCATACAATACTTTTAATTTAATTATTATGAATAGCATTTTAGATTTCTTTTAATATTATTTGATGCTGCCTCCTAAACTTAAAAAAAAATTCTAATCACTTTTGACAGCATGTCACAAAGCACATACACAAAAAATCCTAATGCACTATTCCTGATTTTCTTTATATATGTCCATGGATAACAGTTTCATACTATCACTCATTATCAAATCTTCATATTATATTCTTCTTTGTTATCTTTAATCAAACATTACTCAGACCAATTGTAAGAAACTATCTCTATCTCAACTTCAGCATTATCAGATAGCTGAAAATTAAAACAGGTAATATACAATTGTTTTCATTCTTCTCATCTGGTTATTAAAATTGTATTATCCTTATTTTTACATTAAGTACAACAATACAAACATGTTCAATTCATGATCAGATTTGTTGCTCAGAGTTTTGCTTTTTTAAAAAATATCCATCCATAGCTGAGGGTAAACCTGAGTTTCCACACTCCTATTTCCAACATCTGAATCACCACAAACAGGCTACCTTTGTATAACAGTTGCATAATTGTAGGGAGTAGAAAACAACAGCTTTCCCTGGAAAAGACAGAAAAAAAATCTGGTTTTTTTTGGTGGTTGTTCTGTCTTCAAGGCACTGAAAGTGGTGTGACTAGCAACTACAACAGACATGATTCAACTCTAGATTATTTTTTATTACATACCGTATTAAAATTGGCAGTTGTCACACGACGAGAACATCAGCGGCCAAGCGCACCAACCTTGGTAGCTGAAAAAAGTGGCGTTTGCAGCTGGAGAAAGAGAAAAGAATTCGGGTTAGCGCAGTTGCTTCAATTACCACTAGGAGCCGCCGTATACGGCAATCCAGCGCTCTTTGAAAGGGAACTCTGAAATGTGTTTCCAAGTAATTTCATTCACAAAAATCGAGAGCAAAGCAACGCTCCGCATCTGGGGTTTTAGGAACTCCCCCTTTTGGGCGCAAAGAACTTTATAGCACGGATCTCTCCAGATCAGGAAAAGCAACACTGGGGAATATGGGCAAAATCCAGATTTCTATCGGATATATCGCTGACCTGACCCTACCAGCTGCCCTTTATTTCCTCCGCCAAATAAATTGCTTTAGTCTCTTCGAGTCAGTATTGACTCTTGGAAATTGCTTACGTATCGGTTTCTACAGGAGTTGGGGGTTTTTTTGTGGGGGGGTAAAGTTTTTAGGAAGTGGTTTCCCCTTGGCTTTGCTTTTCTCTAAGGCTGAGAGTGATGGCTAGGAGTTCCCCATACGAAATGTCCATTCCTGAAATGCATTATTTGAACCGCTAAAAGCACCGATGAATAACTGTAACTGTAACAGGGGTGGGATGGGTTTAGCTGTAAACTCAGAACTGTCACCGCCGTAAGGCCATCATTGTGTTAATATTTAATATGTTTATATTATATAATTATATTATGGCCATAATATAATAGTTGGGTGCCTCTTGTACTCCATCCTTAACGTGAAACGTGGGATTGCATGGCAAAGTTATCCTCAGTGAGAGACTTCTGCGTCAAGAGAATTGATCAATTAATTAATTCTTTATTAATATATTATTAATTAATTAATTAATTAATTCTGCGCCAAGAGAATTAATCCAAAATCCAGGTTTTTCTGACCCAGATTACGAGATCATTCCCCACTTCGCTTCTGGTAGCCTCCGTACAGGTGCTAGGCGGCAGCGGGCGCTCTACCTTCCAGCGCACTTGGATGATGTCATCAGGGTGCGCCTTCTGGGCGGCTCTTTGCTTGGGCGGGGAGGGGGCGTGAGCAGAGGCTGGCGTGATGGGGCTGTTCGTGACCCCTGTGATGCGGAAGTGTCTTCCCAGGTAGATTCCGACCACCGAGGAGGGAAAGGCTGCCTTCAGTTTCGACCACCTAAGTAGGATGGAGCAGGGGGATTGAAGGAGTACCCAGCGCAGTCCTCCTCTCCACCGCTTGCTCTGAGCGGTCCCGCTGTCCCCGGGGATTGACTGAAAAGTCCCGCCGAGTTCGGAGTTCTGATAGTGGAACTCTGCCGTTTTAAATAAGACCAGTTCGCATGTTGCATATATCGCAGCACATGAAATCCCGGAGAGACGGTGGCAGCTGGGCGTCCCAGCGTACATTACAGCTGCTCCCTCTGTCAGAAATAACGCGCTGCAAGCGAGCAAAACATACTTCGCTGTCATCCTGTAACAGTAACAGAGTTGGAAGGGACCTTGGAGGTCATCTAGTCCAACCCCCTGCTCAGGCAGGAGACCTGTACTAGGGATTCGAACCGCCGATCTTTCTGATCGACAAACTTTAGTGTCTTAGCCACTGAGCCACCTAGCCAGGTATCAATCAATCCTGATTGATCAGCACCAAAACGGTGAAATCTTCTCACGCATGGCACTGCGCTGCACATGATAATAAAAGCTTGAATCGGTGTTCCTAGTTGTAAGCAAGCTTGAACTCTTAAGGGCAAACATTTTGATTTATCAACCGAATTTGCGCTGCAGGATCAAGCAGTGATTTGGAGCTTCCCCTGCATCCAAGGGCAGTGACAGTTAATTTTCTGCTACAAAATAAACAATCAAAAATATCATTTGCATATGTATATGCAAAGCCCGATTCTCTATCCTAATTTCCAAACAGCTTACCACTGATATAAAATAATAAAAATAATAAAGACAGGATAAAAAAATTAAAATTAAAAACAAAGGATGGACTTTATTAATTAGTACAAATATATTTCCCACATGTTTTATGTCAGTCTATTCAGTCCCAGATCCTAGAGTGTTTTGGGGGAAACAGTGGAAGAAAGGGCATTATGAGAAAAATGTACCAAAGTCATGTAAAGTCCCATATGTCTGGCCAGTATTCTTGAAGTTATGTATTGTTTGTATCAGAGCAATAGAGGGACATAATCTTTGTACTGTATATTGAAAAAAAATGTAAGTACATTAAATGGATGTATCATTTTGAGAAATATGCAGTGGAATGAAAGACATGTCTAAAAACAAGTCTAACAAAAATACATAGTTTGCTTTATGTATTTACATTTGCTATGGCAGAGAAATGTCTGACCTTGAGTTTCTTGTTTTAGGTTGAAGCCATTCAACAGGTTGCAAATCACACTACGACACTTAGTAAGTATGGAAGTTGGGTGAATAAATATTTGTTTAAAACACAATAGCCAGAATGCACAGACTAATTCCTCAGTCCCAATGAGAGTTTGTTGATTTGTGTTTTTTAAATAACAATCTCTTAAGGCAAAAGGAAAAATACTTTTGAAAATGAAGTTTCTGACAAAACTATCGTCTGGTAATCTTTTGTTTCAAGACGGGATAAGGGTAAAATCTGAAGAACATCAGATAGTTAAATAATATGGCTTTCTTTAAAATGTAAAAGTAACAATTTAATCTTATTCAAGCCAAATGCATGAAGCATAATGAACAGTTCTATAAAACAGGTTCCTAGTGATTTTACCTTGGCTTATAAACTTACTAACTGTGGAACCTCTTAGATAAAATTCAATTCTGTAATAGGTTGGGTATATTTGACAGTGTAAGAATGAGAGAATTAAGAACAAGGGTTAACCCAAAAGTGTTTTAAGGAATGTAAGAAAGAGTTGTATGTCTGGAGTACTCGGTTCAAAATTGGATGTTTTTATAGTCAGTATTGGGTACTTTTGTAGATTTCTGCTCAAAGTACTTGTCTTAAAAATAGCCATTTTTAGTATGTATTAATTATGTTTTTAAGATCTTCCACAGAATTACAGATTGTGTAGAATTGCCAACCAATCTGTCATTGGAACATCAGCTTAATTAAAGTCTTTGTCATTTCATACAGAGTATGACTAAGGATCCTTCAGCTGAGGTTCTGTTGGAAAAAAGAGGGTGTGCTGGCATTATTACCATGAACAGACCAAAAGCTCTGAATGCACTTACTCTTTCCATGATTCGACAGATCTATCCCCAATTAAAGGTTGGTGGCTTTATATGAAACCAAGGTTATCACAGTACCAAAACGTTTTAAATACAAGTAGTCCTTGACTTACGGCCACAATTGAGCCCAAAATTTAAGGTGAGACATTTGTTAAGTGAGTTTTGCCCCAATTTACAACCTTTCGTGCCATAGTGGTTAAGTGAATCACTGCAGTTGATAAGCTAGTAACACAGTTGTTAAGTGAATCTGGCTTCCCCATTGACTTTGCTTGTCAGATGGTTGCAACATGACCTTGGGACACAGCAACAATCATAAGTATGAGTCAGTTGCTAATCATCTGAATTTTGATCACATGATCATGAGTATGTTACAAAGGACATCAGTGTGAAAAATGGTCATAAGTCACTTTTTTCAGTGCCATTGTAACTTTGACTGGTCACTAAATGAACTGTTGTAAGTTGAGGTCTATCTGTAAAGCAATTGATGAATGGGTTGACAGAAGACATATGACACTACCTAAACAAAGATGGCACTTCTAGTCACGTTGACATTGATTTCTCAGTACATTTTGCCACTAAAAGTGTAAGTAGATTCTGTTGAGAAGCATTGCTTCAAAGAGAGTTGAAGGTTCTGTTTGTGACACAGGTCTTCAGTGGGACATTCATGGCATGGCTTGAGAGTATAGTAATGATGTCACAAGCCTTGTGATAAAATACATTGACTGCAAGAGCACCTTCATGTTCCTCCTTTGGTATCCTACTCTGCTCTCTTCAGAAAAAATGAGGAGTCCATGAGATGGGAAGAAATGGAAACTATGCATTTCTCTTCATTTGGGTAGATGCTCTGTTCAGAGCAAAGCTCTGTTTGGACCTTCATAGTGGATTCTCTTTCTTACCAGCTTTTTTTTTTTAAGAAGGGATGTAACTATCATGATGGTGTGTACCTCTTGCATGCTGGCTTGTATAGTGGAAAGAGGGTGAGGAGAGAGTCTAATGTGCTACTATTCCCAGCCTCTTTCATGGATATTCTAAGAAAGAAAAAAACTTCTCTCAATCCTCTGTGTTACTTGATTTGATTTATATGGTTGCTCATCTTGCAAAATGCCATTGGCAAGTAACACACTTCCAAACAACAAAATAAATAACAGAAATAAGAAACATATATCATAAAATAAGAGAATCAAAGAAAAGGAAAAATTGCAACTAAGAACAAATCATCCAACAGTAATTAAATCAGGAGCACACCTCATCTCCTGACCCCCATGCCCAGAAGAAGTCTTAAGGGCTTTCCAAAAGTTGTGTGCGGTCAGTCCCAATCTAATCTCAAATGGGATAGTGTTCCAAAGGGTGGGGACAGCAACAGAAAAGGGTACCCTTGCCTCTCCTTGGCCATCATTCAATAAGTAGAACCGCAGTATTTATAAGATTTCAGTTGATACACTCTATTCCTGAACATTTTTATCTGGGCGTATGAATAAATTTGACCAACTTTCAAAAAGGCATTTGTAGGACTGTGTAATAGGGTCGAAAATTGTGAGTTCCATACATTGCTGAATTACAATTTCTCATCCTGCAAATGCAGTGGTTGGGAATCCAAGGGCTGGGGTATAGAGTCAGGATGCTCATGATGGAAATATGGAGGAACAGTTACCTAGGCAAAAGGGACTGAAACTTTCTTTTAAAACTGAGAATTGAGATAAAATTTGGTAGGGTCAGATAGATATCGTTCTGCTTTACTGGATGATAGAAAGTGGGAGTCGGTACAGCACAATCATTCTTGTAAGATTCTGTTATTATAGCCAGTAGTTTTAGCCTTCCTGTGGAGTTGATTTCCTGGGCTGGTCTATTTGAGTGAGGCTCACAATAGAGAATGTTCCTCAGGCCTGCTACAAACAGTTCTAACGCTTTGGCTTTCCTATTCTTTCTGGACAATCCAACCCTGATCTAGGTGACTTTTATATGTGTTGCATAATTTGAAAGAAAAGAGACAGCGCATTTAAAACGTCTAATGCTCTGACATAGTCTTTCCCATTGTTTCTTTCAGAAGTGGGAGCAGGATCCTGAAACTTTCTTAATATTAATAAAAGGAGCTGGTGAAAAAGTGTTCTGTGCTGGGGGTGATATAAAAGGTGAGAATGTGAACATTTTTTTAAAAGTTCAGGGCTTTCTCCTTGATTTTGAATCCAAGGAAATGTCATCCTACCGATCACCACCCATTGAGTGCTAATGCCAGGATGGCCTATTGACATGAACTTCTTACCTTTGAACCTGAGAGGATCTCATAGGGAGCCATTTCCTCAGGCCTCATTTGATTTTGGGTGACCCGCTCTCTATCCTAGCTCACCATAGTTACAGAATTTGCTAATTCTTGTGAAAGGAGTTGTGGAAGACAGAAGGAAAGAAAAAATGAGGAATATTTCGGGATATAAAATGTTGTCATCATTAACTTTGACACTTGTTTTGTTTTTTAGCTATCAGTGAAGCAGGAAAACATGGAGACAGATTAACAAAAGATTTATTCAGAGAAGAATACATGTTGAATAATGCCACCGGTATGTGTACTTTTTATAGTATCCCCTTAATAACTTCTTTTGACCTCACCTCTGCAGTGAAAATTCTGTTTTAGGATAATAAATATTTATTGTGTAAGCCAATAAAGTCTGTTCTGCTTGGTATCTTTGATGGGGAAATCTTTTCCATGTTTAGGAGTGAAAGCTATTCATTTAAAGAATCACAGCAGCAGCAGAGGAGAATGAAACTTTATGAAAGGTTTTTAAAATCAGGAGTTATTTTCTTAGATCATTTTAATGTCACATCCCAAAAGATAAAGAGTGAGTGCTATAACCCCTTATGTCAGTGGTGAAATCATTTTTTTTTTACTACCGGTTCTGTGGGCGTGGTATGGTGGGTGTGGTGTGGGCATGGCAGGGGAAAGATACTGCAAAATCTCCATTCCCTCCCCACTTCTGGAGGAAGGATATTGCAAAATCTTCATTCCCACCCCACTCTGGGACCAGCCAGAGGTGGTATTTGCTGGTGTTCCAGACTACTCAAAATTTCCGCTACCAGTTCTCTGAACTGCTCAAAAATTCCACTACCGGTTCTCCAGAACCTGTCAGAACCTGCTGGATTTCACCCATGCCCTATGTGCAAAATTTATATTATTTGAATATATGCTTAGTAGTATTTATTTGCAATTCCTGCTAAGGGTGTTCCCGTTTCCTGTTTACATTGCATACTATATAAGTAAAGCTAATAAAAATATTAAAGGTGGAATATTTAAACCAATTTCCTTTTTAACTTGTTTGCTTTTTCTTAATTTTTACTTAAGTTATTCTAAGAACAGTATCTCCAGATTTAAAATGTAAAACTCTGACTACACAATGCCCTCCTTATTGAGACCTATCTAACATTTAATATGTTGCTCTTTTGATAATGAACAAATAACAGTTTCTTGTGTGCTATCCCTATCCATATTAATCTGATTATTAATTCGAGTACCGCCAGCTTCTTTTTTTCTATTCTGGCCTGTTTTTACTTCTCTGCTATGTTTTACAGGGTGACTATTGTAATGTTGCTCCCAAAGCAACATTAAGAATTTGGGGCGGGGGGGACCCAGTATCTTAAACATAAAAATATATTTAAAAATGCTCTTAACAATGAAAAAAAAGGATTGCATTTTTTTAACTTACCCCTCTGCATATTTTATTCCCATTATAAAGATGTATCTCCTTAGATAAGTGTGCATTCTAATATTTTAAGTAGGATAACGTATTCTATAATTTTTGACAGGCACCTGCAAGAAACCTTATGTGGCACTTATCGATGGAATTACAATGGGTGGTGTAAGTGGAAACATTTTGTAAAATAAACAGATTGGTTTACCTTGTGTTCACAACTAGTCTTAAAAATTGTGGGTGAACTAACTACAACAATTTCAAGCAATCTTATTTGATGGTGAAAATGACATTTATATATATTGGGAGAAGGTTCACAATACTGTCTTCTCATACTGAATGTTCATTGTGCTGCTTTGTTAAACTAATAGTAAAAACTATTTTTGGCTGCAAAAAACAAAATAAAACAAAAAAATCACCAGAACTATGGTAAGGAAAAATGAGAATACTCTGAAAGAAGTTATTCCGGGAGGAAAAATATCTAAAGGTGCAAGGTGAAAAGTGTCTTTTAAAAAAACAGTAGACGAAGAGTAGGGAGGAACTATCTTAAGAAACAGCATTGGGGAGGAACAACATCTACAGCAAATAAAAGGTTAAACAAGCAAGATAATCAAGGATTCTACCAGGTTTTAAATACAATATTTTTTGAGAAAGATACTGAAGGAATTTCTACCTGGTGCTGTTTGCCCCACTACGTAACTAGCACTATGATGCAAATGACCATCTTACCTTGGTTGTGCTAAAGGATTGTCCTCTTGGGAAAAAAATATCCTGCTCGAAGAATCTAGTTTCCTTCTGCTAATATTTGGACGGTGTCACATAAGCAGTGGTTGAGTACAAACAAAGCACTGTATTATGCATGCCTTTTGCAAAGAAAAGCAATTGCCTGCTTTGTCTTACATAGGATTGGGAACAGTGGTGAAATCCAAATCTTTCTACTACCGGTTCTGTGGGCGTGGCTTGGTGGGCATGGCGGGCGTGGCTTGGTGGGCATGGCAGGGGAAGGATACTGCAAAATCTCCATTCCCACCCCACTCCAGGGGAAGGATACTGCAAAATCTCCATTCCCACCCCACTCTGGGGCCAGCCAGAAGTGGTATTTGCCGGTTTTCTGAACTACTCAAAATTTCTGCTAATGGTTCTCCAGAACCGGTCAGAACCTGCTGGATTTCACCCCTGATTGAGAATGTTCTCCTGTTGTCTCTTTCCTCTTTTTCTGCTCCCTTGGGAATAGTTAATCCTTGAAAAGCTGGGTGTAATCACTGTCTGACTGCAAATGATGTAGTCTAGTCACCAGGCTTTTGGAGGCCCCCTTTTCATTATATGCAATTTATATATGACCCCCCCCCCCCCATTCCCATCTTGAAAGAGCTGAGTAGGTAAACTCTCTTTCTCCCTAAATTCTTCCTTGCTAAATGGTAGCACGGACATTTTGTGTTTTGTCCCATGGCAATGTTTTCCTTTGAGATTAAAAAAAAAAGTGTCATTTGATCCTAGGACCAGCTTTGGATTTCAAATGTGTAGCTGAGCCCTTTTGTCTGTGGGCAAGCATTGTGACAAATCTGCCGCCTTATATCAGTGTATCCTGATCCAAAACCAAATCTTAGCCGAACATTCTGTATTTCGAAACTGCTTGACCAGACAAGCTCTGGACCTTCCTTCCTTGTGTGTCTTATTTACTTAGGCAATACTCAGGGTATTCAGACAACTAAAGCAGAGAGATCCCCAAAAAGCAAAACAAAACCCAACTTCATACAGCCAGATTTGAGGAAGCTACGTCAGTTTTCCCATAGCCATCGAAGCTCTGGAACGGTTCTCACTGGGGCAGTGACAATTGCAGACAGTCACCCATTAAAACCAAAGCAAGATTGGATGTGGTTTGCAGATCAGTTAGTTTATCAAGCTGTCATAGGCTGAGAAACTAATGTATCAAGATCACTGATACTGCTGCTTGACTTTCACACATTTATTTGAGCTAGCCAGGAAAATCTAGTATTGAAGGAGGGAAATGAGCAAAGGAAACAATGTTTATTCAGGATGTATTGGTCTCGGTTCCTCCAGCTGTACTGACCAATCTCATGAGACTTCAGCACATTCTCAGCCACTATTTATTTATTTTATTTTAGTATTCATATTTCTATGCCGCCCACTCTCCGAGGACTCTGGGTGGCTTACACCAAAGACAGTGTATTAAATAGCATATTGCCCCCAACAATCTGAGTCCTCATTTTACCTACCTTGGAAGGATAGAAGGCTGAGTCAACCTTGAGCCAGTGAGATTTGATCTGCTGATCTGCTGAACTAGCAGTCAGCTGAAGTAGCTGCAGTACTGCACTTTAACCACTGCACCACCTCGGCTCTTCTAGAGCAGAGATGTAACACAATGGCAAGAGGTTGTTGACATCTGCTTGCTCTTTTCCATTTCTGGCTTCTTATTCCACGATTTTGCATCTTTCTCAGGATAGAGGAATGGTCTGTTAATTGCATTGGGCCAGGAACCCTTATGCCATACCCAGAATGGTATTTGGGCTGCCCAGTGCTTGTGGCATTAAATGGAGACTTGAATTCCAAAATGTGCTACTGAGATCAGATGTGCACATAGTATTTCTTTATCCTCTTATATACAAGGATGTCAGTGAAATTCCTCCAGGTTTAACTTCCAGGTACTGAGGGGGCTTGAATGTGTGTGTGTGTTTTTGCCTTATTAAAGAATAAAAATAATAATGGTAGTAGTTATATAATAATAGTATAAATAAAAGACTATAAGTATCAAATTAAAAAGAACTATATGATCTAAGTTAGCAATTTACGGTGTATTTTGTTGTTGTCGTCGTCGTTCCTTCAGACCAGTCTCAATTCCTAGTTATTACTAGGACAAATCCATGTAATTTTCTTGTCAATGTTTTTGGAAGTGATTTGCCCTTGCCTTCTACCTAGGGTTCTCAAGAAGCAACTAGTCAAGGTTATCTGGCTGACTTTAGGCCTAAGGCAGGATTAACACTCAGTCTCCTGGTAACTTGCTCGGTACCTTTAACCACTCCCCAAAATTGGGTCTCAAATGCTATATATGATGCAAATAAACAAACAAAAAAACAAACAAACAAACACCGTGTTTCCCTGAAAATAAGATCCTGTCTAATATTTTTTTGAACCCTGAAATATGCACTTGGCCTTATTGCGATGCGCTCAAAAGCCCAATTGGGCTTATTATCAGGGGATGTCTTATTTTGGGGAAATAGGATAAATCAATCAATCAATCAATCATATTAACAGAGTTGGAAAGGACCTTATAGGTCATCTAGCCCAACCCCCTGCTCAAGCAGGAAACCCTACACAATTTCTGACAAATGGCAGTCCAATCTTTTCTTGAAAGTCTCAACTGATGAAGCTCCCACAACTTCCGAAGGCAAGCTGTTCCATTGGTTGATTGTTCTCACTGTCAGAAAGTTCCTCCTCATTTCTAGGTTGAATCTCTCCTTGGTCAGTTTTCATCCATTATTCCTTGTCTGGCCTTCAGGTGCTTTGGAAAATAGCTTGACTCCCTCCTCTCTGTGACAGCCCCTAAAGTATTGGAAGACAGCTATCATGTCACCCCTGGTCCTTTTCTTCACTAGACTAGCCATGCCCAGTTCCTGTAACCGTTCTTCATATGTTTTAGTCTCCAGTCCCCTAATTATCCATAATAACACAAATAAAATTGAAATTTAAAAGGAGAGTAAAAATTGGATTAATCAAGTAACCTTGCTGATATCCAATGACCCAGGCAAAATTACTTGTTTCAGTCTACAGTTGACTTATGACTAATTGCTTAGCATCCGCTTACCAAACAAACGGTACTTATGACCAGGATTTGAAGTTCCAGTGGCTGCCATCCCCCCAGTTATGTGATTGCATTTTGGGTTCTTGGCAGCCAGTCCATTTATAGCATCCCATGGCCACCTGACCACAATTTACAGTGGGTTTTTTCCAGAAATCTTTAGCCTACAGAAAAAGCCTTAAAAGCTGGCTTTACCGACTGGCATAGGGTCCTTAGGAAAAGCTGCTGGCTGAAGGTGATCGTACACTAACACAGAAGGCAGCCTGCCTCTCCCTTCAAAACCCTTGTTTTTAGCTTGTTTTAATTGTAATTTTAATCCGTTTTTATATTTATAATTGTTGGGTTTTTTGTTAATTTGATATAATCCACTCAATGTCTGAACTGGGAGATGAGAAACAAGTAGGTAGGTAGTTGGTAGGCAGGTAGATAGATAGATGATAGATAGATAGATACTGTATATACATATATACATACATTCTGGTTTCAGTAAAAATGACTGGCATTTGCTTAATGACAAGGTGATTCCTTTAATGATTGTTGCAAAAAAAGCCATAAAATTGGGTCAGTCATGTGATGACTTGCTTAATCACGGGCATGACTTACAACCATAGTTTTGGGCTCAATTATGGTGGCAAGCCGAGGAATACCTTATATCTAAACATTCTTGTAATAATGACATCTTTGAAAGGGCAAGATGTTTAAATGCAGACTGGATCTATTTTAAGAGAGAGTTTGCTTAACTATAGTTTACTAAATAAATAACATTTAGTCAATGTTCATTCATACTATGCCTAAATCATACTTCGATGCATTGCATAGCAAGGGGTAAAAGTGTCCCACAATTGTTTGCAGTAGCAGCTAAATTAAAGCAAAACTGTTGATGGGCTTTGCATGGTTAAAATGCATCCTGAAATAGTAGATAATTGTATCTTTTTTTTTTGTCAGTTGACCAGAGTCCAATAGTTGTTTCCTGTTGAAATCATATGTTTTCAGATGGTTTGTGCCCAAATGGAACTGAGGCAGAACAGAGGCAAACAGCAATTCAGATAAAATGTTGGAGGTGGAACAGAACAGAAAGCAGACCACTTCCTTTTGAACAAGGCAGCTGAAGCTTTTAAGAACATTTCAGGCCATCGGTTGACCAGAAATGCATGTTAAATGGAATAAATTGAGCTTTAAATGGATTACATTAGTCTAATAAGGCATATAATGCAGGAACCAAATTGATGTTTCACAAGACTGGTTTTTAGATGTATTGTTATATTTTCTACTCATTTATTAAATCTGGTCTACCACAGAGTCACTGCTTATAAAAATAAAGATGTAGTCCAGCCTTAAGTACGGAAGCCAACTGAATGGTGTTTGAGGGAAAAGGCATTTCTTCTCAACCCTAGGAAGGAGGCAGACCCAAACCATTTCCCAAAAATTTCACCAAGAAAACTGAAGGGACTTGTTCAGGCAGCTGCTAAGAGACAACCCTGACTTAAAGTCCCCAACCCCAAAAGTGAGAAATAGGCTATACGAGGAAGTATGTTTTGAAGGTCTCTGAGAATCCCGTTTTTCCTCCAGATTCGTTTTGACTGGTAATTCGGCAATAAGGATATTTTATTTGATCATATAACATCTGTAGTAAATATTCATAGCCCTTTATTCAGTATTAAGTTTTCCCACTAATTTTTGAATGCACTTGAACCAGGCCAAACGACTAGGCAGTGTTAGCAGCTGATTTCTACAAGCATGTGTGAAAATATAAATACGTTAAAACTATCCATATTATTTTTAGCAGCATGTAGTAAAAGCTCCTCTTACGGGGAGCATCAGTAAATAAAGCTGCAGATGGCTGTATAAGAATAAAAGCAGATTGTGACTTCTCTGTTTGTGACTAGGCCCTGGTGGAATGAATGTAATGAATTGAAGACCAATGATTTCCTGTTTCTGTTGGGAATAGTGAAGGAGAAATAACTTACCAGAGTAAAATGTGTCCAGGGAAATTTCAGATACCAGCAGTTTTATTATATAACAGGAATGGTTTGTTTACTATTGTTTTTCAAAAATGTCCTCACACAGGGTTTGTGGAAGTTATTTCTCACCAAGAACAAAAATAAAAGGCATCTGAGGAGCAAACCTCATTGACTTCTGTTAGTTTGCTTTCATGTGCAAATTGCCTAGAATTTCTAAAAGGATAGCTGGGCTGGGCTGTTGCTGAAAGAAAGCTGAGAGCCCTGAAGCATCAGAGCTGGTATTCAGCAGGTTCTGACCAGTTCTGGAGAACCAGTAGCGGAAATTTTAAGTAGTTCGGAGAACCGGTAAATACCACCTCTGACTGGCCCCGCCCCCATCTATTCTCTGCCTCCTGAGTCCCAGCTGATCGGGAGGAAATGGGGATTTTGCAGAAACATTCCCTTGGAGTGGGGAGAGAATGGAGATTTTACACTATCTTCCCCTGGAGTAGGGAGGGAATGGAGATTTTACAGCATCCTTCCCCTGGAGTGGGAGGGAATGGAGATTTTACAGGATCCTTCCCCTGGAGT
>WNWU01000006.1:40183311-40193421 GCA_012654045.1 Ptyas mucosa | reverse complement strand
AGAAGAAGAAGAAGAAGAAGAAGAAGAAGAAGAAGAAGAAGAAGAAGCAGAAGCAGCTTTATCAGTGACTCTGGGCAGCTTATGTAATAAAAAGTTTAAAAGTACTAGGAAACAATTAAAACTACAAACATTGAATAGAAAAGCTACAAATAAAAATGATGGGGATCTTCTGGAGATGTTTTGATATTTTCATAGCTTTTGTTGGTTGTGCAGTAGGGGGTTGAATGATCTTATCAATTTTTTTGATAAAATTGCACGGGTATCCATTCTGTTGGAAGATGTTGTGTAAATAGTCTGTTTGCTTTTCCTGATGCTCAGGGTTGTAGTGTGTATTTGTCTAGTGTTTTTACACAGCTTCTTTTGTGGGAGATTGGGTTGTCACCTTGGTAATGGAGCACTTATTGTGGATGGTTTTATTTTATGATAGCTACAGTATGTGTTTCTAATTTGGTACCATTAGCTCTGCTGCTGAGAATACCTAGGAAGGGTAGAATGTTATTGTTTCCTTTGTTCTTTGTGAATTTTATTCTTTAGAAGATGTTGTTTTGTGTGTCTTCTCTACTTATTCCTTTTTTACTATGACAAAGGTGTCATGAATATACTGGATCCATACTTTTGATTGTATACATGCGAATATACTATAATTTCTAGATACTGCATTACAATCTTTGCTATAAGTCCTAAAAATGGTGATCCCATGAATGTTCTTCTGATTTGTTGGTATATTTTTCCATCAAATTGAAAGTAGTAGTAAGGCAAAGATTGACGAGGTCCACGATTCTGGGTATTTCAAACTTAGTATATTTAGTTAGGGTGGATGTGTTGTATAATAGTACCGTATATACTCGTGTATAAGCCGACCCGCATATAAGCCGACCCCCCCAATTTTACCCCCCAAAACTGGGAAAACTTGTTGACTCCCATATAAGCCGGGGATGGAAAATGCAGCGGCTACTGGTAAATTTCAAAATAAAAAAAGACTGGTCAAAAGTTCGAGGACCTGTCAGAAATCACTTTTTTCAGCCCTCTGGGTAGTCCTTTTGTGCACATGGACTACTCAGAGGGCTGAAAAAGTAATTTTTGACTGGTCCTCGCACTTGTGACCAGTCCTCAAACTTACGACTGTCCTCACATTTTATGTTTTTGCCCTATCTTGTCACCATGGTGAAGAGAAGCAGTTGTGAAATGAGTGACATGGTTTTAAGAATGCTGCATGGGCATAAATGTGAGGATGGTCATAAGTGTGAGGACCAGTCAGAAGTTCGAGGACTGGTCACAAGTGTGAGGACCAGTCAAAAATAACTTTTTCAGCCCTCTGAGTAGTCCATGTGCATAAAAGGAGTCCATGTGCATAAAAGGAGAGGGAGGAAGAGAGGAGGAGAAGAAGAAAGGAAGAGGAAGTAGGAAGGAGAAGAAGGGGGGGAAGAGAAAGTAAGAAGGAAAGAAAAGAGGTGGTAGGTTTGAGGAGAAAGATTGCTGTACAATAAAAAAGATGAAAGGGAAGAAAATCAACCCCAAACACATATAAAGATATTAAGATAAAGAATGAATTGTTAAACTTTAAAGAATAAAAGAGAACAAATATGAATAAATAGCAATAATTAGAAACACACATACAAACATACAATGTATTTTCTTTGAACAGAATATTTGGCCGGTTCACAAATTTAAACAGTGTTTAGTCATTTCACTTAAATTTACAATTTCTATATTTCCTTTTTGCCATATTTATTCCTCATCTATTTTTTAAAAAACCAATATTACCCTTCATCCTCATCTCTAATCTTAATCAAATTCAATTTTTCACTTCTATTCTATATTATACCCCTTCCCATTGTCATCTATTTTTATATCAATCCTCACATTGCTTAATTATGTAATATTACAGTTGTTTAATACAAATTCAACATTTTAATATAAATCAATTAGTTATATAACTATCTTTTTTGTATATTAATCAATATGAACATGAATATTCCAATTATTTCCATGCAATCCAATTTCTTACAAATCAATTAATTATATTTACCAATAATAATAAACCAAATAATTTCCCCCAATATTCTTCCAAACCACAACTTAACCATTTCTGCTTTCAACACAATATACAATTAATAATATCTCAATTATTACAATTCCCTATTTAAATAGAGCTTTTTTTCTTTTGTGTTTTAAAATCTTGAACTCCCCTCTTTTGCCATTTGCCATAAATTTCCCATTGTTTGCACCAACCTTTTTTGATGAGGAAAAAGAAAAGACATCTGCCTTAGCAAACAGCAAAGCCAACAAGCTGTTTTAGTTTCGCTTTTGGTTTCAGCAGAAGGAGAAAAAAAATGTGCTCTTTGCAGCAGGCACCTTTTTGCAGCCGGCACCGATCTTCTCATTTGTTTTCTTTTAACCCTGATCAGCTGTAGGGAGGGCCTTTGAAGCCCTGCAGCAAGAATTTAAAGTTTTTTTTTTTCCTCTAGCCATCAGCTGGAACTCAGGAGGCAGTCCCAATAGATTGGGAGTGGGCGGGGTAAGCAAACCCCGTTCTCCTGCTGTTTCCTAGCTTGCAGGGAAAAAACTCATTTTTTTCATGACCCGCGTATAAGCCTAGGAGGCGTTTTTCAGCCTGAAAAACGGGCTGAAAAACTCGGCTTATACGCGAGTATATACGGTACTGCCATGGATTCCCTTACTAATTCTGGGAATGTGGAATGTTCAGAGTAAGAAAACAGCTGATGCTGGGGAACTGTGATTTAGTTTAATTAAATTTATTTTGATTTACATCTATAGTGAATAACACTAAATTAATTGCCATTAGTTAATATGAGCAGTCCATATGTATATAATGTGTTTTCTGTTATACTATGGTACAGCCTACCAGTTTGGGAGGGGTCATGAAGGTTGCATCCAAAGATGATGGGAATATAGGTAGGGTTTCCTTACAGAAATTTATCAGAAGAGGAAAAACAGTGATAGACAGTGTTATTGATTTTTCAAGTTTTAAAAGTGGAAAAAATAATTAAATTCCCCAGCAGCACCTTTGTATACTCAGAAGTTTGTCATTTTTTGGAATGACCCCATTTTAGTCTGAATCATTGTTCTATGATTTAACTCTGACATCTACAGAGGTCTTCCTAAGTGGCTAATTCCTGATAGTTGTGAGTGGAATAAAGTGAGATTTTTTGGGACATTGCTAGCCTTGCTAGTCAATTGAAAATATATATTTTATATTGGATATTAAACAGGGAGAAATTTATTGGCATCTAATAGAAGTAATTCTAACCTGAGAAGCTTGAAACTATAACTAAAATGTAAACAAAATAGGGACTGACTAATTCATTGATTTAAACATGAGTCATCAGATGCAAGCATGCAAATGCATAAAATATATATTATGCATACCTCACCTTTCTTGTTGTGATGTTTATTTCTTGCAGCTTCATGTATTTTATAAAAGAAAGAATCATTTAATAATAAAGTTATAAATTAGGAACTGCTTGACAAGATAAAGTTGTTCTTCCGTGTCTCTTAAAATTTGAGCTCCAGTGTTATGGAGGCTTGAGTCCCAGTTTTCCTCTCTTGTAATGAGCCATAGCTTTAAGTGTGATAAAAAAAAATGTGGTTTGTGTTTGCATTTTGTGCCTAGTATTGAAATGTTACAAAAAGTTAGCTCATCCTTACCTGAATTGACCTTACTGAATAGCAAGGCATCCTTTTTTCTATTAGCATAATATGCATATGGAGGAACCTTTTGATTGCCTACTAAAGGATTAATTTAGCAGTTTTGCAATACATAGACCATCTCCTGAAATAATTTGGTTTCCCAACAGTGATGGCCTACTAGGCAATGACTTAAGTTAATTAGCATTTTATTGTAATTTAGAAGGTCAATCAACAGAGTTGATAATTCATTGGAGATGCATTTTGGTGTCAAGCAAGGGTGGTTAGTCTGTAGCACTCCAGATATTGCTGAACTACAATTCAACAGCTTCTCTAGGGAGTATGGACAATGGTGAGGAATGCTGGGAGATGTAATTCTGAAATACTTAGAGTCAGTGGTGAAATGCTCTGAAGTCTACTACTGGTTTGCTGCTGTGTGCGCATGTGCAGTGCATGCCAAACGCATGCTACATGTGCGTGCACACCACAGGCGCTACCACACAACACTGAAAAAGGAGGCTTAAGAAGCCTTTTCTAAGGTAAATAGAACAGCAAGGGGAGGGAGAAGTACTGTGCCGTGCGATTTAGAATCGCTGGAAATATAATCATGCGGCACATCTGATTGTCATAAATACTGGTTCGTCCGAACTGGTAGTATTCTTTTTACTACCGGTTCACCCGATCTGGTAGCTTTTATTACTACCAGTTCAGGTGAACCGGTCCGAACCGGTAGCATTTCACCTCTGCTTGGAGTGCAGAAATTGCCTAATCTTCAGTTATGCTCCTTTATATTTTGAATGTTGGAACTGTTCCTTTAAATTATTATTGGCAATGACAGATTGAGTTGTTCTTTACAAAAGGGGAAGTCCTTATCTCAGGTGCCAGAAGTGGCAATTCCTGACCCTGAAAGAAATAGGTTGTCTAGTCAGTCCTTTTGGGCTGAGTGTTTTCCTGTTCTCAATGAGCCAAATACTTCTGATCTCTCCAATATGCTGAATAGTGAATACTTTTGAACATGCACATTGAAACATATAGGCGGAATATGTGCCTGCAGTGTTCCCAACTTGCATGGAATTATCTGATGAAAAACATTGGGTCTAGACCAAGGGTGTCAAACTCACGTCATCACAGCGGCATCACATGACATATTGGGACTTTCCTCCCTTTGTTAAACTGGGCGTGGGTATGGACAGCACATGACACATTCAGCCCATGGGCTGGGAGTTTGACAGCCCTGGTCTAGAGGGAGAAAAACTGGGTTTGTTTCCAGAGATAAAAACAATGGTGTGATTAAAAGACCTTTTAATGTGCTTAATTGTAAGCTTTAGTTGTAAAAGTATGCCTAAATGTCTGAATGAATGAAAATTGTATTTCTGCAATAAGTAGCAGTTTGACAGCCAGTTTGGTATAATGGTTAAGGCAATAGTGTAGAAATGGGGAGATCAAAGGTCAACCCCACTGTCAGCCATAGAAACTTACTGGATCACATAGAGCCAATCACTCGCTCTCAAAGTAACCTGAGAATGTATCTGTTGTATGGATAAAACACAGAGAGATCCCCAAGTAGACTGTCCTGAAGAAACATGAGATGTAAATCTTACAAATAGAATAGTAATAAAGACACAATATCCTTGCGAGAAATATGTAAATATGCAATTGGTATTATGTTAAGCAGGGCATGAGAGAATGCCACTCAAAATAGTACTCAGCATCTGCAGGGTTTCTAAGCACCTGTATTAAATCTGTATTAATTAAATCAAGTACAGATTTTAGTCATTTTAAAATTGTTTCCAAATGATTGACAAATGCATGGCGTAAATCTTGTAGCACCAATAAAAATGGTGGCAATTTATTATTAGAGAAATGGAGAGGATGGGGAGTAGCTAGGCCTAAGTGGGGACTACAATAGAAAACTGGTTACTAGGGTTCCCACCAGAATTTATTACAGGTCATAACTGTCCCTTCCCTTCCTTTTTGTTTCCCTTTGGTAGGGTGTGGGCTTGTCTGTCCATGGGCATTTCAGAGTTGCTACAGAGAGGACCGTTTTTGCAATGCCAGAGACAGCAATAGGTAAGTGCCACACATTGCATTATACGTTGACTTTTCATAGAGAAGCAGAAACTACTGTATAAATACCAGCTGGAATATGAAGAGTCACATTTCTACCCTGCTGCGGCACTTAATATTGATCTACTCACACACTCTGACAATAACATCCCACAAAGAGTCTGTGAGAAGATCATGCACCTCCATACATACCACTTAGAACTTAAAGGAGAAAACATTAGATAACATCTGAATAACAATAATGATTTGATCTTTATTTCTTGAATTCTTGAACATTTCCACTCATGGAGTATGCTTTTTCATACTAAGGAAGAATTGTTCCCAAGTCCTTTGCTTATTTTTGAAATATGTGCAGAGCAAGAGATGGGATTTGACCCAAAAAATTAACCTTTTCTTTATGTAGAATTAGGACATCTTCATCAGAGACTGGCTACCAGATTAACCAAGAATCAACAATATAATGCATGAGGGCACCACATAGTGTCTGCAGGATCCCAAAATGGGGAAATAGATTTTAGGGCAAAAATGGTGAATTAAAAAAGAAAAAAGAAATTCCTGCCACCTGAAGTCTTACTATGTTTAGTTTAAGAACACCAACATCCCCTGAAATGTGATGGATCTCCAGAAATATACAATACATTTGTTTTTAGAAATTATTTTAGCACTTATTCCATAGACCACCGGCTGGGAATCATTTGTTCAGAGTTTATTCTATGAATAAATGCATTTTGTTCATGGGGAGAAGATTGGGATATCATTAGAATATCTGGAAGATATTAGAATATCTGGAAGAAAAGCAACCCGATGAACTGAAGCAAGAGACAGCCAAAGACTTCAGGGTGATTACACTAATCAAATGCAATGTTTTGATCACACAGCATCGTCTGCATAGCTGTCGTTCCAGGGTTTCTGTTGAGCTTGTATTTTTGGCTTCCAAGATCTAATGAAACAAATCCAAGGGTGGGTAGAGCAAGAATACCCTTGCAGGGTATTAAAAACTGCTTTAGAAAGATACTCTATAGACAGCCTTTTTTTCAACTGAAAAAGGTTAAACAAGTGGCAGTTCTGAGAGTGCAAATCGTGGCACCGTGGTTAGGTCTGATTTGGATAGAGACAGTAATGAAGAACTTTCATTGACTTTTTATCTCCAGAGTGACTTAAACTATTATATATAAAGTTTATTGTCATTGTACGTATATACACAGTATATCCATACAACAAAATTCATATAACACCCAGAGGCCAAGCCCAACACACATGACAATCCCCAGACACACACACACACACCAAAAATTCCCCACCCCTAAACCACCCAAGCATCCACACAGCAGACCAAGTAATGCTGTCCAACAGCTCATTGATGGTGGCCCTTTAGTTCCTTGTTGAGTGCAATTATAGCTCTGGGATAAAAACTATTATCAAAGGCTCTTAACCATTTTATAGGTTAAGAAAACTTTTCTTCCAATACAGATGTGAAGGGAACTGCTCAGTTTGGGGACTGCAGCATGGGAACACAGAGTCTCCCTAATTTAAGCGCCAAATTCTGGTCCCTTATTCATAAACCAATGGTTTAATTTTATACTTTGTTTTTGTATGTATTCACTTCCCAGAGTTACCCAGGATTTGGGTAAGTTAGAAATGTGAACTGGATGCATTCCAAAGTATCCCATTTTATTTGACCCTGAGACTACTCATATACTGACTAGGTGTTTAAGCGCAAGGTTTTTAAATAGCTGGTATGAAAAAATAGTATCATGGATTTGGCTTCTGAGAACTATCTTTCCAATCACAAAAGAAAAAGGCCCAGTGGCTCCTAGTATATCAACATACCATTTTCCATATTAATATCATCCTAAAGTCTGAAGATGGCTTTGAAAAGATAATTCACACAATACAAAGTTTGAGGAAAGGGTCTTACACATGTTCTGCACTAAATTGTATTTTGTGATGTTGCTGCTAATATTTGTGTCCCACAACAATTCACATAAGCTGTTCAAGTTAAAAATGTGGAAATGTTCCTTTTTGTGGCTATCAATTTTAGCAGAGATCTTAAGAAAATTGTGTGGGCAAAAATGGTGCAGCGTGTTTTTCCACAAGATGAGCAAAACAGCAAAGGATTCATTTTCAAGCAAAGCAGCCCACTTAACAAGGCCTAGTTATTAGCAGGGGGGAAAACGGCACTTAAATTTTAATTATACAGCTTTTTTTCATCTTGCATATCTTTTTTCCCCTTTAATTGCAGGTCTTTTCCCTGATGTGGGTGGAGGCTATTTCTTGCCAAGGCTTCCAGGGAAGCTAGGCTATTTTCTTGCTCTTACAGGATTTAGGCTGAGAGGAAGAGATGTCCACACAGCAGGAATTGCAACTCATTTTGTAGAAGCAGAGAAGGTAATTCTGCCAAAATAGGCAACAGTTATGGAATGTGCACCTGGAAAAGAGAGGGGGGTATTTCAGTAGCACCACAGTTTCTCCAGGAAGACGCAGTACATTCCAGAGAGAACCCAGTCCAGAGCTGGATGGGAGAGAGAAGAAGAGGTTCAGGGTAGCCAGACCCTAGAATTCCTTAGTATATATTTAATAGATTAGAAGTTTATAGCTTTAGTCTGACAAGATTCTGTCTATTAGGTATAAGCAAATATACCTAATAGATAAAAATTGGACTCAGTTGGATTCCACTGTTTCTTCTTTAGGCTTGGGCCTGACAGTTATTGCTTATACTGCATCCTTGTTCCTAATTTTGTGTGACAGGTATATTTTTAGATCACCTTGTGCACTTTTTGATCAGGTGATCAATGCTCCTTTTGTCTTTTAACCCTGTCTGGGTTAATTTGGCATTCACAAATAAATTTCCAGGCTACCATCCAAATCAGAACTCAATACGTGCAAATCTATCGTTTTCAATACCTTGTATTCAGATTTTGCTGGATTTTTCTCCTCTCCCTGCCCTATGTTTGTGTCTTATTTTGAGGTTGAGGGGAGGGGTCTTTTGGAAAATAGGCTGTGGACTATAGGAAAAAAGACATTTCTGCCGTTCAGTAACCAATCCCAAGTCCTTTTATTGATAGAAACCAGGGTAGGATACAATACACCAGACTTCATAACACCTTACAGTGAAGTGGTTTCGCCCCTCAGAAGTCTATACTCTTGTTGGAAATTTCTTCTTTCTCCCTTAGATATCCACCTGCAGATGGAACTTTTTAAAAAAGTGACGACGCCCCAAACTGCAGTTGCTTTTACCCCTGTTTCTTTTTATAAAATGTTGTGAAAGAGAATAAAGGTGAACTAGCTTCCCAAGGTTTCAAACTATTCTATTTTTTTATAACATCAGTCTTGAAATCACTTGTGTGAAATTATAATGTTTCAGAAGTTAGAATTCTTTATTAGTTGTAGAGATAAGGTTTCCGGAGCAAAAAGGAGAAGCCTAGTTTTTCATGTAACATTGTTTTTTAGGTATCTGAAATCTCTCTTGATATTATCAAGAAAAATTACCTCATTTTTCCTGACAAAAATGTGATTGGATAATATTAAGGCCTGTATTGAACAAAATTTTGGCTCCACCCCCACCCCACCCCCCGGGTTGTTGTTTAAATGTTAGATTGTTTGATAAGGTTCAAACTATGAATATAACAATAGATTTGTATACTTTTTATAACTATTCTTATATTTGCAGATGGCTGCTCTTGAAAAAGATTTGATAGAATTAATATCCCCCACAAAAGCAAATGTTGCAGATGTTTTGGATTCCTATCATAAGGAGGTAAGTGAAAATTAAAATATACAGTAGATTTCATAATAGAGAATCTTTATATACAAAGCACACCTCTATTAAGAAAGTCTGACTCCATTTTTAATTTTTGCTGTGTGTGTGTGTGTACAGCAAAGGAACGTTCGAAATATGGCAAACTTTCTCTTTATATGCTACAATAGAGTTCTGTGTATAAACCATTTGGGGAGAAAATGAAGTTGACACCAACTTTTTAAGAATAAGGTAAACTAGATGCAATCCTGAATTAAAATTCATTAGAAAGATAAAAATATGACGTATCAATTCTCTAATACTAAGTATTGAAATAATGATCAAAGGTTGGTATCTGAATGATGCACTTGCTTGGTACAGCAAACTTGATATACTTTGCTTGAAGTAAACAAAACTTTGTGAATTATTTCTTTGAGTTTTTAAGTTTGAGATTGTTTCCTTGTTGATTTAGGCAGCAGCATAAAAGATCAAATAACATCAAATAAAATATTGTTCCCAAATATTTGCTCTTCTGCTGTGTCAGGGTTATTCCTACATGGAATACTTAGAAGGAGGTTTACTGTCTTTCTATTAGAAATTTCTAAGGTGCATTAGATAGATAGATAGATAGATAGATAGATAGATAGATAGATAGATAG
>WNWU01000006.1:40140732-40183301 GCA_012654045.1 Ptyas mucosa | reverse complement strand
TAGATAGATAGATAGATAGATAGATAGATAGATAGATAGATAGATAGATAGATATAACCGAGAGCATCAGCCAGAAGAGGACGAATGTGATTTTGTCGAAACGTCGCTACTACCCTTTTAAGGATATGTTTACAATTACACGGGAAGAAACCCGAGATATTAACTGTACACACACACACACACACACACACACACACACATATTTTCCAGGATGTAACTAATTCCAAACTCATCTGTTTATTTCCAAATATATACATGGAGGGTTTTTCTATGTAAAATGCTATCTTTCAAGTGAATTAGGCGTTTGAAATACCAGTACACAGAATGCATCTATAAGTAAGTAAGTAAGTAAGTAAGTAAGTAAGTAAGTAAGTAAGTAAGTAAATAAATAAGATGGTTGACTCTCATTTCTGCATTCCTTGAAACCTTGTGCGCTGACAGAAATTGAGCTATAAATCATCTTACAGTTTGGCCACAGATTTTAGCACTCGGGTTTTCCATCAGCAAAATGGACTGAATTTATGCCCACAGCAAGATGTTTTCTACAAAGAGGAAAGGATATGATGATCTGCAAAGATTAAAAGTTAATGGAGTAGAAGCAGTCTGTGGAGTGTCCAGGATATTTGTGCTGGGCCTTTTGTTATGATTTGTAGCTAGTGTTACTATATTACAGATATGTTCATATTACAGAAATATGACAGGTAACTCGTGAAGAATACAATTCCGACAATTCTCATTTGCAGATAGGGTGTTAATTGTTGCACTGACCCTTCTCATCATTAAAATGTGCTAAGCATAGTTTCCTTGCCACAGTAGGCTATTGTAGATAGATATGATGATAGATTGATAGGATCAGTGGTGGGATTCAATTTTTTTAACAACCGGTTCTGTGGGCGTGGCTTAGTTGGGGGTGTGGCTTGGTGGTCATGTGACCGGGTGGGCGTGGCTAGCTGGTCATGTGACCGGGTGGGCGTGGCTATGTGCATAGGGAGTACTCAGAGGGCTGAAAAGTCATTTCTGACTGGTCCTCGCACGTTTGACTGGTCCTTGCACTTATGACCATCCTCACATTTATGCCCGTTGCGGCATTCTTAACAACTGTGTCAGTCATTTCACCACTACTTCTCTTCACCACGGTGACAAGATAGGGCACAAAACGTAAAATATGAGGACAGTCGTAAGTTCAAGGACTGGTCAAAAGTGCGAGGACCGATCAAAAATAACTTTTTCAGCCTTCTGACTGGTCCATATGCACATAGGGACTACACAGAGGGCTGAAAAAAGTAATTTCTGACTGGTCCTCACATTTTTGACCGGTCTTCGCACTTATGACTGGTCATCATTTATGCCCATTGTAGCATTCTTAACAACTGTGTCACTCGTTTCACAACTGCTTCTCTTCACCATGGTGACAAGATAGGGCAAAAACGTAAAATGTGAGGACAGTCGTAAGTTCGAGGACTGGTCAAAAGTGTGAGGACCAGTCAAAAATAACTTTTTCAGCCCTCTGAGTAGTCCATATGCATAAAAGGATACAGCAAGAGAGGGATGAAGGAAGGGAAGGGAAATTAGAGTAGGAGTGAGGGTAAGAGAGGGAGGAAGAGAGGAAGAGAAGGAGAAAGGAAGAGGAAGTAGGGAGGAGAAGAAGAGGGGGGGGAAGAGAAAGTAAGAAGGAAAGAAAAGAGAGAGGTGGTAGGTTGGAGGAGAAAGATTGCTGTACAATAAAAAAGATGAAAGGGAAGAAAGCCAAACCCAAACAAATATAAAAATATTAAGATAAAGAATGAATTGTTAAACTTTAAAGAATAAAAGAGAACAAATATGAATAAATAGCAATAATTAGAAACAAACATACAAACATACAATGTATTTTCTTTGAACAGAGTATTTGGTCAGTTCACAAATTTAAACAGTGTTTAGT
Source organism: Ptyas mucosa (assembly GCA_012654045.1). Classification (NCBI taxonomy): domain Eukaryota; kingdom Metazoa; phylum Chordata; class Lepidosauria; order Squamata; family Colubridae; genus Ptyas; species Ptyas mucosa. The sequence continues at coordinate 40,181,380 of WNWU01000006.1, read as the reverse complement.
CATTTCAATTAAATTTACAATTTCTATATTATCTTTTTGCCATATTTATTCCTCATCTATTTTTTTTAAAAAAACAATATTACCCTTCATCCTCATCTCTAATCTTAATCAAATTCAAATTTTCCCTTCTATTCTATATTATACCCCTTCCCATTGTCATCTATTTTTATATCCATCCTTATACTGGTTAATTATGTAATATTGCAGTTGTTTAATACAAATTCAACATTTTAATATAAATCAATTAGTTATATAACTATCTTTTTTGTATATTAATCAATATGAACATGAATATTCCAATTATTTCCATGCAATCCAATGTCTTACAAATCCATTAATTATATTTACCAATAATAATAAACCAAATAGTTTTCCCCATATATTCCTCCAAAACCACAACTTACCGTATATACTCGAATATAAGCCGAGTTTTTCAGCCCGTTTTTCAGGCTGAAAAACGCCCTCTCGGCTTATATTCGGGTCACAAAAAAAATGCCTAGCAAGACTCTCTGCAGCCCCCTGGAAGCAAAAACGGGTTTGGGGCGGGAGGGGGGCTTAAAGGGAGAAAGAAATAAAGAAATCCTCACCAGAGATTCCATATGCACTGAGCTTGAGTTGCGAGCTGATTGTAATTGGCTGCTAGCTAGCCTTCTTTTAATTGGCTGCTAGCTAGTGGGTTCTCCCAGCTTGGCTGTCTCAGGAATTCTGGGAGTTGAAGTCCACAGGTTGTAAAAGGGCCACATTTGCCCAGCCCTGGTATCTCTTAACAGAGGCTTCAACTTGCCTGAAATTAGATCAAGCCAGTGACTGGGTGGGCGTGGCTAGCTGGTCATGTGATATATGTGTATAGGGACTACTCAGAGGGCTGAAAAAAGTCATTTCTGACAGGTCCTCACACTTCTGACTGGTCCTCACACTTATGACCATCCTCACATTTATGCCCATGCAGCATTCTTAAAACCATGTCACTCATTTCACAACTGCTTCTCTTCACCATGGTGACAAGATAGGGCAAAAACATAAAATGTGAGGACAGTCGTAAGTTCGAGGACTGGTCACAAGTGCGAGGACCAGTCAAAAATTACTTTTTCAGCCCTCTGAGTAGTCCATATGCACAAAAGGACTACCCAGAGGGCTGAAAAAAGTGATTTCTGACAGGTCCTCGCACTTTTGACCAGTCTTTTTTTATTTTGAAATTTACCAGTAGCTGCTGCATTTCCCACCCCCGGCTTATACTCAAGTCAATGAGTTTTCCCAGTTTTGGGGGTGAAATTGGGGGGGGTCGGCTTATATGCGGGTCGGCTTATACTCGAGTATATACGGTAACCATTTCTGCTTTCAATACAATATACAATTAATAGTATCTCAATTATTACAATTCCCTAGTTAAATAGAGCTTTTTTTCTTTTGTGTTTTAAAATCTTGAACTCTCCTCTTTTGAACTAAATTTCCCATTGTTTGCACCTACCTTTTTTAGTGAGCAAAGAGAAAAAGAAATCTCTCTTCCTGCCTCATTTTGTCACGTTGCAGCAGAGCCTGCTTTACTTTCAGTTTCCTTTTAGCTAGGGGAAAAAAATCACTCTTTGCAGCTACCAAAGAGCTTGCAAAACAAGAGCTTGCAAAAGAGCCTGCGCAAAACAGCTGAGAGCGAATCAGCTGAGAGTCGGGAGGCAGATCTAATCAAGCCTAAGCTAAAGCTGAAAGGAGATTTTTCCTGCTGCTTGCTTGCGAGGAGGTAACTGCTGTGAGGCACAGGCCAAAGGGTGGGGGCCACCTTCCTTGCCACTTAGCCCCCCCGTCGCCCCCTTTTGCCTCTAGCACCCCCCTGCCGCCCCGTCCCCCTAAGGCATCCCACTACCCCTGGTACCGCCCCCTTTGGCAACCACTGGCTTAACTATTTAACTCCTTAACAACCAGTTCTACCGAAGTAGAATCCCACCACTGGGTCTACCCATTTATTTTTGCAGGCAGGGGTCTACTCATTTGTTTTCTTTTGACACTGATCAGCTGTAGGGCGGCCTTTTGAAGCCTCGTGGCAGCTGCAAGGCCAATAAAATTACAAAAAAACACCGAACCGTTTGTTAAATTGCTGGCTCGCCCACCCCTCGCCCAGTGGTGCGGAGGGGCAGGGCAAGGAGCGGGGCGAGCCAGCAATTTAACAAACGGTTCAGCCGAACCGCCTAGAACCTGCAGAATCCCACCACTGCATAGGATATTTTTGATAGGATATCTGGGAGTTAAAATTGAAAATATTAGAAGGTGGAATTTGGGATAGTACATGTCTTCTCACAAACAGATAGCAGTCCTTTTCTTTCCAGTTTCTCTCTCCCCTGGATGGCTCATCATTAGATTTGTTTGATTTTAAAGGAAAGGGCTTCCCATTATAATTGCAGTGTTTCTTAAATTTTTCTTAGCTTTTGTTTGTATGGCTTATATTTATCAATATTTACTGTATTGATACATAAAATTGACACATTTGCTGCCGCTACCACCCCTCACAATTGTTTGATGGAAAATTAATATTGTATTATTTTTCAACAAACGTTGGCAAATACACTGGTATCAGAATAGATTCAACCAACTAAAGAATGTAGCTGTGATTATGTGAGGAGGGGTTTTGTTTCTTCCAGAAGCACTAAAATGTTATGTCAATTATATCTGCAATATTTTGAAAAGTATCTGGAATCTGTGCTTGACAGGAACACCCGAGGATCTAGCACAAATATGATCCTCAGTATATCACAAGAATGCCTCTTGCAGATCAGAGATTAAGAATAATAAGGAATAGCAATAGCACTTAGACTTATACTGTATACCGCTTCCTAGTGCTCTACAGCCCTCTCTAAATGGTTTACAGAGTCAACATATTGCCCGCAACAGTTTATGGGGAAAAAATCTTATTCATTTCTAATCACGATAACAAAGATAAAGATAAGTTGTTGCCATAATGATTAGTTTTTCTTTCATTAAGAGAAATAGCAGAGCCTTTGTTTTTTGTAACCATTTTAAATGATTTGGCACTGAAAGGAGTTTTGTTATCTTTTTTTCCTCTTAGTGCAAACTTGATCAAGAAAAAGAATTTATCCTTGGTGAACACATGGACAAAATTAACAGGTACTTGTCACTTAGTGCAGCCAGTAGTACAAAAGCACAACTATTCTTTTGTTTTGAGAACATCTAATAGATATTCTGAAAGCATTCTATCTGGATTTGTATTCTCTGCCATCTTTGTTCCTTTCGTTTTGTGTAGTTTCCTTGTTTTTAAATATTTTTAGCAATTTGAAAACTGCCCAGAGTTCGCTGCGAATCAGACAGCATATAAATTTAAATCATCATGATGTCATCATCGTCATCATAGCACAAAAATAGTTGTGGTTCTATATAGGGCTGAATGTCCTGCTATGGCCATAAATGAGAATAGTATGCTTCGCCCCAGAAATGGATGGAGAGAGTGGGTCTTACATTTTCCCCTGCCTCCGTCTGTAAACTGTCTTCAAAGTTTTCCCAGCTATACTCCAGTGCTAGTTGTGGGCTGTGAGAAGAGAACTATGAGTAGTGAAGATACTTTGGTTCATCTGGCTATTTGTATATAACATAAAGATGTTACTCATCAGTACTTCATACATGATTGTGGCCGACCCAATGCCAAGTTGTCATTTGTTTCTTGTTATCCTTCCTGAACAAATGTAGAATGGTATTCTTCCCCACTTATGGCACTCCTCATATTTAAAGATGGGGAAATTGCCATTATGAGTAGTCCTTTAATGATCATACTATTTTTGTATGATTGGTGGGTCTATGATCTGTAATAAAGTCATCTGTTTGTTGATTACCTGCTTTTCACTAAAGTGCAATGAATCAAACATAATTTACAGAAAAATATACTGTTCAAACTGCTTAAATGTACAGGTCTATTGAGTAGCACTAATGAGCAGTATGCTGGCATATCGTGGACTTCCAACTTTCTTTTTTTTAACAAACAGAAGGAAGTGATTAATCCCTGCAGTAACATCTGCTTCTTAAGTAATGACTATGTCTTAGCTTGACTGCCTGTAAGACTTTTTTAAAAAGGAAGTCAGAACAAAAAAAAAAGTCTGATATGAGAGTGAATAAACATTTAAGGGAAGAAACAGCACTTTCTAATTCAATGCAAAATATTGGAAGTTTGGATGGACAACACTTTTCAATCTGATGTAGCAGTTTGAGATTTACTTTTTGAGGAAGTTTCTAGGGAGGTTGTAGGGAGAGTGAAGCAAGGTATAAATTGGGTGTCTTTGGAGATTGGAAGTCAAGGGATTTAGCTGTACTTTCAGCTTCTACAAAATGTAAGGCATTATGTTTACACTTTAAACAGCCCCTCCCCAAAAGGACATTGATATGTCTGGTTCTGGGAACTCTGGCAAGGGCCTGGAGCAGTAAGTCAGATTGCCTACCTCAGTTCCACTCTAAATTGCAGGGCCTCTTTATAACAATTATATCAGCACAAACAATCACATACACAAATCACAAAACCCACAAAATTTCTGGTTCCATATTCATTTTAAAATGTTTCAAATTTTATATTTTTACTGAAGTTCTTCCATGATGGCGAGGGGGGAATTCATAGTTTTCCTGCTCAGATTATTTTAATCTTAATTTAAAGGTACGATATCCTTGCAGTTTATATATTACATTTACTATAAGGCCTTTTTTTGCATGCTAAATTACCTGTTGCTCATCATATGTTGCAGCACTTCCCTCCCTCTCAAATATGACTCATTTTGACTAAAGAACATTTTCTCTTTTCAGTCTTTTTTCAGCAAACAGCATGGAAGAAATTGTCCAAAATCTGAAGAAAGATGGATCTCCTTTTGCACTTGACCAATTAAAGGTAACGTTGCATTCGATTTGTATCCTATTTGAACAATGCCTATATCCAGTCACTTTACGCGCCATTTTGATGCCTGATGCATTGCCTAAGCAAGGGAGGACAACCTGTATCCTGAACTTGGCCTTTTAAGATACTTTTATATTAACCTGAAAGCCACCTCCCAAACTGTGGCATAAAATGACTAATATAGTTTTGCTGCCTATTTGTCCTTTAAAAAGATCGAGAACAGATACTCATACAATGGCTGCTGCATTCTGCAGTTATGTTATGAGAAGGAGGAGGCGTACATGTCATAAAACTGCCCACCTTCCAAACTGCGGCTACAGAAAAAAAGTTACAGCTATATCTTGTCTTTGGATCTTTTATAATGCCTTTCCATTAAAATTCTCTCCAGCCTTAAAATCCAACCATATTCATTCTGATTCCCTCCTTCATAACACAAATTCTTCACTGAATGGTGAATGAATGTCTTTCCTACACAGCTGGTCATGTTCATTTACCTTCTGCTTCTTTCCCTAGTGAGAGTATTAGAGTGCTTTCTCCCTCCCTCCCTCTCTCCGTCTCTCTCTCTCCTCAGATCTTTTTGTCTCTCTGTTTATGTACTTGCCTACCTGTCTACCTACCTACCTACCTACCTACCTACCTGGTTGGCTTCTTTTCTGCCCCAGGAGCATGATGGAAACTAATGAATTTGTTTGTTATGTTATTCTGAGGAGGCTGAGTTGTTTAAATTATTCAAATTGAAAATTTATTTATTTATTTATTTATTAAATTTATATACCGCCCTATTCCCGAAGGACTCAGAGTGGTGAACAGTTGAACGATAAATATATGTGATACAGATATTTTAAAAACCGTTAAAATACAGTTAAATAATTTGGCCTAGAAATAGACTTAAATTGAAACATCTCAAATTTATAGGGCAGATTCAATTAAAAAATTTAAAAGCAGTTTTAAAAAGAGGTTAGGCCAGGCTGGCCTGTTGGAATAGAAACGTTTTGAGGGCACGGCGGAAAGCACGAAGATTCGGGATTGTCCGTATCTCCGGGGGCAGTTCGTTCCAGATGGTGAGTGCTCCCACAGAGAAGGCTCTCCCCCTGGGGGCCGCCAGTCGACATTGTTTGACCGACGGCACCCTGAGAAGCCCCTCTCTATGGGAGCGTACTGATCGGTGGGAGGCTATTGGTGGCAGAAGGCGGTCTCGTAGATACCCCTGTCCTAAGCCATGAAGCGCTCTAAAGGTGGCAACTGAAACCTTGAAGCGCACCCGGAAGGTCACAGGGAGCCAGTGCAGCTCGCGCAGGAGGGGTTCACATGGGAGTGCCACGTTGCTCCCATAACGACCCATGCGGCTGCATTCTGGACCAACTGGAGCCTCCGGGTGCTCCTCAAGGGGAGACCCATGTAGAAAGCATTGCAGTAGCCCAGGCGGGAAGTGACGAGGGCATGAGTGACTGTATTTAATGAGTCCTGATCCAGAAAGGGACGCAACTGGCGTATCAGGCCATTTGATTTGAAAGAATCAAAGAAAAATTGAAAGAAAAATTGATTTCCTTATGAAATTAAATGTGAGGAAAAATACCAATAGTAAGCGGCAGTTATATTAATGAGTTATTAGCCCATATGTCTAATGCCAACTGTGACTTCTGGCTATGCTGATACTTAATAAATATATAACTACAACCATTTATTTACAAGGATTTTCTGTTTCCTCTGCTCATTGTGCTCGCTCTGCAGCTCAAGCTAAGAACTTCATAGTTAATAAAATACTACAGGTAGCCCTCTACTTACACAAGGATGATTGCACAATCGAGCTGAACATTTCTGTTGCTAAGTGAGACATTTGTTAAGTGAATCACTACAGTTGTTAAGTTAGTAAAACAGTTGTTAAGTGAATCTGGCTTCCCCATTGATTTTGCTTGTCAGAAGGTCGCAAAAGGTGATCACATGACCCCAGGACACTGTAGCCGTCGTAAATGTGAATGAGTTGCCAAGGATGTGAATTTTGAACATGTGACTGTTGGGATGTCACAATGGTTGTGTGAAAAATGGTCATAAGTCACTTGTTTCAGTGCCATTGTAACTTCCGTCACTAAATGAACTTTTATAAGAACTTTTGTAAGGACTACCTGTATAAGCCAAAGGGAGAAATAAGTTATACAATTTAAAAACCAAGGAGTTCACGAAGGATTGGTGTCACCTATGGGCAACATAAAAATTAAATAAATAAATAAATAAATAAATAAATAAATAGTGTTGTTGCAGATTCCATACTCAAACCTGAAGTCCTATTAATGACAATAGTAATAATAATTTACATAGCTCATTAGTCACAAGAACGAATTTAGTTCTTTTCTAGAAAATGTTGCCAACCCTTTGGTGACAATAATATAATAGGTCTCTTAGGCACTTTTTGCATAAAAATAATTTAAAAATGAACTTGCGTCTAGATTATAGAAAGAATAGTAAATGATGTAACTTGAGAGAGAGCGGTTGAACTGATAACTGCTGTGAAGAATATTTATTCACTTGATATATATTTTTGTTTCTTTTCTATTTTTCAACTTTTCTTGCACATTTTGTTTTTTCTTTGATTTCTTTTTTTCTTTTATCTTCCTTATTTTATATCAAATTGTTGTTGCCAATCGTTAGCCTGCTTGATCACAGAGCATCTTGAAAAAGCCATCACATCATCAGCTGTTCCTTTCTATGTAAAAAAATGGAATATCTCCTTTCATATACCCAAAGTTAAAACTTTCATGCTGAAAAGATTTATCCTTTAATGAAGTCCCAGATCATTATTTATTTTCTGCAGAACATCTTGGGGTTTTTTTTTATTCATTAACTAGGATCCCCCCCAAAATGCAATTAATATTATCAGGTAGCGGTTGCATGGTTTTTCCTCCATTAACCATAGTTAGGGTGAATTTCAGTGACAGTATAGCGCTGTACCATGGTCACTTCTGAGAGATACGGAAAAATAGAAAAAATATGAAATAAAGGCTAGAAGGAACCAAAAAAAAGTCTTATTGAAAGGCCTGGAAAATCTTTTTGCCTTCACAGTTTATACATTTTAAGGAGGGCAGTTTCCACAGATTTTTTTTTAACATCTAGGCTTGTTGCTGATATTCATTTGAAATGAAATTATTAACAATGAAGTGGCTAGCACATTTTGCTCTAATCTGCCTTCGGCTAGTAATGTTCTCTGTGCCACAATATTAAAAGTGAATGAGGCTGTGCTTCATCCATTTCTGCGGGTAACTTGTTTTGCTCCTTGAATATAGGCTTCCAGTAGCTTTACTGCAACCATACATAAGAATATATCCAGGCTTTTTAAAAGTTTGACTGCATTTATGTATTCTGTTGCTTGAAATTAAATTGAAAGTCTGAATGAAAGTAACCTGCAGCTGATTGCAGTAATCAAAAAGAAGACAAATTTCCACATGTCCCTTAAACAGTTGCACATCTTTTGATTTCCAGCAAACAGATGGGGAAACAGAGCCTTCCATTTTGTTTATGCCTGTCATTAAGGCAATTGGCCTGTGGCGCTTGAGAGTTGTTTTTTGTTTGAAAGCTGAAGAAGTAAATTTCCATTACTGTGCCTTCCTTAAAGGGAAGAAGGGAGTATCTCTTCAACTGTCCATGTAATAGTACTTAGACTTGCATACACTTCACAGTACTTTATTTCCCTCTCTAAGCGGTTTACAGAGTCAGCATCTTGCCCCCAACAATCTAGGTCCTCATTTTACTGACTTTGGAAGGATGGAAGGCTGAGTCAACCTTGAGCCAGTCAGGACTGAACTGCTGGCAGTCGGCAGAATTAGCCTGCAATACTGCATTCTAACCATTGCGCCATCACAGCTAATATACATTACCATATGCCACTGAAGTAATTGATATAAGTTATTTACTATTGAAAAAAGAGCTTTACTGAGAGAGAATGACTGGCCCAAAGTCACTCACCTGGCCTTCATGCCTAAGGCAGGACTAGATAACAGAAAACACTTTGATTGACTCTATAAAATTGAATAATGTATAATATATTCTTTTACATTTCCATCTTGACAAAGTTACACTGTTTGCAAACTTAAATTCTATTTGTTCTTCATTAAATAAAATCAGCACCTTCCTTTTTCTTACCCTCAGCCAGTGGTGAAATCCAATTTTTTTTACTACCGGTTCTGTGGGCGTGGCTTGGTGGGCATGGTGTGGCTTGGTTGCGTGGCAGGGGAAGGATACTTCAAAATCTCCATTCCCACCCCACTCTGGGGCCAGCCAGAGGTGGTATTTGCCGGTTTTCCGAACTGCTCAAAATTTCTGCTACTAGTTCTCCAGAACCTGTCAGAACCTGCTGACTTTCACCCCTGCCCTTAGCTATTAGGAAATAAGATGACAATATCACACTTATCACTTTGCTGATATATAGAAGCAAGGCCTACAAGTATCAAAGGAACAATTTCCCCTTGTTATCTTATAACAGTAAAAATATGCACCCTTTTGAAAGCACAGTGGCACAAAAGTAATGAAAGGACAAAAAAAAAATCTGAAATGATACAATACTTCTCCTGTCCTTAATTACTGTAATGAAGTAATTAAGCAAGTAATGAAATGCCTAAATTTCTTTTGCTTTGCAACAGCAGTTAAGTCAGCTGAATACTGGTGAAGGATATTTGAGACATATATCATCGCAAAACATAAGATTTTTCCTGATTTCACCGTGCTTAAGCATTATCTTTTAAAGCAGTTCTTTTTAAACAATAATGAAATATTTACAACTGTTTTATCAAGAAATACATAACAGCTACAGTAATGCATTAATCAATAGAATAAAACAAGTCCAGATGGAACTCAGTGAATAAAATAATAAACCAAGTAAAAACACTTGGTGCCGAAAAGGTTCACCATCACTGGTCTAGTGGACTCCAATATTGTCTTCAGTTAAGAGAGAAGCAGGGATTCATCAAATACCAATGCTATGAAACAATGACCAAACACATGGAGTTATGCAGAAAAAAATGTAAAGTGCTTGGTGATCTTTAGAGCTGTTCAGCTAAGTCATTTTGTAATATATAAACTGCCACATTTCCCCTTTCCCTGCTTATCTCTTTTTTTTAAAATCCATCCCAGAATGAGTAGCCTTTAAATCTTTTGAACCATATATTAATACTCTACATTACGGTGAACCGCAGAGTTGCTTTTATTTTTCTTAGCTTATCTCTATTTTTTAAAAAAAGAATTCTTAACATTATTTTTTATTGAAATATATGATTTGTAAGGACGTGCAAACCTTACTTATTTAGGCCTATTTTATCTGGAGCATCATGTCTGGAATATCTCAATTTGCTTCTAGTTCAAAGGATTTATTTCTGGAAAGTGCTGAACCACTCCTGGAACAGTGCAGTCCAGGAAGAGACTTGGCACAGCCCAAAGGAGGACAGAATGTTCCAGAAATCACTAGAATGATCTGTTCCTGAAAAAAAAAGGGGGGGGGGCTTTATTCTTAGCTAGTCATACCGAACTTACCTAAGCCTGCCTTCCATCTAAGTGATATAATTCAATAGTTACAGTATATTGGTTATACAACTAGTTTGTATTAAATTTGGTACAGTTGAAACCAAGGAACTGGGATAACAAATACATGCTGTACCCATATGTAAACATAAAAAGTGTATTATATAACTTATAATATATAAAAATAACATTACAATTCATATTATAAATACAATCTATTTTTAGTCAAGTTGAATTTGTGGTAGTGAACTGACTTTGTTATTTCTACTTCTTATATGTCCTAATTACATAGTTTGTGTGTATGTGTATACTATGTCTGTGTGAGAGAGAGAGAAAGAGAGAGAGAAAATGGTTACTTACTACAATGGTTCATTGTGCTTTTGGTGAAATATAACTTTTGGGGTTGTATAGTTGTAATGTATATTTCAAATAAAATTAAAGGCATAATATTAAACAATTGCTATAGGAGACATTATTGGTAGAGCAATATTAGGGGAATTTATTTTTTATTTATAGATGTATTGCCCAATTATTCCAGTATATATGCTTGCCTGTGGTCACAGAAAACTTTCTTATTTAAGAAATCAATTACATTTTTGCAATGCTTATATGTTTGCATAAGTAAATAGCAACGCAAGAATTATAATTGTGATTAAAAGCAATTATATTTTTTTATATGAGAATAAGACAAAACTAGGGTATTTTTCACTGTTAACTATTTAGGCTTCAATTCTGCAATCACCTTCCTGGGAGTAAAGCCCATGACATCCATTGTGTATTCAATTATGAATATACATATTGCTCTTTTCTCTTGGGATGAGTGTAGCTGTGTTCCTTCTCCAAGTCCAGCCATATGATATCAGTTCTTATCACACACCCTGAAGCAGTTATTAATGAAGCTCAAATCTACTGTATGATTGGATGTAACAGATTCCTATGTTTTGTCTTTGTTGTTCTGCAGAAAGTTAATAAGTGCTTATTAAGGGGAAAATGGAGAAAACAATATATAATTTTCTATCTTCTGGACTTTTGGACCCTATGGCAACCCAGAATATGTTACGTTTATTGACAGGCCAGAGTGGAACTCAATTCAGTTATAAGATGGAGCAGAGAGAAACCCTGGCAAGCTTTCAAGATTCTGTTATTCTACAATAATAAATAACATTTCTGGAACCCATTTCTTGACCTTGCTTAACTCAAAGGGCTGATATTCCTAGACTCAATTAATAAACATTGCACACAGGAGAAATGCTTGATTAGTAAAGCTGCAATTTCCCAGAAGATCCCTTAATCTAGGGCAGCTTCCTTTCTAGCCCTCTCTTGACTGCACAGCTGTTCATTCATCCATTATTATTCTTTCCACAATGAGAAAAGAAGCTGTTTCTCAAACATTGTAGTTGGATGCTGCTGTTTTGCGTGCCTGTCTGTTTTTTCCCCCCTGAGTCTCCTTGGTCTGCAAGAGTTGATGAATACCAGGTGCTGCAGCTTACCCAGATTTAAATCCTCCTTGCAAAAATCAGGATCTCCCTCTAGACAGCATTTTTATCAAGAATAAATTAATCTCCCCTGTTAGCATATAGTTTGCCTTTCACTAACTGATTGGTTTTTCATCTATCCTCAGTTAAAATTCTTAATTTTGACTGTCACCTCCTGTTTGTGTGTGTATGTGTGTGAGAGAGAGAAGAGTGTGTGTCAGTGACACATTTCTTAGTACTTTCCCTACCATTCATATTTCAGCTGTTTCTTTTCATCCTTTCTTTTGCATTAGAACTACCTTGAACCACCAGTGCATAAAACTGTCCAACTTATTAATGTTACAGGAACATCTTATTTAGTGGTGAAATCCAATTTTTTTTACTACTGGTTCTGTGGGCGTGGCTTGGTGGGCATGGCAGGGGAAGGATACTGCAAAAACTCCATTCCCACCCCACTCCAGGGGAAGGATACTGCAAAATCCCCATTCCCTCTCCACTCCAGGGGAAGGATGTGGGAAAATCTCCATTCCCACCCTACTCTGGGGCCAGCCAGAGGTAGTATTTGCCCGTTCTCCAAACTGCTCACAATTTCCGCTATCGGTTCTCCAGAACCTGTCAGAACCTGCTGGATTTCACTCCTGATCTAATTCTGAAAAATGCTCTGGATGAAGCACGGATACAAGAAAAACAGACTTTCTACTTTAGTCCGTAGAATCAAAAGATTGGCGATGGATAAATTATCCTGACTCACGTAGGATTGGCTCAAAATTGAATCCCACAAAAATAGAAAAATAAGCTACTTTTTGGAGGAATCCAGATTGACTGTTAGTTTTCCCGAGTGCAGTGTTTCAAAGGATCCCCTGCAAACAGGAAGAGTATATAGGTCTCCTGAAATTGGCAGAGGTGCTGCTTTGAAAGCTACAGCTTGAAAAGCTGCTGGAAGCAAACAGAAGCTGGGAATTCTAGAATGATCTTAGAGCGAATAAAGAAGCTGCTGCTGCTCAGAAACCAGTAGGGAGTGAGAAGTGGGAAAATAGTAATTCATTGCTATGCATTATATTGTTCCAAGGCCTTTCAATCATTTTGCTCCTAGCCAGAACTTTTAGAGCCAAGTAGAGAATTCCATGTCTTCAAGAAATTGGGAGCTCTAATGTTCCTCTTGAAGTAAGTTTTACTGAATTGCTTTAGTTTTGTCAAACGTTGTCAGCATTACTGGTAGTCCTTGACTTACGACTTCAGTTGAGCTCAGAATTTATGTTGCTAAGTGAGAAATTCGTTAAAGTGAGCTTTGTCGCATTTTATGACTTTTTTTGCCACGTTTGTTAAGCGAATCACTGCAGTTGTTAAATTAGTAACACGGTTGTTAAGTGAATCTAGCTTCCCCATTGACTTTGCTTGTCGGAAGGTCATGAAAGGGAACTGCATGACCCCCCAGGACACTGCAACCGTCATAAATATGAATCAGTTGTCAAGCATCCAAATGTAAGTCACATGACCATAAGGATGCTGCAATGGTCTTAAGCATGAAAAATGATCATAAGTCACTTTTGTCAGTGCTGTGGTAACTTCAAATGGTCACTAAGCGGACTGTTATAAGGCGAGGACTACCTGCATTTTAGAATGCAATACTATTTTTCAGGATTGCCACTCCATTCCATGTTATTACCCGTAGTAGGCTTCAGGTTTCAGCCAAACTCAGTTAAGCTCATTCTCGTTATTGCTTCAGATAAAGTTGCATCTACATTAGTTCATCAATGGGTACAAGGAGCAAGATGCCACAGATTCATGCATTATAAGTGACAAGAGTTTGGATTCTTAAGATAAAACTGATAAACGGTGTGTATCCTGTGCAGAAGTCCCTCACTGGAAGGATAGGTCAGTATCAAATTAGCCCTTTTTAATGAGCTCCTGACTGTAGAGAAAAATAAAGGAACTGGAACATTAAGGATGAAAGTAGATGCTATTAATAAGCTGGTCTGTGTTTGGGGTTTTGTGTATGTGTGATGTTCGCTTTGTTTTGCTATTTTGCAGAGGAATATTTGTCCTCTCATTGCTTTCCTATTAAGCCAGCTGGTAGTGACTCATGTATTCAAAAACCAGAGGTATAAAACTATCCTGCTTGTGCTTGCAGGATCTGCCCAGCAACTGCATATTAGCAGATCTAAAGGCCTAAGCAAAATGGGTCATTGCTTTTATCAGCTGACATCTGGAAAAAAAACAGGAGAACTGAGTAATCAGGAGCAGAAAAATGGTTGAGTGCTGGAAACCTGCCACTAGTTCCAATGGGTTAGTAGTTTTAATGTTTTTATAAAAAGAACAGCAATTGGTAAATCTGTTCCTTTGCCTGCTGAGCACAGCTAACTTCAAGGCAGAACACTCTATACTTGTTGACGCTTCTGTATCTACATTTTATGAAAAACGTACATAGATGTCGTTTGGCAGCAGACAGATGGCCATTCCAGACCCAAGAAGGCCCCTCCTTTGAGAAAGGAAGTTGTGTATCACCTTACCCAAGGATAGATTTCTTTCAGTTTCCCTCAGCTAAACAAGTTTTGATTTCACTCCTGTCTTTTAAAAGAGAATTAAAAGAGGATGTGCCTCAAAAGTGGCTCCAACTGAAGCAGACTGTGAACAAAACAATTCCATTTTTTACTTCTCTGTGACTGTAGCGTCATCAACAAGCATCAAGCAAACTTCTTGAAGCAGATATTGCCCATATTAATAACAAATAAATACTCAAATAAATGCTTTGAGTATTTTACCCAAAAGCCTACAGGTACTTAAAATCAAACCATCTTTCTAAACAGCCTTTCCCATTTCAACTTGTTGTAACATTTCTTTATTTGATTTACGGTCCGCCTTTCCTTCAGGAGCTCCCGGCAGTGTATGCTATGTTTCGTCCTCCATTTTTTCCCATAACAACTCTATGATACAGGTTGTGCTGAGGCAGAGTGATTTTCCATGGTTCAGGGTAAGTTAAAACCTGGATCTTCCCACGTGTGGAGTACCTTGGCTCCAGTATAGTGGTATATCCATATTTCAATGTAGTCCTTGTTTAACTATCACACGTGCAGCAACCGTTCAAAGTTAAATGGCATTGAATAAGAACACTTGTTAAGACCTTTCCTTGTAGATGCAGCCATTGCAATGTCCCCATGGTTGTGATCACAATTCTGGTGCTTGACAACTGGCTTGCGATTACGATG
This sequence comes from Ptyas mucosa, assembly GCA_012654045.1. Classification (NCBI taxonomy): domain Eukaryota; kingdom Metazoa; phylum Chordata; class Lepidosauria; order Squamata; family Colubridae; genus Ptyas; species Ptyas mucosa. The sequence goes on along the minus strand of WNWU01000006.1, from coordinate 40,166,318 downwards.
CTTGTAGATCTTGCAGTCATGCAATAATCATTTGTAACCCTCATTGTTGGCTTCTGACAAGGAAAACCAGTGGGAAAGCTGGCAGGTCACAAATGGTGATCATTGCAATTTGCTTAATGGTGGCAACCAGAATGGCTGCAACAGCTGTTGTAAGTCAGTACAATCATGAGATCGTGCTTTATGATCACATTGCTTAGCGTCGAAGTTGCCAGTTGCAGTTCGCCTTTTTAGCAACTGCAGTTGGGACCAACCACCTATTCACTAAACAAAACAGTCACTAAGTGAAACCAAGACTCGCTTGCAATCTTATTTTCAGCTTTCCTTTGCTTCACAGACCTACAAAATGTAGATGTGAGGACTGGTTGCAGTTACTTTTTGATTACCATCATAACTGTGAACAGTCTCTAAAGCAGGGGTGTCAAACTGGCGGCCCATGGGCCGGATGCGTCATGCGCAGGCCATGCCCACCCCGGCTCCGCAAAGGCAAAAAACGTCGCAATACACCACGTGACGTGATCGAGTTTGACACCTGTATTCTAAAGGAAGTAGTTACCAAATGAGGACTACCTATACATCAGTTCCCAGCCTTCAACCATACTGGGATAGTGGGAGTTGCAACCCAGCATTTTGAGGAAGGCAGCCATTTCCTTATTCTAATGTTCTGCTGATGATACTTGTCTTCTCTCTAGACCACTGGTTAAATGTTTAGGAATGATTTAGTTCACCATTATTCAATAGTCTCCTGACAAGTCTTTCTTGGTCCTCTCCATGGTATCATGTGAAGCTTTTTTCTTCTGTTACAACTCTCATTCATTTGTTTTAATGGAAGACGGGGTTTTTTTTAAATAGTTGTACAGAGATGCATCCTTTCTCATAATTCACCATAACTAAATACTGTAGTTCTTCAGAGAAATGTGTACTTTCTGTCTAGGTTCCATTATTTTCTTGAGACTGGAGATTATTTTGCATTCTTTCTTTCCCAGTTCTTCTATACACAGATCTCTTTTAATTCCCTTGATGCCCAGAAAGCATTAGCTTTATATGTACACAGTATCTGTTTTATATACTGTCATAATTGGTAAATACTCCCAGTAATTAAAATTATAAAAAACATAAAAATATATCAATGTAGTATTATTACCTACCATGATTCCAGAGCTCCATTAACTAAAGCAGGTTATTCAAGAATCATCTGCAGATGTGTTATTTCTTTTGTAATGTTTCTTCTCTATGCCATCATAATATAGCTTTGTCTTATGTGGCTGAACCAAAAGTTATGAGAAGAATTACAGTACCCTGTTTTCCCCAAAATAAGACATCCCCTGATAATAAGCCCAATCGGGCTTTTGAGCACATGACAATAAGGCCAAGCATTTATTATAGGATTCAAAAAAAAATAAGACAGGGTCTTATTTTCGGGGAAACATGGTATTATAAATCTATTATGAGAAAAATAATCAACCAAAGAGCTTTAGATGAGGATGAGGTGAAGAGGATTCATTTCATGATTGTTGTTTGAAGGTATGTCTTTCAGGAGTTTGTTTTATTAGGAGGTTTATCTTTATTTCTATCTTGTATGGTTAATTTACTCATTACTTTATCTTTTGACCTGAAACTGTATCTTGTGGTTTCTCTTCTTTGGAATCAAATATTCACACATCAGCTGTTTTTCCCCCCTCTGCAGACAATTGCTAAAATGTCCCCAACTTCACTCAAGATAACTTTCCGGCAACTTAAAGAGGGAGCTTCTTTGAACCTGCAAGATGTATTCACAATAGAATATAGATTGAGTCAAGCATGCATGGTAAGACGTGTTGCATTTTGGCACTTTCTGAGCCAAGTATATTTTTATGTCACTAAGTATGGCTTACAGGACTGCTGGCATTTCCTATAGTCCACCAAGAATACGAACAGGAATTTTGTTATCTATTCCGTTCTATTTTTGTACACTGTTGTCTGTGAACATATTAGACAAGGGGCAAACCCTTTAGCTAAAGATAGACAAACTATCCTTCTTCATACCATAATGTCATTTTTTTTCTTTCTATTTTACTGTTCCTAAATGAGAATTAGCTTCCCTTTTGTGCCTGACCTCCAAGATCTTAGTAATTATGTTTTATACCATTGATTTTAAATGTTAGCATTTGATCTTTGCAGGACTTCTTGTTCTTTCACTGGCTTTGTTCAGTATTGTTTCATATTAACCTTAATAAAGAGAATGATAGCCAATATATGAAGGGTCCATACCAATCACACTTTAGTCACATATATATCTCCATGTATCTCCACATTTGAGATCCATTTGGCCAATTGGCGTCTGATATTGCTACTTTCTTGTGGGTTGTGAGAAAAGTGACATTAAGCTGAATGGCGTACTTTCTCTACTTCTGTTTTTTTTTTTTCAGGAGTTTGTATTCTTTCACTTAAGCTTTATTTTTTGGCAACTACAACTTGCTGTGGCTTTGTGTAGGAGAAATCTCTTTTCTCACCCCTTTCCAAGAATGTATAAAAGAACTTATAAAGATGAATTCAAGGTCTAAAACAACCTGGATTGCAATTGTCACTTCAGTGAAGTCCTTATGATTTGTCAAGTGCTGATGAACAAACCTTTTGAGGGATTAACCACCATAAATTGTACCTTGGAAAGTGTCCTTGCTTCTGGTTATCTCACCAACATAACAAAGCAGATATACTACAGGATGACCCCATTTTATGTATCTTTCATAAAGCTGTGTTCCACTCAGATAAGAATGCATATGCATTTTTTCCTGAAGTAATTTTGAGTTTCTAGTTCAATCAAAACATTGCTACCCATTTTTCCCTTTTCTCCCCACCTCACTTGAGACCGCACAATAATTCTGAAAGTTTGTCAAGCTTTAGCATTCTATATTGACTATACTTGGCTCTTTCAAGAGATTCAAAAGCTGTTGCTATGTTACAGGCAAAGAAAAAACTATTTTCTCCTTCCTCTGTCTCCCATTGGTTGATAGAGAACGTTCATGTTGTTGTTGTGCCTTCAAGTTAGTTATTAACTAACTCCTGGTGACTGCCTGGACTAGTCCCTGCAGTTTTTTGACAAGTCTTTTGGAAATGGTTTGCTGTTGCTTCCTTCCTAGCCCTGAGAGAAAGTGCCCAAGGTCACCTGGCTCTATAGCTTTGTATCTGAGTTTGGCTTTCTCCTAAACCAGGACTAGAACTTACAGTCTCCTGTTTTTTAACCTGGTATTTTAACAACTACAGCAACTGGCTCATCTAGCTTACATATTATTACAACTTCCACCACTATATTCAATGAAGACTCATTCTGCAGGAGTGATGCAATGGCCATTATAGTCCCTTCCTGCTATCTGTCATACTGCCAGATGAACTTCTGGCATTATCATCTGGAATGTACTCCGAGTGAGATAATTTCATTTGAAAGGTGCACATGCCTCAGTTCTCCACTGACTTGGCTATCCATCACCAGTAAGTGAGCTTTGCTATTCTCTCATGTTCTGTATGTGAAGCTCAGAAATCAAGAGTGAAAAACCATCAATGGCTTATTTTCAAGTAGTAATCTTTACATCAAACAACCCTCGCACTGATCTTGTGCAAAATCTAACTCTTCCGTAGGGATTTCGTCCTGGAATCTCAAAGATGCAAGCTACAAATGTTACCAGATTGAAAATCAATATACAAAAATGGCCTTTAGAAGAGATATTTTTGTGTGTGGAGTTTTTGATGTTCTCTGAGCTTGGTTGTTTGCCTGCAGACATTTCATTACCCAACTAAACAACATCTAATGAAACATCTACAAGCAAACAATAAACTCCAGAGAACATCCAGGACTCCAACAATTCAACCCTGAGCTACAGATATTTCCTATTGGAAGATATTTTTCTCGTGAAAAAGTGCTATGGGAACAAAATATAGAAAGAAAATTGTATTTCAAAATATACTAGGAAATTACCCAATGACTTCTTTTATCTTACAGCGAGGCCATGACTTCTATGAAGGTGTCCGAGCAGGTAAAATCTGAAGCCATTTCAAACCCATTTTAAGTGAATTACAATGCAGACCTAGTGAAATTCTTCAGAAACAATTAGTTCAGACATGTTTCTGGTGGCAGGGACAGTTTAAGACATGCTCTTTGGACACAATATTTCTCTAGGATAGTTGCAAAATATATTATCTGGCGACCGCTTTTTATTTGAGAGTTTTAGTACTATTAAGTAATAAAGATGGTAGAAAATAATAAAATAAAATTAAATAAAATTAAAATAATTAATACAAATAAGATAATTAAAATAATAATTAAAATAGTTAATATTTATTCAGAACATCAAGCATATTGCTTCCTATTTCACTGGGTAGCAGAATGGGTAGCAAGCAATATGCAAAATTGAGCTGCTCTAAAAAAAATAATGTTCTATTGTGGTTGTGCTAGTATGTAAGATTGTTCCAGGCATATGGTTTGCCAATGCAATATCTATAACAGAAGATATCAAACAGAAGCATATTTCAACTGCCATATATCCGGCGAGTATACCTTCCATAGTCTAGCCATGGGGAGTATATTAGAAGGCTCAATGCGCCTTCCAGGAGGAGTTTTTTCATTGAAACATCTCAGTGCATTATAGCTGGATAGAGGAGCAGTGCAGAGGGTTTGGAGGAGACCCCTCAATCCAATCATGGGGCCACTGATGGTAAGGACATGCAGTGTGGGGGAGGTATAAAGATTCATCCCTGAGATTGAGCTGAAATTGAGTGTTTTATATTAAATAATTTGTCAGTGTTTGGGTTAAAAAATCATTTATTATTACTGCTCTTTCTGACAGAAAGAGTGGGCTAGTGGGCTGGCACAAAATAAATCCCATTAAATAAATAAATGCTTTAATGTTGGATTCTCAGTCATTCTGTTTTCAGGCAATGGGAATATAAGGTATTTTTCTATTCAAGAAATCCAATTTTCTATCTTCTATAGAAAATGCATAAATCATACATAATGTGCTGAACTCCACAATGGTTTATCTTTCATACATGGTAAGAATACTATAAAATGATCTTTCTAATATGATTATTAAGAAAAGCATAACTGAAAACATTTTTCTCTACTAGTACTTATCGACAAAGACCAATCCCCTAAATGGAAGCCAGCTGTTCTTGAAGAAGTAACAGATGAATTTTTGGACTCATGCTTTAAGTCTCTTGGAAGTGAAGACCTCAAATTATAAAGATGTTTTACTAATGTAAAATCAAAGCCTATATTATATAACCCAGTAAAATGTATGATGAATTTAATCCAATAAATTATTACATCATGTAATAAAAAGAATTGGAATTGATTGAAATGCTTTGAAGAGGACTTACATTTTTCAGAGACAAACATCATTCCAGATTCTAGGAGTTTGGTACCTATACGTTTTTATTTTTCTGTGAAAACAATGTAAAACGTGACACTGGATCAGCTAAAACAATTTCTGTTATATGGACAGTTAAATATGGCAAGAATGAACTGCATTAATTCAAAGGAGAGTTGAGCAGCTGTCCAAAATGAGTGTTGATGCAATATATTTTAGTTCTCTTTTATATAAAATTGTATGGTTTTTTTGTTTTTTTTTTTTTACTTGCAGACTGTAGTTACTCAGAAAGTTCTGCAATTGCCCCCTGTAGTTCGGGAACAGCTATAAAAAACTATCTGTTCCACCACTTCAACTTCCTGACAAAACTAATATGTGAAAGAATTTTCCTGCTAAGTGAAATCTGTGACCATATGCATGTGGTAACTGGGCCATCTTTAATCAAAGCTCCTCTCCAACATTTTGATACTATATTTTTCACCAGCTTAGGTTTTGCACATTAGAGAAAGTGCACTGGTACTAGATTAATCTAAAAGTAAAAAGAATATGTGTAACTGTAGCAAGACAAACTGTCTCTAAAAAAGATAATCGTACAGCTAGCTAAAACAAAACCTACATTGCTTTCAGTTGCCCTTCTAAGATGATCTAAAATCACTTCAAAACTGATACTGATTCTTTTTTAAAGGAAATATATTCTTCCCAAATACTTTCAGTATGTTCTGCTTCTACTCTTATTCAGGACTTCTACAGATTTCTTCCCTAGGATAAAATAGAAGAAACGTGTGTAAAGCCAGAGTAAAACCACATTCTGGCTATAAAACAGCATGGAAGACAAGATACCAAGGCCTAGGACAGTCATGGCAAACCTTTTCCGCACAGAATGTGCTGAAACCGGAACACGTGCGTGCATATGTGTGTGTGTGTGTGTGTGCGCCGGAGCACCAGAAAACTGAAGACCAGCTGGCTGGTGCACATCCACGTGCCGGCCAACTGATCTTTCGGTATCTGGCACTACAGTGTGCTTGAAGAGCAGCTGGCCGGCGCGCACAACCGGAAGAGCAGCTGGCGATGGCGCACGTGCCCACAGAGAGGGCTCAGTTTGCCACCTCTGGCACACGTGCCATAGGTTCACCATCACAGCCCAGGGGATCTCACAAGGCCTGAATGAAATCTGAATGAATCTCCACATCAAGAATTGTCTTCAACAAACTATTAGCCTACTATAACTGAAAAATATCTCATTTATATGTATTTGAGTCAGACCTCAACTCCAAATTGACGACTTACATCATGAAAACAAAATAGCAAATAATAAAAAAATAGAAAATATACCATATTAAACAAGAGGGCAAATCCAATCACTAGTGTAGTATACAAGACTAGGCAACTGGATCCCCCCATCCTAGCCCAGATCCTGAGAAAAAAATCAGGTCTTTAAAGTCCTCTGGAATTTCATGACAGTGACAGCCACCCAGAAATCAGGAAAAGCCTTATTCCCAGGACAGGCACTGTAGCAGAGAAGGCACATTTCCAGGTCCCAGTAGCATCGCTTAAATTAAAGGAACCTGGAGAGGTGTAGGCCAACACCATAAGAAACGGGCAATTCCTCAAATAATCAGTATCTATGCCATGTGGGGTTTTATAGGTTATACACAGCACCTTGAAATGGACCCAGAAGTAAACTGTCAGCCAGTTCAGTTCACTGTCCACACTGATTCTGGACCAGTTGAGCTTCCAAGTGGTCTTCAAGGACACCCGCATGTAGAACTTGTTGCAGTAATCTAGCTATCAGATGAGTGATTGTGTGAAGGGCTTCCCAATCTAGGAAACAACAGTGTACCAAGTGAAGCAGTGGAAAGGTGTTCCTGGTCACATTTGATCTAATCATTGAGCAAGAACTGAGTCCACTCCACACTCCCAGATTGCATATGATTCTTGAAGTGGGAAATGCTACCCTGGCCAAAGTTAGAGATTACATATCCAGATTGTGATATACCACTTGGTCTTGGTATCCAACTGAATTGGAGACAGTTCCTCCCAGTGGTATGCTTGAACTGGTTCATTCCAGCGTGCAAGAACTGATTGTTTAATTTTGGAGAATTTAACACTACCATCCTGGTTCTGCCACAAGTCATTTATATAGGCCATCTACAAAATGTAATCAGGGCTATCTCTGTTTAGATAATCTACTTCTAGGGTTTTTATCAAGAAGGAAATCCTAGAAAGATAAAGAATTGTAACCAGGATGGTGGCTAGCCAACTAGAAAGTGGTTTTGTTCTAAATAACTGCAATGTAAAATACAGCTACAGCAGGGGTGTCAAACTCAATTTCATTGAGGGCCATGTCAGGATTGGGTTTGACCTTGGAGGGCCAGATGGGGGCGTGGCCATGGTGGATGTGACACAGGACCGCACCTCCGCAGATGGTTTTATAAACTTATAAAAATAGGGAGGCGTACATTTCTGTGATTTTGGTTTTTTAATACTTACTTGATCTACTTGATCACCTTATGAGAGAGAAACCAGGTCAAGAAACTGACTCCATAGGAAGACTAGAACTATAAATTATTGACATAGGCTACAGTAGCTGTTTGGGTGATGGAAGAGGCAGGACACGGCTTGTAGCAGAACAACAGCTCTTTATTGAGTAGATCGGTACAACCAGTAGCCGGTTCGTCTGACAGCTTGCCCTTTTATAGGGAGCTGTCAGATGGCTTGGCTAATGAGTATTTTCCCACTGTTTTGGCAGACCAGAGTGGAGCCTACGCCCAGTCCTAGTTAGTAACAATAGCAGAATCCTACAAGCCTGAAAGGTAACATATTTTACTTTTCCTCCCTTTTGTAACCTTCTGAGTCAAGGACGGCCTCCTGCAGCACTCTGGAGGCCCCATTTTGGGCCTGGAAGCCCCATTTTGGGCCTGGGTGACTCCGGAGGCCCCATTTTACTCCTGGAAGGCCTCTTGGACCATTCTGGAGGCCAAATGCAGTTGTGGGGGGGGGGGCGCCCATGCCCCGCCCATGCCCCATTTTTGCTAGCAGAGGCACTACAGGATAGTCCTTTGCTATTTCAGACCGGTCCCACAGGCCTTGAGTTTGACACCCGAGCTACAGCAAAACAAAAATTAACTCAAAACTATATGGTGAAGATAAGACATGGTCTCATGCTTATGTCTTAAAAGTGCACATTTTGGGAACCAACAATCATTACTTGATGAAAGGTGAGGATTTGGAAATATTTTGTAAGGAAAATATTGTGCAAGTTATCCCTAGAATATGGGTTACTGTACATACAGCATATGCACATAGACCAGGCAGGTCCATATTCTTTCATTACATGGTCCTATTCAAGAATTACATTTTATTAGCATTTTAATATTCTTCTGTTCTAATTATTTTTCATATGACCATATTCTTTAATTATTTTATTGTTTTTTTACACTAACTAGTGATTAACCAGTAAATTATATCACAACTGTATATAAATCTTTTCATGGATAGGTCATATCACCATTCTTCCACAAGTTTCCATGGCAATAAATGATGTAATAATATTGGAATTTAGATTTTTTGGGGGGAAAAACACAAATAGAAAGAACTGGGAAATCTTTGAAATGTGTTCAGTAACCACGAAGAAGTAACGAAGTACGACACAACAGAACATCATACAGCTGTAATAGGTACCCACAGCCTTTCAAATCAAGATTTTAAGAAATAGAAGGGAATTCTTCCTAGCCTCAGTGAGTAGAGAGGATGTGCAATCCTCAGCCAAATATAGCTGTGAATGTTTTTATTGTTTACTGGGATGTTCACACTTGTCCATTTCTTTACACTGTTTAGAAAGCTGAATTTTATTCTTTCTTCCTGAAACATTCATTTGTAAGGGGAAAAAATGAAATGATCAGGTAAAAAGATAATTATCTTGTTAGCTTAATTTGCTATGCCTTGCCTTTTTCAGCCATTTCCCAACTTCAAAAAAATAGTGCCCTTTTTGATTTAAGCACTAGGAAATGACTGATTAATCCAAACATTGTGTTGTACTCTTGAAAAATCTGAAAACAGACATACAGAGACATTTTTCATTTTATTCAAACCATTTATATATTTCATAGCAGGATCTATGACAATTTGCTATGGCCAACTCACCACAGTCAACTTGCCATAGCCAACTCACTCTGGGGCAAGTTTTACACTAATATCAAAGAAATGGTGGAATAGAATCAATTAAAGAAAGGAGGCAAAAGGAAGAACAAAATGAAATGTGAATGACAAAAATTAAAATATTTATTTTAAATAATTAAATTTAATTGTTAAATTGTCCTATGGCAAATTGTCCCGCAGCAAGTTGGCCATGGCGAGTTGGCTGCAGCGAATTGTCCCATTCCATTCATAGCATGAGTGTTATTTTGTTTTCCACATTCCACCCAACATCCTATCTAAATGGTACTCTAAGAATTTTTAGTAGTACATTTAGTGTTTTATTGGCACTCAAATTGGCAAGGTCTCGTCAGGCATCAGAGTGAACATTCATGTCTAAAACAAAAGAAAATTTTATAATCTTCATTCTCAGTTGGACATGGTTGTCTAAACATGCCAATTTTACTTCATAGATGAGTAATTGTTATATGAATATTTAAGAGCCCAAACTTTTTAAACTCTCATATAGAGTTCTAGATAAATACACAAAGTTATACGTTTTTTTCCTTTATTCAAACATAATTTCAAGCAATTAACTAATTAGAAGGAAAATACATATGCTGAAAACAATGGTAGTTTCCTTCCTTAAACTGTTACTTAAATGGTATCGTAGTCAAACTGCAAATAATGATTTAAATATGGCTACTGTAGTTTAACGAATAAGGGACAGAATGGATTTAGCCTACTTAACCTATATAAAGAGATCCAAATTTAGAGATTCAAATTTGAGATTTGGATCTCCATATCTCTGAGAAGATCCTGTAGAAACTGTTGGCTGCTACCTCTTCAAGAGCAGAAAGAGGGAAATGAAGAGATTACTAGCAAGCCAGTCTGCAACATGTAAAATTCCTCAGTTAGTATCCTTATTATATACCTTATTATATACTTAGTAAATTTTTTTAAAGTATCTTGTTAATTCCAATAAAGACAGGTCATGATGGATAAAATCTATTTTGCGATTGCCAAGAGTCAACAATGACTATGACATAATCATAATCAGACTATTTGTGATGATACATTTATATAACACTTGCTATAGTATAGCTTTTACAAAATCCAATACGAAATCAGTCTGACATTCCCTATACAATTGTGTTGGCCCTTGCCCACTAATGGGGTAATATTATGTAGAATATATATGTGTGTACAAGTATTAGAATTGAAGGAGTTCTGGCTCTAGAGAAGTCAAATTACTTTCTACTACTTGCCAGAATAATTATCAATTTGGTGTGTGCTTATCAAATATTGTTGAAAAAAGAATTGCTACAAAATATTCTGCTCCGAAGGGGAACTACACTATAAAGTATCTGAAATGTGTAATTTCAAACCATTAGGGATGACATTTTTGCTATAATGAATTATACCCAAACAAAAGGATAGCTTTCTCCTTGATATAAAAGTGCTTTGCTTCTTTCAATTCTGTATTGAAAATATACTTTGCTATTCTAGGAATGGTGTATTTATTTAGAGAAAATCATATACAGTTTAGTTTAAGAACAGCAGTTCTTCACTATTATTGTATTATAATTTCCCTTTGAACAGTTAATTATGTTGCCTGAATAACCAAGAGGACAAAGACTGTTTTCTTTGAATTTAATACTAAATTAATATATTATTCCCACATTTTCAGTAACCACCTTTCTCCATATATACAAGCTGCCACACTTGTTATATATTGCATTTTTGCTTTCCCTTTGTCTACTTTCCCCATTGTCCTCTTGATAACTGATAATCAAGAGAAATAATCCCTTCAGTGTTTTTAGTACTCTTTCATAAGGACTTTGCTAATAACTTGCAAAATCATCATAATTTCAGTTATTTTTTTCTTCCAACTATTAAATGTACTTTTTTCTGTATTATTCTTTTATAAAACCTATCTGTGCAGGTCTTTGGTCTGAGTTTAGTATGCTCAACCAAGTAAAATTGTAAAATAACTAGTCACTTCAACAAGATGTGAGATGCCTTTGGAAAGAAACCTTTGATAGTCACATAATGCCTTGATAGGGTTCAGACTCATGTTAAGTAACTAAATCCCCTTTATGTAAACAGGGAAGTTAAGCACCAATATTTCCCTTTACTTTCTTTTTTCCAAGATACTTTAGTGCACAGGTGTCAAACTCATGGCGTCACGTTGCCACAACGTGACATTTCATGACATTTTTCCCCTTCACGGAGCTGGGGTGGGCATGGCATGCGCGTGACGCACCTGACCAGCGGGCCGCCAGTTCGACACCTGCTGTTTAGCTCAATAGGAATTATATAGCTAAAACCCTATTCTGACACCCTGACCCAAACATTCCCTCCCCTCATAGCTATTTGGTTGAGGGAGGACTGATTTTGCTTTTAAGGGTACTTATACTTTGCTCTGTTGCATTGTTATAGTCCTGTAGTGTAGATACTGAAATGGAACTTACCGGAATACTGAATTACATACTAGCCCTAGAACCATTTGATGTTATTGTGGTTTCATTACAACTAAAGGCAAAAAGTTACCTCAGTCAGGATTAGCTGAATGTATGATGACTTTTACAATCACAACTGCTCTCATATGAATGTTGCTTTATTTGTGCTAGCACCAAAACACGAGATGCCTCACAGGCATGTTGGGAAGCCAAGCCCTGCAAGTTCATGGCTCATCGCTTTCTATGAACGGGATGTCACTGTATTTGCTTTCATTTATTGCCCATTGTTTCACAGCTTGATCCAGAATCTCAAGGGAAAGACGGTGAGCAAAGTCCAGCACTGCAGTGTTTGTTGAAGATGGCATCCCAGAGTTTGCCTGAATAAGGGAAGATTTTTCAAGGTTACATCCACTATCGAATTTGCCGACTTCCCTGCTTCCATCGTCTAGAATAGTATGCGGGAAGGGGCTTTTGGATTTTATACATCCCATGGTACGACTGCTATTCAATTTAGCTGCACAGTCAGCCTTGATGTATTGTCCTTTAGAAGGGTACAGAATGTCACTTTCTTGCAAGCGGAGATGAGAGTATGCACTTCTCCCAATATCTGTGGGTAAAAAAATTAACATTGCGGGGTTTAGAATGTTACTTCTTCCATTTATTTTTGTGTTCAGCACATGTAAAAGCAGATTTATTTTTTTAAAAAAATCCAACAGGAAGGAAATCTTGGGAATTTCTTTTTGTTTCGGCCCTAAATGGAACTAGTTGTTTTTCATAAATTCAAGTTCTAGACTCCCAGCTGAGTTCTTGTCAGCATCTTAACTACCACAAATACTCAAAAATCATACTTTCCTCCTATTTATAATGAACTGGGCTTGAAATAATGACTTTACCAATAGCTTCAACTTATAGCTTGAATTGGTTTCGGATATTTGATATTTAATAACCAAAGAAAGTAGCTGCAGCATATTAACACAGCAATCCCTCATTCAAGATTACATTGGAGAAAACTCAGTAACTCAGACTGATTTAAAGTCATGGTAAGATAGAGAACAGAAAACAAGAATGGGGGCTTCCATCCATCCATCCATGGATGGATAGATATAGAATACTTTTTAACATGGTGGTTATTCTAATAAGTGTTAGAAAAAAGAAGTAGAAAGTAGGAATTGGGAAAATAATATTATGTATACTGAAATATAATACAACATATTATGATTACTATTATATACACAAATGTTAGAAGTTGAAAAAGTATGATTATATATATTTAAATGGTAATATCACTATTAGAATTGTATGCAAAATATATTGACCCAGATAACACACACTATCCACTAAATGGTTTAGCTCAGCAGACTAAAAAAAAAGCATAGTGATTAAAACCAGCTGCCTGCAATTACTGCAGGTTCGAATCTCACCAGGCTCAAGGCTGACTCAGCCTTCCATCCTTTCTAAGGTAGGTTAAATGAGGACCCAGTTTATGGGGGCAATAAGCTGACTTTGTATAAATATACAAAAGTATGAAGGCTATTGCTTAATGCATTGTAAGCCGCCCTGAGTCTCCGGAGAAGGGCGGCATATAAATCAAATTAAAAAAAAATACTTATGGATGTTAAAGAAAAAAATATTTTAAAAATTATTAAGAAAAAAAAGGAATGTGGGCTTCCAGACACCATTGGAATTCTAGATTATTTAAAGGTAAAATAAATAAAATTCATAACTCAGCAAACATTGAATATTATGTTAAATTAACATGATAGCCATTACTTCCTACACTTTATTAACTACTTAAGAAAAGTCAATAAGGCCGCTGGCAAAGTATTACAGCAGCTACAAAGATAGGAAGGAAAAAAAAATATTATGGATGCATGAAGGTACATTCCAGTTCATGTTAGCAATTTCTGAATACAACATCCTTCTGTTATAAAACCTCAGGAAAGCATTTGTGACCTCTTCTGAAGAACTGCCTCTCAGCCTACTGCTTTGCTGTATCCCTCCACTCCTCAATTATTTAAAAAGCTTACATTGACCCACGTGATCTTTTACGAGATGGAGCAGAAGATGTGAATTTCCTTGAATACTGGCAGCCTTGCAGCAGAAATTCATTGCACAATAGGAGTAGACCTTGAATCTAACAATAGTCTACCCAATATTAGAAAATAGATCGAAAGCAGAATGGTTTGTGTTAAATTGTTCATGAAGGCACAATGTTGTTTAAAACACTATGATACTGCGTGGAGCATATGGAAACCTGTTCTGCATATTTCGAAGCATTAACATACAAACAAGTATTATAAACCCATATTCAGCTGGGCCCTAAGCAGCAATCAATACTGATACTCACTGCAATATTGTTCAGATTCATTAAGATTACTTTATACTATATATAGAAATGTGGTATTATTCTAGCTCATAAAACCCTTATGACCCTGTAGCACTTAGACCAATCACAGGCGAAGAGGTGAAAAGCCCCTCCCCCATCAACCAGCTATCACTGATAACATAGTTTTTAAACTGAGAAATAACAGCCTGAGTTTTCTGGGCAAGGCTGCCTAGCTTTTCGTGTATGTTCAAAATTAAATTTTCAAAATTAGCCTACCCTTGTTTATTGATGAATATACGCTTCTTCTAAACAATATTAACAATTTGAGCTTGCAACAATTGACTAATTTTCTAGATTAAATAGTCGCAACAAATCAAATTGTGGTTGTCTAGGTAGTTGTACAACCAAATGGTACTGTGTCAACTCATCTTTAAATCTATATAAAGCTATAAGTATTATATTTCAGTTTAAAGAGAGCAGAATGGAACAATTTAGTATCTAAAGTACCTTCAGAAACTTGATGAAACTTGAATTATGCAATATATGTTATCAATAGTTCCAATTTCATTTATTCATTATTATTTCATTCAGTTTATATAGCCAGCGACCATATGGAATTGACTTTGCGTGGTATGCAAGGATTAAAACCAACCAAAAAAAAAAGCAGACTAACAAGTGTCTGTTAGCAGATAAATAATTCCAATTTCAAAAAAGAACATTACAAATCAATCAACAGAGCTTGCTCAATTTCCTGGCACAAATGCCTGGAGGAATAGCCATGTCTTTAAATATTACTAATGGCTTTGAACTAGGCTTAATATATTTTTTCAAAAATATGTTTAAAACTGAAGTCTTGTCAGCCACAAGCCCTCTATCTTTTAAAATATTAGTTAATACTTACCTTCAAAAAGAGATGAGAACTTGTTAATTCCCTACTTCTTCAGATCTAAAATGATCCATTACAACCTTCTCCAGCTTAGTGCTTCTCAAATTCATTCTGAATCGAAATCTAAGAACTTGCACCTTGGGAAAGGCTAGTGGCGAGGCTAATACTTAAGCTACATTTAATTATTAGCTTTGATTATTGCATATGTCACTAAGCGTTATCACTGGATGCTCACTTAATGTTCTAGGCAGACAAGCAGGAAGTTGAAAGCAACAAGTAAACTTATTAGTAAATAAATGTATTTAAATTCTAAAGGACATTCTTGCTTCAGATTTCATTGGATGAAATTACTTTCACTACTCTTGACTATGATATCCTTCTAAATCAGGGGTCCCCAACCCTTGGTCCCTGGACTGGCACTAGATCACGGCATGCCAGAACCCAGGCCATGCAAACAAGCAAAGCCCCATCTGCAGGGTGCAGGCAGCACTCAAAATCACGCCTCCTCCAGTACACAGAAAAACCTCTCTCCACAGAACTGGTCCCTGGTGCCCAAATGTTTGGAGGTCACTGTTCTAAATCATCAGGCAGGACTGGATTTGGGAGGAACTGTTCTGCAATGATTTTCATCTTTGTTGTCAGGCCTGGTCCAGAAGGTGGAGGAAAGGATTATTTTTCAAAACCTAAATACTGTCTTCTGATGTTCCTCAGGGCTCTACCTTGTGTCTCATGGTGCTCAATATCCACAGTGAGTTTTCTGGGCCATACTACCAGCAAAACTCATCTGGAGATCTGGAATAGGGGGCCAGTTATATACTAGATTATTGCATCTCACCTTGACTTTTATAATGAACTTTATATGGGACTACTTTTGAAAAATGTCTAGAAATTATGCTTGATGTAAAATGCAACTGCTAATGTTAGGTAGGAGATTCATACAGTGCCTACATAGTAAATCTTTCTAGTTGCCAATCGCTTCTCAGCCTTTTGGCTAAGATCAATTGTAATGTGCTACTTACCAGGTATAACGTAAGATGAAGGAATTAACTGGTAGAACTCTAAATGACTTTGGATATCATTCTTAGGCTCTTAGATATGAAAGAGAGGGCAAATGCCCCCTTTACTGAGACTCATCTAACTTGTATGGAGTAGGCTGTCTTCCTTTGAGAGCTGAGTCTCCCAGTCTTTCAAACACTAAACTGAATGAATGACTGCTTTAATTGCCAATAAAATGTATGTGCTTCTATTTTATTTTAATTTTTTTTGGTCTCCCTGTATGTTTATGCTAAACTCTGTGTGTGTGTGTGCAAGAGAGAGAGGGAGGGGGGAGAGGGGGAGAGAGAGAGACCCGTTTCCCATACAAAATAAAACACTGGGAGCCACAAAACCTGGGTAGGTGTGGCTTGGGGGGGTGTCATGTGACTAGGTGAGAATTCTAATATTATTGAACTAAGAAAATATTTTTCCTGTGCACGTACACATTTCTTCTCTGCAGTTTTTTCTGTACTGCCTGGCACATACCTCTTATCTGTAACTACAAGAGTTGCTATTTGAAAATTCAGAGTGCTTGAATCAGAAAAGCTCAACAATAATAGATATGTATGTTGCAGCAGTAATTAAGCAAAGGGAATGAACCAACAGAAAGCCATCACTGTATCTATTTGAATACTATACTGCATAGCCTCCCAACACTTTATCTAATTCGGTTAATTATGAACCATACAGATTCAAAAATAATTCAAGGGTTATTCCTCTAAATAGCTTTTCAGGCGTTTTCTTCAAGAAAATGTTAAAATTGAAAACAGTGTATACAGGTAGTCCTCGACTGATAACCTTTTATTTAGTGAACATTCGAAGTTACAACGGCTTGTTATTCACACAACTGTGGCAGCATCCCCATGGTCACATGATCAAAATTTGGACATTTGGCAACTGGCTCATTCATGACAGCTGCAATGTCCCGGAGTCATGTGATCAACTTATCTTGACCTTCTGGGAAGCAAAACCAATGGGGTAGCCAGATTTACTTTGCAACTGTGTTATTAACTTGAAAACTGCAGATTCACTTAATAATTGTGGCAAGAAAGGTTGTAAAAGGCGCAAAACTTACTTATCAACTATCTCACTTAGCAACAGAAATTTTGGGCTCAAAATTGGTCATAAGTTGAGGACTATATGTTTTGAGATAACCTGTTTAAAGAAAAAGTAAAGATTGGTCAGGATATAATTCATACCTAAAAGTGTAAACTTTTTGTGGCATTTATTAATCCTGATCCTGCTGGATTTATCCATTAAATTCCAATAGCGTGAGCATTTGTTACTTTGAGTACTATATCCACCAATGTTGCTATAATAAACAAGTTAAACCAACTGACTATACATCTCAAAGCATTGTTTATTTTGAAGAGTCTTAAGACTATATTTTGGTCCTGAGAAATGATTATGCTAAGCAAATCTTTTTGATTCCTTAATAGATCATTTTGACTAGGTTTACTCAGACACATGGAATTCGGTATGTAAGCCAAGAAAAATAAATTTAATCAAGCAACCTTCATCATAGAAGAGATCATTCTGAAATTACCGATATATGAAACTACTAAGGAAATGATGGGTTGGATAAAAACATGACATAATTTTCATATAGGGAGATCTCAGGGACATCCTTTATCAATTATGGAGGATTTAATCAAATCCCAAATTGTTGCTACAGTTCACCGAAGAGGAAATGCTTCAAGAACAGGAGATTAATTAGCACTGAAGTACATAATATGTGTATTAATGCAAGCATTCTCTGCTGTCAATTATATACTTGGATGTATTCCAATGTATGTCTTTGACAATTAAAAAAAAGTTATATATGTAGGAAGTTTGTACAGCATGAAAATCTGAAAGAAAATATATATATATTGCACTTTCAGATTTTCATGTATATATGTATGTATGTATGTATGTATATGTATATGTGTGTGTATAATTAGCCAGGTTCTACCTACGTAAGGCAAGATTTTATGCAGCCCTAGTTCAGTGAAATCACATTCACTAGTTTCTGGGCTTCTTTTTCTTTTCTTCTGGCAGCCAGCAGACCAGACCCTTTGCTGCCCATTGGGAAACTAAGATAGATCTATTTCGGCCCAAAACTAGAGAATGTGATTTCACTGAACTAGGGCTGCATTTTCCCATGGGGGAAACGGTAGGACACTTAGTGTCAATCAAATGCATTCCTATGGCCGATTAGGGTAGACTTTTGAGCCTCATGATAACCCCCATTAAGGATCCAAAGAGGGAAAGGAGATACATTAAGTAAATAGATCAAGATGAAATATCTATGCCTTCTAAAGGGTGTTGGATTTCCAACTCCCATTTAGTCAGCATAGTTAGCAATCAAGCTTCCAAGAAGGTGGGAACTAGAACCTTAAAACCTTTAAAGAAGTTGTGTTCTTTTCCTAGATTTGCATCGAAGACAAGGAAAAGTCAGATTTCATTTAGGGAGAAGGGCAATAGGTGCTACAAATGCAACTACAATTAAAACATTTTTCCTTTCAAAATCAGAATGCTATACAGCATTATGGGCAGCCTACCCACTTTATACCCAGTATACTCTATTCCAAGAGCTTTACTATTTGGAGTCTCTCTCTAAAATTTTACTCAATAAACACACATTCAGAATTCTCTAATTAACAGTGTAATTTTTTCCCCATGCAGCCATAGTCTCTCTCCAGAAAATACACACACACACATCTTAAGATAACTATTTTCATTCAGTGTAACTCGCCAAAATCTTTTGATGATTTTCACAATCATTTTGAGGAGCCAACGCATTATGATGGCTAACTGTATCTTTTTAAAATACCTGCTATCCAACATTATTTGCAATGCTGGCTATGGAAGCTAATATACAACTTCTAAACAAAGTTTGATACAAATAAAAGTTTTTCCTGTGCCATGAGGGTACATGGCACAGTCACTGCAAATAGTTTGATATGTCTACATTTCCCAAAATAATTTTGATTGATTTTGGTTATGAGAGAAATTATTTAATCATTACATACAAAGTAAAAACATTATTATGGCTATCACATGGTAGTTTTCAGCACTTTTAGAGTTGGCAGAGGAATAGTAAATGATAATGTAATGATGTCAGAGTTCATTTTTATTGTTCTGAAAAATAATTATTGACAGGCAAGGCTTATTTAGCGTGTGGCAATTCATACATGGACTAGCAATATATATTAACATTTACCTAGATTAGTAAATAGGTAGGGTGAAATAGAACTACAGAAACCATATAGGCCTTATTACTGGCATTAATTTATGAACACTGGATGTTTAACTAGCTCAACAGGTCAAAAAAAATAGTATACTATATTTTCTTAATACTTCCAAAAATATATTTCTAATTTTAATTGGAATGTCCAATTTAACACATTACAATTTTCTGTTGATATGGTATTTGTAATCTGTCTCCCACACAACTTGCAAATGCATAACCAACTCCTTTTCCCCTTCCTACCATCCCTACATCAATCTCATTATTTTCTGCATCTGATGAAGTGAGCTGCTGTTCATGAAAGTGTATGCCTTTAAATAAAAATTGGTTAGTCAGAAAATGTGTTACCAGACACTTGATTTTTTTTGTCACAGAAAATAAGGCTCTCCCCCTTACAATATCTCAAATGAACCAATGGTGAAATTCCAAATTTTTTACTACCAGTTCTGTGGGCATGGCTTGGTGGGCATGATGTGGCTTGGTGGGCATGGTTTGGTGGGCATGGCAGGGGAAGGATACTGCAAAATCTCCATTCCCACCCCACTCTGGGGCCAGCCAGAGGTGGTATTTGCCGGTTCTCCGAACTACTCAAAATTTCCACTACTGGTTCTCCAGAACCTGTCAGAACCTGCTGGATTTCACCCCTGTGATGAACTATTTCTTATATCCCAGCTTTAAAAGAATTCTCTCTTTGCAATTAATCATTAAAAAACCCTTTCAAAACTAGAAGCCTATTTCAATATTCATTTGTACCAATATTGTATTATTCTGTATTGTAAAATCATTAAAAGCAATTCCTCTTCCTTTACAGGTATTAGTATATAAAGCTATTTAAAAACACATTGATATTGTTAATATTTATATTTCTAGTTAATTTTAGACCATATTTAATGTGGAAAACTAGATTATATAAACTAAGGTTGGTTTAAACTCTACAATAATTCATGACATTTTAAATTTTGTATCCTGGAAACAAAATGGAAAGTTACAGAACAACCCATGAACTGAATCTTTAAACTTTCTTTTCTTACATGCAAAGTGAACACAGGAGCATGTAAAATAAAGTCTCCTTCAAATAAAGCTCAATTTTGATGATTTCATGGATATGCCCACGCTTGCTACCTGCTATTTCCTTTTTTCCAGAATGTTTTTCTAACTTTAGAAACTAGCTTAGAGTTCTGAAATTTCATGGTGATACCTGCAAATAATAACCAGATCTAATCCTGTTTAGGTTTTCAGATCAATTAAGGTCAATTATGGGTTGTCACCTAGCTAGATCATGATTATACTAAGGGCTTCTAAGACTCCTGAGAAAACCTGGGGGTAGAAGCTTCATGTTAGTCCTCTTTCTTCTCGCAACAGCCAATCTCAGTACAGATTTTTACTCCACTATTTTACCGGTATGTTTAAATCAAATGGATAATAAATTAGAGTATGTAGGAAATTCATAACTTCAGATTATATTCTAAACACACAATACTGTGTTTAATCTTTACTATCTTAAATGAAATCTATGAAGCGACATGATCATTTACAATACGCAACCACACTTTAGATTAGGATCTTTCATTGTACGATCTCAGAACAACTGGCCTCATTCCTAGCCCCAGGTTCTGTCTATTACAATCCATGAATTAAGCTAGTGTATGAAACACAAAACTTAACTGTCAGATATTTAGAAACCAGTAAAGTGAAGACAACCGATATGAAAAAGAAGCCATACTCAAAATGTCTAAATCTCCAGTTACAATAGTGGAATATAGGGTAATATTTGGCTGAATTTGCTCTACATTTTGAGTAAAGCTGCACTATACACTGTACATTCTATACAAGAACTATGTGATTGGAATTCAGAATGGTAATAAAACACCCAGAAAAGCTGAATACCTAAACATTCTGCTCAAACTATGTTATGCATCCCATACAGATTTTACCTATTGCTCAAGCCTAAATTGGGTAGCCAGGTCTGTACATTTCCTTTCATTATGACTTACAATGAAAGTATAATGAAACCACCAAACAAAAACTTGCGTATGCAAGCATATTCTGTCTTAATGACAAAAGTAGATGTGCCAGATTCTCCACTGAAAATGTAACCACAATGATCTCTATAAAGGTTTATGAAGGCCACTTACCAATTAGTATCTTGTTTTGAATATATTTTTCCTAATGATCCACAGAATATGAGGCGTAACAAGTTCCTGTGTAGCAAGAGAGAATTTGTTCTTATTAAATAATAATAGCTTCAAATGAATTACAATTCCTCTCACCTCTTTGCCCTCAGCTGGATTCCTACAATCCAATCCAAGTTTGCCCAGAAATAAATCTCACCGATTTCAATGGAATTTACATTATGGTAAAAGCATGTTTAAGACTACTAGCCTCAATTTAGCAAGAATTCTCAACAGAAAGATATGTGTGCAACGAGGTGGAGCACTATTAAAGTGCTCTGCTTATTTGTAAATCCAGTTAAAATCTGAGTGCTCCTGAATGTTTTAACAATTCCAAAGAGCACAGAAATGGAAAATTCTACACACACACCTTAGAGCATGTAGTATTGAGATGAATGTGCTTGAGGAAGCATGCATAAGGCTTTCCTTTTATTAGCTTTTCATGTGACAAACTACTTTAGATTCTGCTTGTTTGAAGAGCTACAGTGACACAACTACATAACTGCTTTTTAAAATGTGTCCAACCTTTAAAGATTTATATTCAAATACTTCACAGTCTTAGAAATGCATTCCTTTTGCAATGCAACCTTGGGTCAAAAGATACTTCTGTATTTTTATTGTAAGGGTAAAGAACAAAGGCCCTCAGAATAACTGACATTTATTGATGTTTAGACACATGAAGAATGAAATATAATCCCAGTATAACAAAAAAAATACCCGAAGTGTTCTATAGCCAAACTTACCCAGCACACTGAAAATTGTATTTCAAACATTATACAATAATTGTTCAAGTTTAAGTAGAAATTGCTTATAGAATAGAATGACGGTATTAGAGGGGACCTTGGAAGTCTTCTAGTCCAATCCCCTGCTCAGGCAGGAAACCCAATACCATTTCAGACAATGTAAGTTATATTGGCATTGGCACCCTTCAGTCTCAAGATCCTAAAACAGCATCTAGTGTGACTAAAAAGGCCAATTCGAGGGTGGCACTCCCTTCCACACTGAGGGCAAATACATTCTGTCCCCTGCCCAGCCCCCAGATTTCGCTGGTTCCGGGACTGGCTCTTTGCCTCAGCCTGCCGAACAAGTGTCTCTTCGAATTGGAGAAGGCCATGCTGCGTCTTTAGCCTCCAAGCTGAACGATCAGAGGTCAATTTTTCCCAGTTGTTAATGTCCATTCCCAGGGCCTTTAGGTCCCTCTTGCAGATATCCTTATATCGCAGCTGTGGTCTCCCTCTGAAGTGCTTTCCCTGCACTAATTCTCCATACAGGAGATCTTTCGGAATCTGACCATCAGCCATTCTCACGACATGCCCCAGCTAGCGTAGACGTTGCTGTTTACAAAAGTTATATATGAGCATACATTTCAGACATCTTTAGAATTAATTCCTAATCTGAGTGGGACCAACATCAATGTAGATCTGACACAATGAGGCAAAAGGTATTAAATGTTATGCACCAGTTATCTTAAAAAAGAATCATATTGAGATGACAAATATAGCTTACAGATTTGCAACTTAACAGGGCACATCTTATTGACAAAATCAATTTTTAGTGTCCCCATGATGCTGCCTTTGTTTCATCACCAGCCTGTGAGAGGCACAATTATTAAGTTATATTAAGTTGAATCACTATAAAAGTATTTTTCCCTTATTTTAACATTGTCCAAAGGCAGAATCAAGATATGTAAATATAGTTATATGTGTGGGCATATCTTGGAGGAAAAGTCAAATGATATAATAGAGAAGTTGATTTGAGGTTTGGTTTTGGAGTGTTGTGTGGTATTGGAACATCTCTACTCTGGTTACTACCCTGTTTTCCCCAAAATAAGACATCTCCTGATAATAAGCCCAGTCGGGCTTTTGAGAGCATGGCAATAAGGCCAAGTGCTTATTTCAGGGTTCAAAAAAATATAAGACAGGGTCTTATTTTTGGGAAAACATGGTAGCTAGCATCCATTTCAGTCCTTTCTCTTCCAGCTTTTGCTCTTTCCATCAGCAATGCTCCCCGGAGTTTTCTTCATCCTTGTCATCCCTGCCCCATCACCATATTTCCTATTTTTGACATCAGCTTCCTTCCAGGCTTCTAAGAAGCTTCTCAGCATGTATTATTTTCAATCATTGTCCTCTGTCATAACCATGAACAGAAATAGTCGCCCAGCAGCTGATCAGTTTTAATTCACTGCTCCAATTCTGCAGAGCCTGGCTAGCTTCAAAATCATGGGATGATGGTCTGCCACTTTCCATTCTAAAGATATTTCTAACCCTAACCCTAACCCTAACATTTTCTCCCAAGTGTTTCTCTTTCTTTGACATTATTTTAACTTGGAAAAGTTAAAAAAAGTTGCCCAAAAACTACAGTATGTGGAAGAGAAAGTAAGCTACCCTTGAGAGGCTCACAATGATTTCAGAAGTCAAGCCTACTGTTTCTTGCTATAATGCCTGCTAAATGGAGATTTCCCCTGGTTTGTGATATAGCGATAGAAAATAACAGCAAAAAGAGGAGAGAAATTGACCGCTTTGCCTGTAATGAGCGGCACACTTGAAACGTAAGACAACATTGAAGAGTGATTTCACACAGATACACATAGGCAGGAAGGGGGAGTAGCAGTTTGGAAAGTGTATTTCATGCTGGGTATTGTTTTATTTATACTCATACTTATTCAGTTAGCACTTTTAACTCAATAGTGGGGAAAGGACCTTAAAGCCATTCCTTAAATGCAGTACAGAAATGCAATTCCATGCAGAAAGCCAAAGCAAATGTGAATATATTAAAAGTATACTTCTTTCTGACAGCTATTGTGTCACACAGTGTAATAGCACTCCTACATTTCCACTTTCACTGATAGGGCAAAGTTTAATAAGAGTGGCCTTGGGCTGTGTCACATAAATGTTTTCTTATTGGCACAACAGGATTTCATTGCTTCTTTCCTCTGGCTGGATGTATTTAAAGTATCCCACTGGTTGCTCAAATTCTACTATAATTCATCCAATTACCAGACCTTATATTTACTTTTGCTGAATACAAACTCAGTGCTAGGCTCACATCTCAATTTTTTTCAAAGTTAATACAAGTATGGAGGATAAAAAATATATTTTATACCGACCACCCAGACAAGTAGCATATGGTCACAAAGCGATACTGTGTTACTTCTGCTTCATTCATATATGCCCAGGCAATAAAACAGCCTCTATTTTAGTGGGCTGCCAAAAAGGCTAATGCAGTCGTAGGCTGCATTAACAGAAGGATAGCATCAAGATCAAGAGAAGTGATAGTTCCGCTTTATATTGCACTAGTGAAGCCATGCTTGGGATAACTGCATCCAATTCTGGTCACCAAAATACAAAAAAGATGCTGGGGCCCTAGAAAGAGTGCAGAGAAAAACAATAAAGGTGTTTGGAGGTGTTGGAGGCTAAATTGTACAATGAGCAGTTAAGGAGGCAAGGTATGTCTAGTCTAACAAAGAGAAAGTTTAGGGGTGACATGATAGCTGTCCTCCATTATTTGAGGGGCTGAAAAGAGAAGTTTGACTTATTTTCCAAAGCACCTAACCTTAGAAGCAATGAGTGGAAGCTCATCAAAGAAAGATCCAACTTGGAATTAAGGAGAAATTTCTTGACAGTGAGAACAATTCATCAATGGAACAGCTTGTCTTGTGGAGTTGTGGGTGCTCCATCTCTGAGATTTCAAGAAAAGATTTGGCAACCACTTGTTGAGGATAGTATAAGGTCTCCTGCTTTAAGAAGAGTTGGATACCCTACCCTACTCTATCCTATATTCCATTCGCTGGAGGCTCTATCTTCTTACAGGGAAAACCAGTGAAAATTTTGTGAAAATGGGC
Organism: Ptyas mucosa; assembly: GCA_012654045.1. NCBI lineage: Eukaryota > Metazoa > Chordata > Lepidosauria > Squamata > Colubridae > Ptyas > Ptyas mucosa. The sequence continues at coordinate 40,140,892 of WNWU01000006.1, read as the reverse complement.
CAAATAGGATCTCACGACATCACATATGTCCCTTTTCTCCTAAAAGCATATCTGGGATAGAAATCAGATGATTTAATTTGTAGAATGTCTAACCCAGGGGTTCCCAAACTTGGCAGCTTTAAGACTTGTGGACTTCGACTCCCAGAATTCTCCAGCCAGC
>WNWU01000006.1:40104894-40140332 GCA_012654045.1 Ptyas mucosa | reverse complement strand
GCTGGCTGGAGAATTCTGGGAGTCGAAGTCCACAAGTCTTAAAGCTGCCAAGTTTGGGAACCCCTGGTCTAACCGTTTCCCCAACAAAGCACAGGGATGCCTTGAACCATCTGTTATGCAAGATTGGTACCAGATATGGTTACTCTCACTGTTCCATTTCAGACTATTCCATTGGAGTCATTTTCCCAGTCTGTGCAGTTGCACCAGTTAGAATTTTTGAGTAATCCTAGTATCAAGAACTTTGTGTACAATTTTATTAAAAAAAATTCTTAAACTTTATTTCATTTTGCCAATAAATTGAATATATCCCTAACCTTTTATAAAGTCTGATGAGTACAATAATCAATAACAGTTGCTTGCATTTTGAGTAGAAATGCTTGCATCAGTTTATGAGCTCAAATTTGAACCAACTTTTCTTTTTGTAGACAAGCTTGTCTCTAAACTATGCAACCTATCTGTTTGAACTGTATTATTGTTGTGTAATAATTTTAGTAACTACTATATCCTAGAGTGCTTAGACTGAAGCAATAGATAACACAATTAAACACATAATCACGATCAACCATTAATAGGCCAACACATCAAATCCACTTTTATTGTAAAGCTACCTATAAGACAATTATATTGAAGTATCCATGAAATCAGCAGGAGTCAAGGATAACTCAAAAGGAAATTTTACCTTTCAAGCTATGGCCATATGAATTCTAAAAATTTTGTAATATATAACAAAGCACTCTTTTATGTCCTGAATTTCCTGCCATCTTTCCTGGATAAGTCAATATTCTTTTGACTCTACAGGTGTTCTTCACAAAGAAAACGCTCAATTTGAGAGCCTGTTTTGAAGGCTGAATTTGGTAACACATTTTTTGTCAGCTGGTTGACCAGAAATGATTTCAAATATGTCAAAATCACAGATCTGCATAGAGCATGAGTGGGCAATTAATTTTTCCAAAGGGAAAATTATGAAAAACTTGGATTGTTGTGGTGGGCTGCCACTACCGCCCACTTCCACCCTGCCTCATCCCCTGCCGCCACCCTCCCCTCTCCCCCCCGGCCAACAAGGATGGCTGAAGGGCCAGATGAGGCCTGCAGACCATAACATGTCTAGGTCTGGCATAGAGGCATTACAATACTGTCAGTTTCATTTTTCATCACTCTCATAATTCCTAAAATATAATTTGCTGTTTTCCTAGCAACCACACAATGACCATTTTCAGAAGCCCAAGATTCTGTTGATGACTGATATAAACAAAAATCAAGATAGCCACTAACAAGGATCTATAAAAAGATCTAACTCTTTGGTGCTATCGAGTGATCATTGTTTTTTTGCAGCTCAAAACAGTTATTGCTATTGAGTTATTGAAATCAAGATTTGTTTTCACTATGCAAATATTCAAACTATTGTTTTAATTTTAGTAATTTAAATAGATAAAGTTTTCCTCAGACTGCAAAATATTCCTTGTACTTCTATGAATGTAAATCATATTAAGAAATAAACTGGTTAACAAGCATGATCATAGCACATTAGATAGGCATACCATTTGGCTTTCAGTACACAGTGCAAGTCAAGATTGTCATTGGCTATTAAATTGATGATTTCTTAAGTTTTCTTAGCAAAGTTTTCAGAACTGTTTTGCCATTGTCTTCTTCCTAGGGCTGAGAGAATGACTGGCCTAAAGTCACCACTATTTTTTTTATGCCTAAAGCAGGATTGGAACTCATAGTCTCTCAGTATCTAGCACTGTATCTTTAATCACTATTCCATGCTGGCTCTTTTCACTATAACTAATGAATTTATTATAAACTTCATAATAATAGAATATATTCTTACCATTTACTTATGAAAAGCAAGGGAAGGGGAGCTATAATTCGTTACCTTTTGAACTATTTCTAAGTCCATCTTATAAGCGAAAGTTACTTGTAAAATCAATGCCTACACCTAGATGGCACAAATTGAGCAAGGGAGCAAAATCATATTTTTAAAAAATTGTTACTATCCACAAGCCTGCCTTTTAGCCATGTTTACCTTGCAGTTTAGCCCTTATCTTGTAAATTACCGGCAGGAAGATGGGGGAAATCCTCTAGAGGTAGATAAAAGGCAGCTTAAATCAATTTAAAACTAAGCAAGCGTTTTCCCTCTACAATACTGTGTAGTTGCCTCCAAGATGGATGTAAAAAGCCAAGTGCACCTAGCCACATTTCCTGGTATGTCCACTTCTACGGATTTATTTATTTATTTATTTGCAAATTCTAGCCGCCTAATAAACGACATCGGGGGTGGGGTGGGGTGGGGTGGGGTGCGGGGAACACAAGGAAATCTTCAGCGATCTCTCTATGAGCCAGTTTAAGCCCAGCTGTCAAGATCTCATCACTGTCTCCAGAGCAGAGGTCTGCGAGTTGCAAGACTAAGACACCCCTCACCCACCCACCCCCGGCCAAGATCTAAGCCTAACGGGACCAAGGGGCGCGCAACTACAGCCTTTTGCGAATGAGGGTTTTTACACCTAGTAGGCAAGGGAAGGAACTCGCCAGCCGGCCTGAGCTATTCCTCTTCAGCAAGTACACAGCGACACCACTCATCCAGCCCTGCTTCTCCACCCCTGCTGACGACTCTCTCCCAAGCCCACCTTTTGGCAACGGATGGGTTGCAAATCGCTTCAACCCCACTTACCCGCCCCGCCTTAGTTTTGTCGGCTTCAGAGAAGCTAAGGAGGTGGCTGTGCCTTTCCAACTACTTAGTGGGGGAGGAGGGGGGGGGGGAGAAGAACGAGGTGGAATAGATATTAAGCGCTGACTATATGGGTGGAGCTGGGGCCACGCCGGGAAAGCAAACAGTTTTCCAGCCACTTTGATCGTGATGGGGACAGCTGGGCAGAAAAACAAACGCGAGCCGTCTCCGACCAAGCCACAAATCGCTTTTCACCCCCTTGTGGCTCAGGAACGCCACACACTGTTTTGTTTTGGGGGCAGCGCCCTCCCGCCCAACTTCCCCTTTCTCTCTGGTTTCACTCAGGTTGCACACTGAGCAATTGCCTCCTTGGGCGGCCCCACAACGCAACCTTCTGCCTTCGGCTCTGCCAAGACACCAAAGGGCGCCAGGCAGCAGCCCCTCCTGTAGTGACTGTTTAACAAATAATAATAATAATAATAATTTTTTTTTTTAAAAAAAGGACAAATTGTCCTTCTGACTGGGCTACTCACTCTTCTCGAGGCTGTTGCTGCGGCTCCAATCCCCGCTCGCCTGGAAACATAAAAGGGACGCATCTTTCACAGAACAGAGTGGGCCCAAAATCGGAATGACTTAAAAACGTCTGAATCCGCCGACCGGTCCACCCAGGAAATTGAGGCTGCCGGTTGTTTATAGAAAATCCCAACCAATTCACCCGATCCTCCATGCGCTTAACCTGCACAATTAACCATTCAATCAATCTGCAAATCCAGACGCGCGTATTAATTCTGCAGCGACACCCGGAGGAGAGTGAGCCTTACTAGCCTAAGGACGTTGTTTTGTTTGTTTTTTAAAGATTTTCCAATTTGGTCCCCGGTCACGAGAGATTGATAAAAGAAAGGCAAATAAAATTGCAGGTGGGTTATCGGCCACTTCTTCGACATCGCCTCCTCCTGTGTCTGTGGAATAAAGAGCAGGAAGCTTTTCCTTTGTAGTTTACTACGAAATTTCAGTGTTCGAATTTATCGGGTTTAATTATTGAACACATCTGTTAGCTTGGGAACCCGATTTTATTTGCCTTGAAAGTGTTAGGTAGAGCTCCAAATTAAGCAGATTTTCTCAGAAAATATGGCATGTTTCTGGGTTTTACGGGGAAAAGCACCCCAAAGCTTTCTGCCTGAAAGATTAACTTTTCATCTTCCCAACCTTTTCTAAGAGGATTTATCTAAATATAAAGGACGACAAGCATAGATTTAGGCTACTGTATTAAAGCACTGCAAAATGCAAGGTACTATTAGAGATGCAAAATGTTTTGTAAGCCTCAAAGCAAAGAAATACTAGATGCCTGTAGCAAGACAAAAGAAAACCATTGAAGGTCTTAAACAGAACAACTGAGGTGCAACAGAAGGATTATCAATGGAAAACAAAAGAAAACTGGTATAAGCTGTTTTTCTACTGGTATATTACTGTAGGAAAGCCTTTCCCCCAAATTCAGTATTCTTTATTCTTAATAATAATAAGAGGCATGATAAAATATTTTCCTTAAAGGAGAAATTGAGAAAAATCTTAACAAAGGCAGAAAACAGCCCCAGTCTTCCTGCTATAGGAAAACAGCCTCAAGCAGAAGTGTTTAGGAGATTTTGTATCTGTTCAGAAAGATTGGGCTACTCTATTCATAAGCAAAGAGCGAACAGAGACTCCAAATAAGCAGTGCAATTAGACAAGCCAAAGTTGATAAGATTAGCTCAAACGCCTAGGATTTGCATTTTCCCTTTTGTCTGTAGAGCCAGCCATGACCCCTACATGACCCTATAGGAATCTGGCAACAGCCATTAAAATATTAAAGGACATGTTCTTGCACAGGAACAATCATCTCAATCACAAGGCCCCAAAGAATGTATAAAAGCTCACCTATCTGAACCCCATTTTGTCAGCCACCCCAGAAACATGCTGCTGTCACTGAATCCAAATTTCTGGCATCAAAATAAACAGACCTTCTTTCCTGCAGCCAGCCTCCATTTTATTTCTAGCATCTTTCTCCCTGCTTGGAACTGGACTGGATTTTTCTTCCAACATTATTTAAAATTGTTAAAATGGAAAATACTGTACATGTTAATAAAATTGTTATGTAAAAAAATGTAATGTAAAAAACGATGCAATGTTTTACTGTATTTGGTGACAATGTCATAAAGTTCAATTATTCTGGAAGGTATCTCTTGTAAGATGAAACAAGTCCCAAATATTGAATTTTTTTTACCAGTTATTATTCTGTTATATATTATTAAATTTACCTACCTACAGAATATACTGAATTAGCTTTGCATTTGATAATGCTAGCAGGTTATTTTATGCGTTTATTGAAAACACATTTAATTCTTTCCTTAAAAGAATGGCAGCTTAAACTATGGGAATATTCCACAATATTCAAAATAATTTTATTTATGAAAAACAAATCCAATGTTATTTTTAATTTAATTTGTAAATTGTTTATGGAGTACAATTCTGTACAGGGCTTGCTATCACATCTGAAGTTTGGGTCTTCTTAAAATAAAGGAACTAAAATTTTATTATTTTTATTACATTTAGCTAATCTAAAATTCAGTTTCGATTATGTACCATCATGTCAGTGTAAAACATTACTGGCCCCATAAACAGATCACAAGGATGAAATTTTGACTTTATTAATTTAATAAAACAGTACTAAAGTACAGGTAGTATTCAGCTTGTCTTCATTTGTTCCATAACTTTTAAAATTGCAACAGCATTGAACAAATGGTGTAACTAATGCTCAAGAGTTGCAGCAAGCCATGGTGGTCATGTGATCACAATTTCCAACGCCCCCTTCCATCTTTCCAGAAGCAAAGTCAGTAGGGAAGCCAGCAGGAAGTGGGAAGTAATGGTCATGTGAGGTCCTCATTTAATAATTTACCCATTCCTCACTTAACAACAGCAACCAGGACTTAGTGACAACAGTTCTGGTCCCAATTGTCATTATTAACTGAGAACAACTTCATGAAACTACCTTTATACAGATAGTCCTTGACTTACAATCACAATTGAGACCAAAATTTATGTTGCTAAGTGAGAAATTTGTTAAGTGAGTTTTGCCCCATTTTATGACTTTTCTTGCCATATTTATTGAATCACTGCAGTTGTTAAGTTAGTAACATGGTGGTTCTTCCTCATTGACTTTCCTTTTCAGAAGGTCGCAAAAGGGGATCACATGACTACAGGACACTGCAACCATCATAAATTTGAACCAGTTGTCAAGCATCCAAATCAGGGGTGGGTTCTACTTACCTTTACTACCAGTTTGCAACGGGGCATGTGCAGAAGCGTTTTTATGACATCAGGGTCAGTGAGCGGAGCCTCCCACCAGTTTTATTACTGGTTCTATAGAATTGGTGTGAACCGGGGGCAACCCACCACTGATCCAAATGTAAACCATGGGGACGCTGCAATGGTCATAAATGTGAAAAATGGTCATAAGTCATCTTTATTAGTGCTGTTGTAACTTCGAACAGTCACTAAATGAACTGTTGTAACTCAAAGACTATACTTGCTTCAAACCAAGTTGATGGAAAGGAAAAAAATGGGATACTTTTTCCAACAGAAGGGTTTGTATTTTACTTTCATATTCTGCAACTTTTTTTATGTAATACCTACTTTATATTTTCTGTGAATCTTCTCTTATCTTTTTTTTTAATTAAACAATGAAGAAATAAAAATAACTATGCAAATAGGCACATAAAACAATGCACTCCTTTGAGTATTTAAAGGTTCACTGTTTTCTGCCTAGCTGATTGACAAAAAATTAATTAAAATATATTTTTTGAAAATCTGAAGATGCCATTGACAAAAGTTTTTTTTCCCCCTTGACATGTATTCTGTCCTTTCTGCTTAACTGGAAAGTATAACTTTGTATTTGGAAATACATCATTGATTGTTATGTTGAGCTACTGTTAAATGGAAAGATAACAGGATTCTTCTCATAAGCTTAATAAAAATCTATCTTCAGTCCTTTAGTATTTAATCCTATGACTGAAATGGAGTCTGGAGCATTGTGCTCTGTAAAAGCCTAAATCAGTTTAATTCCTGGTCATAACATACAAAATACTATTGAATAAAAAGGTAAAGAATGTAGATAAGCATTTTAATATAATTAACTAGTGAAAACAAAGGAATAAGGTTGGTCATTAAGTTGGTCATACTTGATTTTCATTCTTAAAGTTAAATTGAAAGAATAGGTATGCAGAACATGCAGGCTTTTACAGGCCAATCCTGAGTCTTGTGGGACAAATGACTTGGCCTGAGACTTAGATTGGGGAAGCACTGTGTGGCAGGAAAAAGCAGCTTAGAAAGAGATCATTTGTTTATGTAATCTCCTCTTTGTAAGAGGGAAAGGAAAGGGAAAACAACAGGTACAGGACAACCCCTACTAACTGATTACAGTGATGAGCACCTGACTGAGAGACACTGCAAAAGTCATAAATGGTGATATGGGTCACAAAGTTACTTTTTCATCACCAATGTAACTTCAAAGGCAATCATTAAATGAGGTCTACCTATATAAAATAAAAGGTTTTATGTGCCAATAATTTTACATTTAAAGGGGGAAAAAACTAATACCAGATTTCAAAGAAGCCTGATTTAAAATAATATTAAAATTCTTTCTTATAAAATATCCTGAATCTCAGTTTATCTAATTCTTTCTTTTCATCACAATGCTAGGGAGTTCCTAGAATAAATTTGGCACTAAGAATTCATGTGAGATAAGAATATTGCTTACTCTCATTATATTTCTATTGGATATTTAATACCAATTCCTGTGTATTTTTAGTTAATGACTGCCATAAAGTTATTTGACTTACATTTCATCATGTAAGAACATTATCTTTTCTGTTTTAGATATTAAATTGTGTTTATAACTCACTTAAAGGCTGTTAAATCAACAATATAAGTAACAAAATATATTTAATATGCAATTTAGTAAGCAAGTATTTCTATCACAATTAACTTTGTTGAGAGATTTCTCATTATTGCTTACCTATTCGTATACTTCATGGTAAAACAAAAGAAAAAAGGGAGGCAATTTGTACACATCTGTATTTATTCACTGTCTTTATTCAAATAAGAACAATTCAAAAAGATAAAACTTCAACAGGCAGACAGAAAATATCTAATTTAAACAGATACAAGTTTTTTAATTGCTAATGTCAACACAAACATTTACAAAATTATTAAATTTTAAATATTACAAAATAAGAGTAATGAAATTCAAAAAATGGTAACTCATAATATTTAATTCAAAAATTATTTTGTCAAGCATTGATTTATCTATTTTCTTTAAAAAATTAGGTAGAATATAATTTTTTCTCCCAAACTATTAGGGTCTTAAATATTCCAGCAGGGGTCAGTATATGTTTAGGTCTCTATGTAATTCAGTTGTTTATTTTTGCTAATGATTTTTATACTGACAGTCTTCAAAATTAGACAAAATTTAAGCATCTGAATATAGTATAAACTCCTTGACTGAAGAAAAGAGTTGGATTTTTTACTCTGTGCGTGAGGAGGAAATAAATACCAAATTGAAGTTTAGAAACCAGAGAATACTGCAGTTCACTGCCACATATATCAAATAAAAGCAATGTTTATATTTTTCAAACATTTGGGAGAATATTTGTATTTGTACTGTTTGTTAATCCATGATAAAGTTGAGTTGTGCATGCATATTTATGGTATGATAAGGTAAAGGTTAAACTGAGCCTAATGGTTTAAGAACCATTTTATTAGGCAGTCAATTGGACGTATATAGGTGAAGTATAAAAGAAGACTGACCATTAAAATACCATTGTGGATATCACCACATGAAGCACTATACAGGAAAGAGATGTTAATTAAGTCCAAATGGATGACACATTGTGACCTATTGATATTGGAAGAAGAGGAACCTAAGATAAAAATGAAGGAACAACTAGTAAGTGATGGATTTAATTGTGATTGGTTTAATTACTATAGAATATTTGAAAGGTTTAAACTTGGTAAAAGTTTTGTTTTTGCAGCTCGCAAATCTGAATTGGAATGGAATTTATGCTCTGGAGATGACAACTTGACTTATCATCTCCAGAGCATAAATTCCGTTCCAATTCGTTTTATAAAATAAAATGAATCAAGTTTATAACATGCTACTTAGAATGAATTTGGAAGATGAATGTTAAGGATTGTATGGTAAAATGGGTGAAAAACCTACATCAATGGGAAAACATGTGGATTAACGGTTTAAAGTTTACTTTGAATTACAGTTTGAAAGATTACTTTTACAAGATGATGTATCAATTGTGCTTGACTCCTGATAGATTGGCAAGAATGCATAATGGAACTTCCAATAAATGCAGGACGTGTAATCAAAATCCAGGTATATTTTATCATGTGAACGTTTTTCTTTATTCTGTATAAATAAAAATTTATGGAAAAATAAAAATATTTTTAAAAATGTTCTATGCTCAAGGCTTTAGGTACAGTTTAAACAGTGGTCTGAGTCATACCAAAATATTTAAAGCAATATTAATGTAAGTTTTTCACCAATTTATTCTATTATTCTTTTCTTTGCACTGATAGTAAAGGGCAACAACCTGCTATTCTGTTGAAAAAGGAGCAAGCTTAACTGTATTTTAAGCATCAAAAGAAGTTAAAAAAATCTGGGACCATCAGCAGCATCCTATACTGTAATTACTTTTACTTTTTTCTGTGCTTTGTCCTGATAACTAAAAGGCTACACAGGCTTATCTCTACAAGTAGCCATAGCTTTACATGGTTTTATTTTATTGAATTCAGAAAAACCAAAGTAAACATTACATTATGTCATAATTATAATATTTTCAAGTCTAAACATAATGGTTCTTTTTTTTCCTGATGCTTTCTGTAGTAGGATAGTTACAGAAATAGTTACGTTCAAAATCTGATTTTATTTGGTTAATCTACCCAATATTGTTTTAAAAATGGACACAAGGGAGAGTAAACAGAACACTGTTTCCATAGGGAATCTTTTTATTTTTTAAATTCCTTTAAATTTATTTTTATCCTGCCCTTATTAAATGTTTACGAATAATTCAACGCAGCAAACATATCCAACACACCTTCCTTCTGTTTTCCTTCACAACAACAACCCTGTGGAGGGACTGAGAGAGAGTAACTGTCCCAAAGTCACCTAGCTGGTTTTCATAGCTGAGGCAGGACTTGAACTCACAGTCTTCTGCTTTCTAGTCTGGTGTCTTAACCACTAGACCAAATTGGCTCTTTTTAACACTGTGCAATACTTACCACAATTTCTTTTAGTATAATAAACAGTGGTTGGATTCAGCCAGTTCGCACCAGTTTGGGAGAACCAGTTGTTAACTTTCTGAGCAGTTTGGCAAACTGGTTTTTTAAATCATTAGGGCAGAGAACTGGTTGTTAAATTACTTAAATCCCACCACTGATAATAACACAAAGTTTGTAACAGAAATACATTCTGTTTTCTAGTTTATATCAGTTCATAAAATGTCATTAAAAATTGGATAGGAAAAAAACCTAGCATTTTATTAGTCCAACTCCAGAATTACAAAACTAAATGAAAGGACAATTCCGTAGCTTTCCCCTCTACCTGCTAGAGAAGAAGGCTGCCACCAAAGATGGGAAAACTTGCCCAGGCAATTGTGGCCTCCAAGCAGTCTCTCTCTCTCTATATTTTCAGGAATTATACCTGATCCTCCAAATATCCACTTTGTTGGAAATGTGAGCTACTGCAGGGGGAAAGGGGAGAGATAGTTTTTGTCCTATTTCTTTATTTTAGGATTTAGACCACTAAACTTATTTAGGTTTGAACTGGGAAGAGGAGGAGGAGAAAACAGGACCCCAAGAAAGATGGTTTAAATTGTCATAACAATGCTTTATATGAAAAAGTCCTATATATTAAAATTGCGGGAACAAGTAAAACTGAGGATAATGCTAACAATTTACAGTAATCCAAAGCACAAGGAAACAAGTAGTAGAATAGCTTGTTTGCACTGGCAATTTGGGGTTCATTTCTTGTTGCATTTAATCTCAGTCCAAAGCATCAACATATTATCTATCAACTTGGGGCTTATGATATCTCCTCCTTCAATTAGCCAGTAATAGGCTGGATGAAGATAATTATACTGGAGAAGCAACAAAGGCTCAATTAGGTTCCAACCTGTCTTATATACCATGTTTTTCAGGATAAAATTTTGATGCAGTCCTCTCCATAATATAGGTCTTTTGTAAGTTTTCATATGCAAATATGACAATAAAGTAGAACAAAAGAAAAAAAAACCACTACTGCATTAAAAGAATACTGGCAATTGCTAGCAAAGGTCAACTAGTGAAACCTGGAATCTATTTGCCCAGTTTAAATATCTTGCCCTAGTTTGGTATAAATACATCAGCAAATTAAAACCAAAAACTCCTTTTAGGAATCCCCCTTCAAATGGTTTCCTTGTATTATCATGATGTTCCCCTTTCCAGCAATAGGAACTATATAGCAGAGGTCCCTGAATATGCCTTCATAACTTGTCCGTTATTTTTACCCCTCACTCAAGAAAAATGGTTTTGTTTAAGATAAAAGTTTGTCTAGCCATACAGACATCAGTAATACATTTTGCTATTTAACTATCTTAAGATGCATCTGCTGATTTAATCATCAATATATTGCTATAGATTTATAGATTTATAGCAATATATTGATGATTAAATCAGCAGATGCATCTTAAGATAGTTAAATAGCAAAATGTATTACTGATGTCTGTATGTAACAAGACATAACTAGTGTTTTTAAAGCTACCCATACTCTAAATATTTTGAAGTATGCTCACATGAAATTTAGCATCAACAATCTAGTATAAGGCAAATATACATGTCCCAGGATAATGTTACAGGATCCAATCTGGGCCAGTCACTGGAAGTAGAGGTTTAGTCTTCTGAACTTTCAGACTTGTGCTGGAGCCTATCCTCCATTTCTCTCTAGCAGAATGTGTGAGAGATTTCTACTAGAGAGAAGTTCACTGAGGATGGGCTCTAGCATGAGTCCAAAAGCTCGGAAGACTAAACCTCTGGTCCCAATGACCAACCCAGATTGGGTCCTGCAATATTGTATAAATCCACTATAGTCAAGGCTTGCCTCAGTGAAAAGTGGGTATTGATGATGATGATGTTATTCATTCAGTCATGCCCAATTTTGCTCTTGTCTCACTCTTTTCTCCATCTTAAACCAATTGGTGTCTCCATATGGTGTTCATGGCTTCCTGATTTGTGAACAGTGATTCCATTAACTTGACCAGATGTGCTGGTACCCCCAGGTCTAGTAGGGCTCTCCTTAGCTTCTCATGATCAACACAATTGAAGCAGGGGTGGGATCCTACTGGTTGAATAACTGGTTTGCTGAGCATGCACGTGCGCAGTTTCCATAAAATTGAACTTCCACGTTGCAAACAAGGAAAGGAGCAAAGAAAACAGCTGAGGAGGGCCAATTCAATCTGCTGCCCCTGATCAGCTGGGTTTCAGAAGCAGAAATAAAGGTCAGTATAACCCGGGGGCGGGCGGGCGGGCCCACTTTCACAGCAACAGAAAACCGGTTCGCTCTCAGCAGGAAGTGGGAACTACGAGTTCAGCTGAACCAGCCCGAACTGGTAGAATCCCACCACTGAATTGAAGGCTTTCTTGTAGTTGATGAAGCACAGGTGAATGATCTTTTGATATTCACAAGATTTTTCCATGATCAAGTGCAGATTTGCAATATGGTTGCAGGTGCTGTGACCCCTTCGGAAGCTGGCTTGGACATCTGTAATTCCCTTTCGACAGTTAGTGCTAGACGTTGTTATATAATTTTAATTTTGCTGATGTGAGGAATGAGAGCAATTGTGCAATAATTGGAGCAATCTTTAGAATAACCCCTTTTCTGAGTGGAATGAACACTGAGCATTTCCAATCCTGTGGCCATGTGTTGGCTTCCTAAATTTTCTGGCACAGGTGTCCCCTTTGTATATTAAATTTAGTTTCTGGATCAGGGCTGGTGTCAAGAGCTGGCATTAAAAGATAATGTATTCAGGTTGACATGGACATAAGAGAGAATGTTCTTCCAAAGGGCAGGGGCTATTACTGAAAAAGCCAATTAAAATGATACCACTTTAAGAATGGTGCCTGGAACATTCTGACCCTGCCAAAACTTACAAGATGGGCAGAGAAAGGCAATCTCATGGGTATCTAGGACCTGAGTCTTAGTCATACTGGTTGATCCACCATGAATTGTTTCTAGATGCCAATTGTTAGTCAGTGCAGATTATGAAACTGAGGCATTACTTGAATAAAATGGGGTATGCTTATAGCTATTCATTCTCCTGCATCTTCTGTCAGCTTTAGTTGAAGGGCTTCCTGATTTAGATGACAAAATTGGTACATCGAATGAATCTATACAAAGGCTATCCTAGCCATAAGTGCAATTTATTCACTGATTAAGAGCTAAAACTTTGTTGAGAGTCCAGGAGGATTCCCCAAATTACACACTAGTCCAAACTTTGGAGTGCAGTGCCACTGAGAATGAACTTTAGGAGAATCCCCGGAAATGGGAAGTCCTTAAATGCGATTCTCTACATAACAAATTATCTGATGGTTAAAAACTTTAAAAAGACCAGGAGTCTAGGGAATAACACTAGGTTCCCTCTGACAGTGTCTTGGTTAAACTCCCCAGAATTTAGAGCCACCAGTGATAAGAATGTTAACATTCATAAAGAGAATGAGATTCCATCTGTTTCCATCTGCGTTGAATAATTATATGACCATAGGACATGACAGCATCAAGCCAACTTTGGGACTCTCAAATAAGCTAAGAATTATCAGGCTCATTTAGTATTTAGGTAGGAGTCCACTAGGGAAAAAAAGGCAAACCACTTTGTACTCTTTTTAAGAAAACATGACTATGTTGATTCAGGTACCAAGAACCAAATTCAAAATGAGGGACACTTCATATTGAGTATTTGTATACTCTTCTTAAATGTAATTAAATGAATAAAAATATTCTTAATAATTGCTGTGATGCATGAAGCTCTAAATCCCTTGGAATCAAATGAATCTCATTTTTCCAATTAATACTGTAATATAATATTTGGGGTAAATGTTTGTAATAAACTCTTTAAAATGTAAGATTCTTTTTATTCATAAATTGACTTTTTTTGGTACGGGAACAGATCCATTATAAAATAAACAGCTGATTCAAATTTAAGAATGGTAATATTATCTTTTGATACTGCTCACTGTGCTCTTTGGAAATATTTTTTCAGCATGTGAGGAGATACTCTCTATGGAATAATAAGCGAACCAGTTCATCATTGGCAGCAACAAAATGCAGCCAACCAACTTATGGCAGATACAGCTTTAACATCTGACAGCTAGATTCATTATTGGTTTAACAGCCAATCATTAGTTTTGACGACACATGTCTAATGAAGGTTGGAATATAAAAAGCCCTCTGGAACATACAAGATTCACCAGAGTGTTGAGGTGTCTCAGATTGCATTTGCCTTCAGTGATTCACAGAGTACTGAAATATTTTTTTAAAAAATAACCAAAGAAAAGAAAAGGAGAAGGAAAAGGAGAAAGAGAAAAGAAGGAAAAAGAAGTGTTTTGAAAGTGTGATTATACACTAACTAAAAATGTATCTGTGTATGTATCTTTTCATGTTAATCATACCCGTGGAACTTAATGAAAGTAATCAGGCAAATGAGAATACAGAAAAAGGTGGACTATGCAACGCATGTACATGGAGGCAGAATACAAAATCTTCAAGAATAGAAGCTATAAAAATTCAAATCCTCAGTAAACTGCGTCTAGAACAAGCACCTAACATTAGCCGGGATATTATAAGGCAACTTTTACCTAAAGCTCCTCCACTACAAGAACTGATTGATCAGTATGATATCCAGAGAGATGACAATAGTGATGACTCTTTAGAAGATGACGATTATCACGCTACAACAGAAACTATTATTACAATGCCTACAGACTGTAAGTAACTTTTGTTAATATTTCCTTTATTAACAAACACTTTTGTCTTTGTGCTGAGAAGCCACATTTCAGACTTTTCAAACAAACTGCTTTCTAAAGCACACACTAAAGAGACACTATTTTTAAAAGTAGAAAGATATTTTCTTATAAAAATTATTCTACAATAAACATCTGTTTGCTGTAAATATGAAACGAACTACATAGAAAAGTCATATACTGAAACGTTCTGAAGAGCCTGGTTTTAAAAACATTTTCCTGAAAAGTGGAAAACAAAAATACATTCACATAAATGACACTCTAAAACAAATATCATCAGTCCAACCTGCTCATGTATTATATGTTATTTTTATTACAGAGATATGGAGGTTAGAATTTTAAAAATATTTATGTAAAAATCATTTTTCAATTCTATAGGTTTTTATTTTTATTTTTGGTGCTTTTGATTTAGTTTTTGACTCCTGGCAACTAGACTAGTCCCTGGACTAGTTTTTTGGCAAGATTTTTTGGTAATTTTTTAGAGCTGGGAGAGAGTGACTGGCCCAAAGTTACCTAACTGGCTTTTTATCTAGGTGGGAATATAACTCATGGGCTCCCAGTTTCTAGTGCGGTGTTTTAGCCACTACACCAAACTGATTTACCATACAGTTTGTTTACACCATTAAAAGTTATGTTTATCTTTACAGATTTGTTCTTTTAGTATATGTTTTTTTTAATTATTCTAATTTATTTTGTATTTACACAATATCAACTAGTTAGGAATAACATACCAAATACTATGACATCATACATCCGGAGAACCAATTCAATTTCACCTCAGAGGGATTATGATTCACTACCAAGCTGAGCTTGTCGATCGAAAGGTCGGCAGTTCAGTGGTTCGAGTCCCTAGTGCCACATAACAGGGTGAGCTCCCATTACTTGTCCCAGATTCTGCCAACCTAGCAGTTCGAAAACACATAAAAAATGCAAGTAGAAAAATAGGGACCACCTTTGGTGGGAAGGTAACAGCGCTCCATGCGCCTTTGGCATTTAGTCATGCTGGCCACATGACCATGGAGACATCTTCGGACAGCACGGGCTCTTCAGCTTTGAAACGGAGATGAGCACCGCCCCCTAGAGTCAGGAACGAATAGCACATATGTGCGAGGGGAACCTTTACATTTTACCTTTTTACCAAGTTAAAAATCCATAAGGTTTTCATCCTGAATCCTTTTTCCAGTTGTAATTATATTCAAAACATTGGAATCCACTTTCAGATAAATTGTCCTAATGAAGCCTTTCCCTTTGAATCACTGAAATGATTGGAAAATCAATTAAGTGGTTTACAAAAAGTTCACAGGAACTTGAGCTCAACTGTTATATACTTCTTTTTCTAACTCATGGGCTTGTCAACAGACATCAATGAACACAAAGTATATAGTTTTAACAGCCACATAATGAAACTCATTTAATTTTCAACAGTGCTATATTTAATGTTTATGAATAAACATTAGTTATGTTAAGAAGAAATGAAGTTATTTATTGAATGAGCATTTCTTCGTTATCGCCTTAGTACTAAGCATCTGCCACAGCGCCTATCAAGTATCTTTGCTGAATTTATATTATAGTATCTTATGTTCTTCATTAGCTAAAGTTGGACATGGCAGCTGTCTTCAGAATAACACTTAAGGCAATGATGAAATATTGTAAAATGAAAACTTAGGCCCAGATGACACAGATTTGCTACCAGCAGACAGCAGTGATATACTATACTGAGATTTCATTTGATATAATACTAAGAATAGCATCTATTTAATCTAAATGCAATAATCTAAATATATTTAAGAATAGTCATAAGTATTAAGAAGGAATTAAATTGCTTTTGTTACAAAAGTCTGCAAATCATTTCAAAAATTATTCATCTTTGTTGACTGGAGAAACATCTGGGGAAAAGACTTTTTTCTATTTATTTGAATTTTCATTTATGATGAAAATGAAATTCATTTCATTTCATTTTCATTATATTTAATATGTAGATGCGGTGGAGTTTTATCTTCAAGAATATAATTCAGTGGATCTTACTTCCAGGATTATAAAATCAATTTAAACACTGCTGTTATACCACAGCAAGGCATTCAGGCACAAAGCTCTGCTGAGCAATTTGATGTGCTCTTGTCTCTAGATCAGTCCCAAATCTCATCTCAATCAGGAAGTACAGTCATGCATAAAAAGAGACAAAGAATAAGTGCAACTTTAGCACTCTTGCTACTATTGAGAATAGTAACTTGGTTACAAGTTACATATGCATGCCTTCCAGGTACGGTTTTGTGTACATTGATGTAATGTGATTCTATTAAAATAATCCATATCACACCAAGGCACATATAAAAAAGACATCTTGTAGGCATGTATATGTATTCTTAGGTAAGTTGTTTTTCTCAGTTCATTACATGCTAACATTAGTTTCTTGGTAACTCTAATGTAATTTTAGGATTCATAAACCACATTAGACATGGATAAATAATTAAAAATAAAATAAGTTATTGTACCTAAAATAATAACTTACCAATGTTATTATTGCACAAGCAAAATCTGAATTCTCTTATAGCTTCTTTTTTATATCTTGTTTATATTAAACAAATATTCAGTTAAGATCTCAGGTGCTCAACCTTTTATCAATCTGAAAATATAATACAGTGTGTTCAATATCTTTTGCTATTTTGATTGAAGGTTTTTCAAAGAGTGACTTGTACAGCTGGTCAGTTACTTTAAGTAATAAACTCCCAAAGAATTCCAGGGAGTATTTACAATCTGTTTTCTTCTTAAGTAACTTTTCACAAGAATACTGCACACTGCAAGCATGAAATGCCAGGCTGAAAGATAAATTTAAAAAATCTATGCAGATGCTAGTATCATGAACATTTTAATTTACTCTGCAGCCTTTGGATTAAATATTTCCATTAGTTTTCTTAAGATTTAATGAATTTGTCCCACAGAGCTTTTTTTAAAATCAGACTTAATAAATTTAGAATATTTTAATTTTAGTATTTCAAGGTTCTGTATTTTTCTACTAGAGGTAGTCCTCAAGTTATGACCACAATGAGGCCAACATTTATGTTGCTGAAAGAAACATTTGTTAAGTGAGTTTTGCCTCATTTTACAAACTTTTTTACAACAGTTGTTAAGTGAATAATTGCAGTTGTTAAGTTAACAACACAGTTGTTAAATGAGTATGGCTTTCTCATTGACTTTGCTTGTCAGAAGGTTGCAAAAGCTGATCCCATGATCCCAGAACACTGCAACCGTCATAAATATGAACCAATTTCGAGCATCTGAATTTTGCTCATGTGACCTTGGGGTTGCTGCAATGGTGATTAGTGTGAAAAATGGTGATGAGTCATTTTTTTCAGTGCCATTGTAACTTTGCACGCTCACTAAATGAACTGTTTTAAGTTGAGGACTACCTGTATGTGTTTCCATAGGGCCATTTCTACAATAATTATTGTACGTTTACGAGTACTGTGAACTAGTTTAGAAACTTCAGTAATTTAATTTTTATTCTTACTAAATAAAGAGAATCTCGCATGCATGCCAAAGTCCAATAGAATTCCTGTGGCAAGGATGGAGTACACCCAGATATTGAGAATCAATAATTCTTAGAAGTCCAATCCAACATGGTCCATGATGAGAGCTGTAGAAGTTGGAGATGCAGTGAGTTGAATTTGTGTACTTGAAGGCACAGGTTCCCTCCTTCTGCAGTGGTAAATAATTTGCATTTTTTCACTGTTCTTTTTTATTCAGTGTGATCAACTTCAGTAAAAAAAAGAATATATATATATATATATATATATATATATATATATATATATATAAAACTTTTAAAAAATATTTTTCATTTGCAATCAAGTTTTTTTTTCTTATTCATTTACTTATAGCTGATTTTCCTATACCTGTGGAAGGAAAACCCAAATGTTGCTTCTTTAAATTTAGTTCTAAAATACAATATAACAGAGTAGTTAAAGCCCAGTTGTGGATTTACTTAAGACAAGTCCAGAGGCCTACAACAATATTTGTGCAGATCCTGAGACTCATCAGACCTATGAAAGATGGTACAACTTCGACTGCAATTCGATCCTTGAAACTTGACATGAACCCAGGCACTGGTATTTGGCAGAGCATTGATGTGAAGACTGTTTTGCAAAATTGGCTTAAACAACCTGAATCCAACTTGGGCATTGAAATCAAAGCTTTAAATGGAAAGGGAAGAGATATTGCAGTGACCTACCCAGGACCAGGAGAAGAAGGCTTGGTAAGTTCTTCTTTAAAGTCCTCAGCATTTTTGTCACTTAGTATCAGTATTGAGCAAAAAAAACCCACAAAGCTTTTTAAAGGTGGTGATTATAAGCATATTTACTTGGCATTAAACTTCCTAAAAGGAATGCAGTGGCTCAGTGGCTAAGATGCTGAGCATGTCGATCGAAAGATCGGCAGTTCAGCGGTTTGAATCCCTAGTGCCGTGTAATGAGGTGAGCGCCCGTTACTTGTCCCAGCTTCTGCCAACCTAGCAGTTTGAAAGCATGTAAAAAATCAAGTAGAAAAATAGGGACCACCTTTCCATGCACCTTTGGCATTCAGTCATGCTGGCCACATGACCATGGAGACATCTTCGGACAGCGCTGGCTCTTCGGCTTTGAAACGACTAGCACATATGTGCGAGGGGAACCTTTATCTTTACTTTACCTAAACTTCCTGGGATTTATCTCCAGATCATTTTGTTTAGGACTAGTAGGAAAACACTGGCAAATTAATCGAGTAAAATTAAATATGACCCTTATTAATTTTCTGTCAATGAAGCTAGTAATATTTATTATGTAGAGCAAAATGTATATTCTTAAAATCCTGGTTCCAACAGTGGACAATAAGATACCTAAGAAAACCCTACAAAACAGACAGCAACAAATAGCCTTCTTGTTTTGTTTTTCTCTGAAACATGTCATGCATGTTGCTTCTGATACCAGAGGCAGAGAGCCTTTACAATAGTAGCAATTGGTAGCTTTGAGAAAAAAGTGTTTCGTAATGGAGAGCACAAATGAAACATCTTCCCTTCAGTTGTTAAAGCAGCTACATCTTTTGCAAGATTTGCATAGCTGCTTCAAAGCCTGAATGCTATGCACAGCCTTTATTAGCCAAATTTATTTATCAAGTTTATGTGCTGCTAATGTCATTCCTATGCATTGTGGCATATTCCCAGCTCATACAATAGCATAAAACAATAAATAATAAACTATTTTCAAAGTAAATTTAACCATCAAACATCCACTATAAATAATCATTTCAAATATCTACAGTAAATAATGGAAGAAAAGCACGATACACCCTACTATCTGTTAGGATAGCTATCTACTAGCTATTAAAATTGTGTGTTACTAATTTAAATGAAAGGACTGTGACATTATTGTCTAATGTTTTGTAAAAATATATTTTGCCATTCTAATTTACTAGACCACACTAATTCACTGGATTACTATGGTTCTGCCACTATGAAAGAAATTGACAGAAAGAAACACTGACTATCCTTTCTACTATTGTATAGCATTGAATAGAATGCACACCCTGAAGTCATTTCATTAAGTTGTAGAAAAGTAATGTTCAAAGATCTGATATCTCATCCAGTGATGGATTTCAAATTTTTTTACTACCGGTTCTGTGGGCGTGGCTCAGTGGGCGTGGCAAGGGAAGGATACTATAAAATCTCCATTCCCACCCCACTCCAGGGGAAGGATAGTGTAAAATCTCCATTCCCTCCCCAATCCAGGGGAAGGTTACTGCAAAAATCCCATTTCCTCCCGATCAGCTGGGACTCGGGAGGCAGAGAATAGATGGGGGCGGGGCCAGTCAGAATTTTTACTACCGGTTCGCCGAACTACTCAAAATTTCCGCTACCGGTTCTCCAGAACTGGTCAGAAGCTGCTGAAACCAACCTCTGATCTCATCTAATATAACATTGGTAAAGAAAAGATATCACTTACTTAATGAAAGGAGAAGTTCAGTGGAGTGCTCATCTGTTCATCAGTTTCTTTTGTAATACTATTCTAGTCATTTTGCAATAGTTATAACATCAGTGACTAAATAACTACCAAAAGTTGTAAACCCATTACATTATATTTCAATAAGCATAATTCCATTTTCCATTTCTACCAGATGCTGCTTAATTTTTCTATTTAAATAAACTATTATGCCTCTTTATTAAATTAAATACAGCAAACATGATTAAGTAGAGTTATTTTAAAATAATTATATCCAGCTAACAATAAATCGATTCTGTTGGAAAAACTGCTATGATTTTAATGTGTTCAGGATTTTTATAAATATTTAAATGTGGGGTAATTGAGCTTCTAAGTAATTTTAGAAAACATGAAACAAGTTTAATAGTACACATAACAGTACACATAGACATAGAATCATACATTTCCATTGAAGAAAGTATATATAACTGATAACTGGTTTGTAACTAGATAATCTGTACTATTCTTTTTATAGCCATATATATATATATTTATAAGATTGAGACAAATAATTTAAGGATACCAAAAAAAAAGTACAAATCTAATTCAGAACCGCTATTTTTTCTGAACTGCTGTTATTTGAGGAATAAATCCATTTAAATTATGTTCATACATCAATAGACTGGATGTTTTTTGTGGGATGAAATATTTTTCCATACAGTTCCCCATTCACCCTTTATTCTATTTCAGAGAAATGAGAGGTCTTTTAGAACAGGTTGGAAAACATGGGAAATTGTAAAAACAAAGAAAAATCTTGTTCTTCTATTAAAACAGTGGTTATTCTTTTCATTCTTTGAACAGCATGAAAATACATTTGGTTTTCTAAAATTGATTACCATGTACTAGAGGGTGCTGCTGCTCAAGAAACTCTAGGCTACAAGTATTGTGCAGTTCCTAGATACCATTCAGTGGATGTTTGTTGCAGTTCAAAATTTAAAATTATCTACAAAAATAAAGTTTATAGAAACATTACTAGGATCAGTTGGGATCCTAGTAATGGGATCATTATTTTGTAGTCAAAATTGAACATTCAAAGATGACAGTATTTAAATGCCAGAGAATATGTAGAAAAAATGTATCCTATATGAAATGCTGAGTAATTTATCTTTTCCCAACATACTATTCATTTTCTTTTATTTATAGAACCCTTTTTTAGAGGTCAAGATTACAGATACCCCAAAAAGATCACGTAGAGATTTTGGGCTTGACTGTGACGAACACTCAACAGAATCTCGATGTTGTCGTTACCCATTGACAGTGGATTTTGAAGCCTTCGGATGGGACTGGATTATCGCACCCAAAAGATATAAAGCAAACTACTGCTCTGGAGAATGTGAATTTGTGTTTTTACAAAAATATCCACATACTCATCTGGTACATCAAGCAAATCCAAGAGGTTCAGCAGGCCCTTGCTGCACACCTACTAAGATGTCCCCAATAAATATGTTGTATTTCAATGGAAAAGAACAAATAATATATGGGAAAATACCAGCTATGGTAGTAGATCGTTGTGGCTGCTCATGAATTCTGCATTAAGTTTGCTGCTTCATAAAATATGGAATTTACCAATATTTGTATATATTTTCCTTCAGCAATTTTGGAAACTGTGAATTTTTAAACAATAGGCCTACCTCTTATAGGTTATATTTTAGGCTATTGTAAAGATTTCCTAACAGGCAAAATACAATATATGAACTGAAAGACATTTTTTATGCAAGTGGTATTTTATAATCAGTAAATATGATAAGCTACAATCAACCCCTCAAGATTTCATGATTTACTTGCTATGAAAAGAGCTATCTTTTCATTTACGCAGACACCATAATCATATATTAACTTCAACAAATAGAAATATTTGTTGAAGTAACTCCTCCTTATATTCCAAAGAATTAAAAGGAGTGTACTAATATAGTACACAGTCTTAACAATTTATTTTACTGTTGTATTTACACTAGAGGATATTCTGGCAAAACACCGTATGATGAGTACCACTGAATTATCCTCAAACACTTGAATTGATTTTATAGTATAAAAACAGATAAGGTGAAATTCCACAGAGTAGATAAATCCACAAATTATGATAACTTCATTGTCTTTTCATTCCTTTTATAATTACTATTTTAATTATTTTCTGGCAATGGTGCTATCACAATAGATTCAATATGCAATCCTAACTATTTGCTGCAAGAACCCGAAATAAGATTACCGCAGTGTAACTAAACTGAATACTGTAGTAGAATTATACACACCAACAGGATTTCAGGCATTAATGTTCATGACACACATAGCACAATAAATAGGATTCTCAATTATAGTTTATTAATTATTCACAAAGCATGAAAATTTTAATTAAAGTTTGTGTGTGCTTATGTGTGGTCCTTATTGTAGCACTGACAAGATTACAAAATCAAAATCAGAAATTATAAAATTATTATAACCATACTGCAACCTTGTTTGTCTAATGACATACAATTGATAAATTAATGAGCACAATACTGTAAAATAAAATGTTGATATATTACAAGTTTTGTTTATTATATACACACACAAAATACTATATTGTAAATAAATGTTTCTTTTTTTATTTACTCTGAGTATATGGTGCGCCACATGGGTTTGTCTTTTTCTACCACATAAAGTTGTACTTCAATTACTGGTACGTTAAATTCTTTTATTCTTTTGCAATAAGTACATTCTTAATCAGTGTATATTCTTACACCCCTGAAAGCACAGATATACACATTAAATCTTCCATAATACGTATGGCTTCACTCAAATATTCCTTTTTTTAAAAAAAATTATACCCTACTTCATTCAAAGTTAACAAGAAAGTTGAATGGAAGAATTAATGGAATACAATAATTGTTGATATGGAACATCAGCAAAATAATTCATAAAACAAGTAAATATATTTTTTTTGTTTGTTTGCATTAGTGTGACATACAATAAAGACATAAGAGACTTTATATGGTCCGTCTAAGGATGCCCTTGCAAATACAGAAATGTTTTAAAATTTGCACTAAAACATTAAGTGAGAAAAATGAAATTACCATAAATACCAATAGGGACTTCCGTAAAAATTTGACCTGCATGTGCCTGTTCACCGCCCTGAGTCCTTCGGGAGTAGGGCGGTATATAAATCTAAATAAATGAAAAAAAAAATGAAGGTGTTTTTTTAAAAAAAACAAAGTAAAAGATTATTGTTATGAGTGAAGCTGAACTCTTGCATAAAATCTTGAAAAAGCATTTTCAGAACACTACTATTCCTCTTCACTTGATATGTTTTAGAGCCAATTGTACAAATAATGATCTCTTTATTGATAAAAATTAAAGCAAAATCAACTTTTTCATTGTCTGTAATACTGCTCACAATGTAAAATTGATGGCATTTTTTCAAGTGCTAAAATCGTATATATGTTATTAGATTTATTTTATATGTATGTAATAAACATATGTAATGCACATATTATTGTATATTTTGATCACAATTTACCTACTGTATTTCTTGTCAGGAATATTATTTTAAATATGAAATATTGAAATGCAATCAGTAACCATTGTAATTTCTGTTAAAAGTTTTTAATTTTTTTTTATAATATCAAAATTCCAGTTATTATATTGGTTTTCATTAACATTTTATTTGCATGAGACTGCAGCAAACTAGATATTAGTCACTAATAGTTTTCCTCTTCCCACTCTATTTATACTATTGTAATTTTGTAAAGTTTTTTTTTAATTTCAGTGATATTTAAACGTTTTTTCTGGTTGCCAATCAAGTTATGCTTGTTGGCTCATGAAGATAATGAAGGCAAAGTCAAGGATGCTAATTTTACCTTCTGGCAGCTATATTTGGACTTAATTGAATATTACTGTGTTACCGTATTCAAATTTACAGTGCATAGCTATTTGGGCATCAGAGGCAAGAGCAGGAAAAGGCTGGTTAAGAAGCTCTTCTGTTGTGTGGAAGATATTTTTAGCATGGAAGAAAACAGCTAGCAGTTTCTTAATATGCTAATATATTGACACACAGATTCATTAAATAATCTAGATCCTGGGTTCAATGGTAATTTGATACTGCAATAAACTATAGTTATGTGAAATAAATCCTTTCTGTACTCTAAATAAATAGATTCTTACTTTAACATTTGTAAATACCAAATATTTCTTCTAAGACTGAGTTTATTTAGTATTATAAAACTGTATTATGCAAATTGCATTCTTTGTGTGGGAGAAATTTTATTTAAAGTACTAGTTAATAATTCATGCATGCTCATGCCAGGCAACATTGAATAAAATTCTACATTGATGCCAGATTTTATTAGCAGATCTCCATGCAGCTTAGGAGCCTTAGGATTTCCATGGATTCAGGCCAATGTAAACTTGAGTAAGAGGGGAATTCCCCCAATGACAGTTTGCCATCACTCACCAACTATTTCACATATTTATTTTATACTGAATTCAGGACATAGTATACAAATATTTGTCTTACTGATGAGCCTGCAAACTCGTGATGAAGAAATAGAATTTCTAGAATAGTACATTAGAGTACTTTTTTAAATATATATATATATATAACTTTATTTAACTTTATTTATGGTCACAGACCAAAATGCAAGCATAACTACAGAAAAACATAGAGAAAGCAACATCACGAACAGCCGGCCACCAGAGGCCCCGGCCGAGAGGGACCACAGCGCTCTCCTCTAGTGGACATTAGAGTACTTGATTTTCTAAGAGAGAGGAGCTCACAAACTATCCTAGGAATCATCACCTCAGTTTTGCTATTTAACATTTCATTTGACATACAGTTCTGCAGTCTTGATTTTAATCAGTTTACAGAACCTTATAAAATGGAAAAAGATTTACCTTATTTCCATCTTGCAACTAATCATTGATAATCTGCATAGCACTTTTTATATTCTGAATTTCTTTATTGTACAGAAAATGTGATATTATTTATTTATTTTATTAAATTAATCAAATTTATAAAGCTGCCCATCTTGCTGGGAGTGACTCTGGGTGGCATACAACAATCACATAAAACAACAAGTATATAAAAACAATCAAAAATTAAAAAATTAATAATAATACGACAAAGCACAAAGAGTGACTATATCAAATGCAATAATGGAACCATCTTAGAATGTCTTCGGATCTTTGGAACATCCATACCTGATGATATAATCAGATCTTCAAGGATTTGCAGAACATTAACAAAGATGGATTGACCTGATTTTTGGGGCTGGGGGGGAGAGAATGTTCCATAAGGTGGGTCCCACAGCAGAGAAGGCCCAAATTTAAATCCCTCGCAGATGGTACCCACAATATTCTTTCTCTGCCAGAACTAATGGGACAAACTGTTATAATTGGGGACAGGTGGTCCTTCAGATAGCCCGTTGTCATGCCATGGAGGGCTTTAAAGTTTAAAACCAGCACCTTGAATTGGAAAAAGTAGAAAACTGGCAGCCAATGCAGCTCGTAGAGCAGAGGTGTGACATGTTTTGTTTTGGAAGTACACACACCTGCCTGCCCCACTGCATGTACCAGCTGAAGCTTTTGGATACTATTGAAGGGGAAGCCTTATGTACACTGCACCACAGTAGACCAACTAGGAGATGACCAGAGCATGAATGACTATGAGCAGAGTCTCTTGATCCAAAAACCAGTGCAATTGACACTAATATGTACTCGACAAAATAAAATAAATAAAACAACACAAAGTTGTAGAAAGATCCTCCTAGCTATGACTTCCACCAGCTCTTTGAACAAGAGTTGTGAGTCTAGAAGAATCCCCCGATTGCACACTGAGTCTGTTTGGGGAGTGCAACTCCATCCAGCACCAAAGATGGCACAGTCCTATAATCAATAGGCTCCAAAACCCAAAGTCACTTAGTCTTCAGCCAGGATTCAGCTGAAGCCCATTTTCCCCCATTCAGACCCTCACAGTCATGGCATTGCTTAATTTGCCAGAAGAAGAGATATAGAATTGGATAACATCAATGGAGGATGGACCATGCAACAGACTGGCAGGAACAACCTCCAGCTCCCTCTAAAACCCTCTGGGTCTATCAGTTGCCAGTCAATGCAGCAAATATGGCCAGAGCAGCCATGGGCAAACACAGTCCATCCTTGGCTCCATACCAGCTGAAAAACTGATAAGAGCCCTCTCCCCACCCCCAAAAGAGGAAAACCCGGAGGTCTAGTCGACATGCAAATCCCAAGGTACAATCCAGTTCCATCCAGGTAAGTGCCCACAAGACATTCATATTAATATTGATCCAGGCATGACACTAAAGGAACAATTGAGTAGCTCCTCTTCTCCATCATCATACCAGATGATACATGACTCTCTCCCTTCTATAATCTATCCTACCTAATAATCAAAACCATAAATAATAAGCTCATTTTTTCTGTTTTACACAAAAAGTCCATAAATGGTTTCCAATCAACAATAAACAAATATACACCATCTTTTCTCTGATCAAAGAAGTCAATATAGCCATCTCAACAAGTTCCAACATCTTCACCAACCATTCCTCCATTATCGGTAATGCTGAATCTTTCAAACTTTGTGCATGCAATAATCTTGATGCAGTTATCATATACAAAAACAAAGTTCCATGATTTTTTTCCAACTGTTTGTTCATTGATTTGAAAGAAAAATATCTGTTCTCAGTTGTGTATTGATCTTTAAAATCCTCTGAATCAGTATATGTATTTGAATCCAATTTTTTTAGCTTTTTTACACATCCACCAAGCATAATCAAATGTCTCTTCTTATTGTTCACATTTCCAAAATAAATTTGAAGTGCCTTTTATACAATCTAGACAATTTGTCTGGTGATATATACCAATGGTTCATTGTTTATAATAATTCTCTTTCAGACAAGAATATAGTATAAGTTTCACTTCTTTCAACCACATTTTCCCATTGTTCCATCTAAAATATACTTTAGCCCACTTCCTTCTTTCATTTGTTCTTCTGTTTCAAATTTAATAAAATTCAAATTTCAAGCAATTGCATTTTAGCAATTGCATGTTCATCATTTTAGCAATTGTTTATCATTTGCACACAATTCTGTTTCAAGCTCAGCCTCATAGTGTCAAAGTCATAAATACTTTTGTCTATTTTAAATCATAAGAAAGGCTGAGCGCCAAAGAATTGAGGCCTTTGAAGTATTGTGCTGGAGAAGACTCCTGCAAGTCCCTTGGATTGCAAGGCGATCAAACCGGTCAGTCCTAGAGGAGATCAATCCTGACTGCTCTTTAGAAGGCCAGATCCTGAAGATGAAATTCAAATATTTTGACTACCTAATGAGAAGGAAGGACTCACTGGAGAAGAGCCTAATGCTGGGAAAGATTGAGGGCAAAACAAGAAGGGGACGACAGAGAACGAGGTGGCTGGATGGAGTCACTGAAGCAGTAGGTGTGAGCTTAAATGGACTCCAGAGGCTGGTAGAGCGCAGGAAGGCCTGGAGAAATGTTGTCCATGGGGTGGCGATGGGTCTTTGCAACTTTGCAAAGTTTGACGACTTTGACGACTTTGCAACTAACAAGAAAAACTATTGACAGTAATATTCCTCTGCCATTAAGAGAAAATTGTATTTGTCTTAATTTTACATTCTCCTTGACAAAAATCTCATGATAAATTAGCCATTTCTGTTGCCTTTTATTTCTTGTATTGTTTATTAAATGCTTAGTGTGGGAGAATCACAAAGGCGTTTTTTGGCAACCTGGGTTTACAGTATATTTATTCCATATTTTCAGTATGGAATGTCTAACATAATGATTTTTAAAATCTACATTAACCTTGACTTTTTCATACCAGAAATACTTAAGCCACCCAAATGTCAGCTCATGTTCTTCTAATTCCCAAGAGCAGCACCACTCTTCCATCCAAAACAAACAGCGAAAAATAATCCATATTACTGAACTGTAATTGACTCTGTGATTTGTGAGTTATATAGATGAAAGCAATGCATCACACACACAGTCACACAAACATTTGTTTTCATTACATTGCTATTTAGCAGGACTTAATAGAACTATTCCAAACAATCTCAGTTGGCAGTAAAAGGCTATTACATAGATGTCTGGGACTAAGATAGCTAAAATGTTTGTTCGGTCATAACGCTATTGCCATATGGTATCACTTCATAGCCTAATATGTAGTGTCTATGGCTTGTAATGCATATCTTATATGTAATAAAGCTATTAATTACAAGTTATTGTCAAAATGTCATATTCCATTGCTTTAGACGTATGCCACAATGTACTGAAACTTTATCTCATATTTTAATAACTGTTTCCTTGCACAAAGCAGAGTACACTTTTTATTTAATTTAAAGCACTTGTATTAATGCCAAAACAGCTTCCCATAATCTACATCCAACCCCTGGTATTTTTGGTGTCATCCTTTCCAAAGAAAGCTTGAAACAAAGCCAGTATCCTCTACATTCTCATAGAGTTTGCTACACATTAAGCGTTAGATTGTGTTGTGATTCCTTGATATTACTGCATGTAGTTTATAAGTGAATAATTATTGCATATAGTAGTTACTTTCAGGGGTGGGTTCTACTCACCTCCGTTACCGGTTTGCAATGGGAGCGCATGCACATGCACAGAAGCTTCTGTGCATGCGCAGATCGTTCATGATGATGTCTGGCAGGATGGGCGGATCCTCCCGCTGCCGTTACTACTGGTTTGCAAGAACTGGACCAAACCGGGAGCAACCTACCACTGGTTACATAATATTACAACTTGAAAGTAGATCCAAAGTGTTTGTGCAATAAAAAAAATAATCTCTGCAATGTAGAGAATCCATACAATTCTGGTGATCTACCTTTGTGAAGCAATGCAGGCATTTTCAAAGGCTGTGCAATATGTAAAGTCCATTGGAATGTGATGAAAAAATTAATCTTAAAATTGAAACGTAATTCAGTTAATTTTATTAAATCAAGAAATGAATTAATTTGCCTCTGCTTGGATTTATCTTTGTGTCATTTTAGCTGATACTAATAAAGTACTTTTGAAAAATGTCAATTATACTAAAAAAACTTCTGATAACTAATAAGAACGGTACATTTCTCAGCCAGTTAGCCTGTCTGCCCCTTTGTATGTATGCTAATACAAATTAAGATACAGAATTATTACAATGTAGTATATATAATTGTTCTCATTCAGAGGTAGTTTGGATTAGGGTTATGAAAATAGGAAGTTGGGTTATATAACAAAAGTGCTTTGTAGTTTTGGATTATTTAAATGGTGGAATTGAGTCCATGAAAGTCTGGTAACCAAGTTTCCTTATTTATTTTTCATTACATGGATGCATGGTTTCATTTCCAGGGCTTTCATGGCTCTCGCAATTCAAGATTGCTGTACACCACCAAAGATCTGGGAACAAATACTTCAAATCATTTGGGGGGGGGGATCAGGAATAGCTTATTATGAATATAGGAAATAATATCTGATCAAATCTGCTCACCTTGAACTAGTGTCTGAAGAAGTGATTGTTGATCTTATTCATTTTATTTCCAAAGTAAAATCTTGTAAGGCAATCAGCCCAAATGAAACACCCATTAAGCTTCTCAAATGAAACTTAGATTGCTGGGGTCTATTTACCATAATAGTTCAGATTTAAATGCCTCAGGCTGGATTAGAGCTGTATAACAAGGGAAATATGGAAGGCACTGTCAATTATATGCCAGGTAGCTTGCTATCAGTGCTGGGAAAACTATATTCCAAATAGTTAAAACAGATAGCCATGAGCTGTGGTGGTTAGAATGCAGTATTGCAGGCTGATTTTGACTACTGCCAAGAGTTTGATCCTGACTGGCTCAAGGTTGACTCAGCCTTCCGAGGTTGGTAAAATGAGGAACCAGATTGTTGGGGCAATATGCTAAACCACTCAGAGAGAGCTGTAAAGCTGTAAATGGAACAGTATATAAGTCTAAGTGCAATTGCTATTAAATGAAAAATTAACCTCCTACCTTAAAGAACTCTGTTTAACAAATGTTTAGGTCGTCAGTGTAAATATTGGCAGATGATCATTCAAGATAATGTGGCTATAGCAGACTTTATAAAACCTTGTTTCAAATATCACAGTTTAAGAGAATTTACTATTGCAAGTAGATACAGAGTAGTAGACTTTCTTTTCCTTTTCTCTCTTTTCCTCCCCCTCCTCTGGAATCTACTCTCCAGCCCATCTTTAGGCTGCATTATCTCTTGCTGGCCCCAGAAATCCTTAAGCCTCCGTTAGAAAGCCTGACTGCTAATCCATCTTGGATCACATTACCCGCCTGTCCCTAGCCAGGCATTTGTTTATGTAAAAAAAAAGGTTGTATACGAACAGGCCAAAATAAATTTATGAAACTGACAGCTACTAGAAATATACTGACCAATCCATCTCTATTTAGCAATGAAAATGGAGTAGCAGCGCACAGACATGGTTCCACTCAAGACAGGAGAACCTACTGACTTTACCAAAACAGATCAAGCAGGCTTTTAATCTCCTTCATGTGCACACAATACAGGAGGCAATGGCAGGGCAAAAAAGGTACATTCTACTCTTGAGTAACAAACAATAGTTATATATGAAACAACCCAAAATTCCCAGATCCAAACAGTAAACATCTGAAATATCCAATTTTATCCCTTCCTCTTTCTGTTGCTTTTTTCTACTACAGCTAACTACAATTTCTGCCTGCTTTCGTTGGTTCCCTCTTATTCTTAATTAAAAGTTTATACTTCCATAGTTTCTTTACTTGGCAACTTATATACTTTTTATTCTAAGCAATGTGTTTATTTTACCTCTGTTGCCACTTACCCCTTTATTATTTTCAACTGTTTCCACCCTTTACTTATGTTCATTCTGTCCTTCATATCCTCAATTCTAGCTAAGTCTAACCTATAACCATTTTTCTATAGAAATGGGAATGTAATGTCACTTGCATTCCTTTTCTCTTGTTAGTGTCATAATAAATGAAATAATTAGTAAATGGAATGCAGAAGAGATTGATGCATTATCTAGGCTATGATAGTGGAAAAATTAGAGGGTTAGAGAATTTATTTTTTATGGAATACTGAAGAGTAAGAAAGAAAGCTAAAATTTCTTTCACCCTTTTCCACCATCACCCGTACTCTGGAAGATCATGGTAAGAATAATTTCAACTGTAGAGGAATCTTTTATGCAGCTAGATGCATGAAAGATACCGAGAGGAGGAGATTCTAACTATGTACAAAGATGACATAAGAAGGCATAGCAAACACTTTTACAGACCTTTCTTTTATCAGTAGTTTAAGTAAAAGATATGCATACAATGATAAAGAGCTGTAAATTCCTCATTTTTTCCATTGATAAAATAAGGATTATAAAATGAAATAAATGAGAGATTTGCAAGAGTGCATACATTTTTCTTGAGAAAAAATGTTTGCATTAAAAGTAAGATGAAGTGCTAATAGGGTATATTTATTTTCAACTGGAAATAGTTACATATTTCAGAGACATGTTTTCATCCCAAAGCACGTAACTCCTATTAACACTAATTGGAGTTACACATGCATACTGAAAGAAGATATATCTCTTTCCTTTTTAAGTCACTTACAAAATGCATTAGAGTATTGCCAGCTGCCTAAAGGATCATACTGCAATTGTGGTTCTAATGTTAGCAAAGCTATATCAAGTACTGTATACAAAAATAAGGCCATCTATGTGAACATTTAAAATAGAAAAAGTTTCCTTGATAGATAGTAGAGAAAGATGATGCACTTGCTAAATACTACTAATTTATCATTAGCTTCAAATTTATTTTGCTATCACATGGACAAAATATTTCTCGATTTTTCTCCACAAGCTTTTTAAAAACATTGCAGTGTGAATCTACACATACATATATTGCAAAGCAGTTTATAAAACCATACAGTTAATTTGCCTTATGTTTGCTAGTTTCAGAAATAAGCTCACTTTTTCTTTTTTGGTTTGCAAAGATTGCACTAGGAAACAAGGCGTTCAAATCAGAGGTGGGTTTCAGCAGGTTCTGACCAGTTCTGGAGAACCGGTAGCGAACATTTTGAGTAGTTCGGAGAACCGGTAGTAAAAATGCTGACTGGCCCTGCCCCCATCTATTCTCTGCCTTCCAAGTCCCAGCTGATTGGGAGGAAATGGAGATTTTGCAGTAACCTTCCCCTGGATTGGGGTGGGAATGGAGATTTTACAGTATCCTTCCCTTGCCATGCCCACCAAGCCATGCCATGCCCACCAAGCCACACCCACAAAACCAGTAGTACAAAATTTTGAAACCCACCACTGGTTCAAATATATCCTCCTTGCTACACTATCTCAATTTTCAGGAGATCAGCACTATGATTCAGGTCTTCAGAAAATGTTGGTTCACCTCCTTTCTAATTTCTCACGTAAGACTTTGGTTCTCCATGATTACCAGTTTCTGGTATGAATGTATCTGTGTATCACAACAAGCAACCTGAAGCACTGGCACAGTGCTTTTTGAGAGAAAACTTTAGATACCATCATTACCTTCTACTTCAGAAAATCAGGAAAGAAAGCAAAGGTTGTAAATGGCCATTGGAGTAGTAAATTAGGAAATAACCATTATACACTATCTACAAGTTAGTTAGTCTAATACAATATATAATATGCTGACAATTTGATGGGCCATGTTATCCACTTATAATTGCATAATATAAATGAAAGTCATTTTCCTGTTTTCAAATCCTACAAAATGAAAAAAATGCTGTAACTAAATATGGACACTTTTAAAAATTACTTTTTTAGTAAATGGGAAACTGGAAAGCTACATAATCAGCTTCTAAGATTATTTAAGGAGGAAAAAACCCAAGATGGTAGCTTGTGTGACCTATAAAGACCCTGAAGGCAAAAACCCCCCCCGCCACTTAAATACAATTTAGGGTTTTATTTCATAAGAAAAAATACAAATATTGGGAGTGGTATAAATAGGAAGGGGGTAGTATTAGAGACAGCAATGGTGGCAGCAATTTCCAGATTTGTGATTAACCATACCATCATGGCAAGTACATTATGAACATACAAGTCCCCCATCACAAAGATTTTATAATAGCATGCATGGCAGACTTCCAAAATTGCAAATTTCTTACTAGCCCAGAGAGAATACAATAAAAGGAAATGTTACAACAAAAACGTAGTATCAGATTTCAGAAACATACCACATACATTTATATATTTTTCGTTAATTTCCATCTTACTGTTATATCAGGACTGAATACTGAAAATTTCAAATGTATCTCTCACTATGGTTAATTAGTAAAAATATGGAATATAGCTCCTGAAGTAAAAATGCAGTCAGGTTTTCAAGGCAGTGTGACTGTTTGCTTGAGACAGTAAATTTGTATGTGTATGTGATAGACAGAGAGACACATAAAGTATGAAATCTATAAATGCCTAAAGCCTAATTTACGTGCTAAGCTTGTGAATGTGATCTTTTGAGGCATCTATAACTCTCTGCAGGAAACAGAAGGAGGTTATCATCTTCCTAAAGTTTCTGCTGATGCAGTCAGTATGCAGCCTTGGATTAAAGCATCTCAGTATGTCTTCAATTAATTAGTAATTACCCCAAGTATTATCAACTGTAGAAAAAGCTTTTTATCTATCTAAATATAGATACATATGTTAAACAAGAAAAGGAGAAAGAAAGGCTTTACACATAATGCACATATGCCTGGTCTTGAGAGTAATATTACTCATAGAACTGTAAAAATGATATAAAACAAAATGAAAAATAACCATCTTCTGGGTACAAGATCTCAATTTTTCGACTTTAAAAGTCATCAAACTTCAGTTTCTGTCAAGCTTCCTTTATACCTGTTAAGTTTCATACTTTTAGGTAAGGTGTCATGAGTCTATGTATGGAGATATATTATTTTAAAACATCCACAAAGTCTTAAACTGACCCTACCTACATATCATGTCATAGAGATGTATCTTTGAAGAGGAAGATAAAATACAGAAAATAACATTATTTTAATATTGTTTAGAAATTCCTAATATAATGATTATATGAGAAACATGCTACTCTTTAATTTAAGAGCACTTATTATAATATGGGATATCAGTACTGCTCATTTAATTGGGAAACAACATTTAGCGAAGAACTAATCCTTCTCCCTCCAACCCCCAAATTACTCATCTCTTCTCCATCTTTCATCTACTTCCTAAAAACTGCCCTGAAAGGCTCTAAAACCACCACAGTAAATTCAGGAGAATCCAGATAGATTAGGAAGGTGATGCTGGCCATACAGCAAGAAGTCTGTGCAGGGTTAATTTTTTTTCTGCATATATTAAGTTTGGCCTTGATACAGGTCAAATGAATTACAAATACTCAGCTATGTCATAAGCCAAGATATTTAAATAAATAGTGCAGGATCCAGTGCTAAATTAAGAAAAAGATATTGAGATGGATAATTTCATACATTTTGCACATGAATGTATGTAAAAGAGGGTTGCTTGCCAGCTGAATAGAATGCTATTAATATCATTAAGGTTCAGAGTAGTTTGTACTCTCTACAAAAAGATATAGGGCTCAATCCCCTCAAATGTTTGGCATTCAAGAAATATATATGTATGAAAACATTTAATAATAATAATAATAATAATAATAATAATAATAATAATAATAATA
>WNWU01000006.1:40063447-40104884 GCA_012654045.1 Ptyas mucosa | reverse complement strand
ATAATAATAATAATAATAATAATAATAATAATAATAATAATAATAATTTTATTTCTATACCGCCCTTCTCCCGAAGGACTCAGGGTGGTGTACAGCCTATTAAAAACACAAGACAAACATCAATTAAAATTATTAAAATTATTAAATAATTCGGCTCAATTTAAGACCCCAAAAATTAAACACCTGATTTAAAATTATTACATTGATAACCCAGCCTGGCGGAACAACAGGGTTTTGAGGGCACAGCGAAATACCTGGAGGTCGGAGATCTTACACATTTACGCATTTAAATAATATGCAGATTACTCTAAGATGATATTGTGTGGTCAAATGGTTATATTTCACAAGGTAACATTCCAGGATATTGCACGATCAGTCTTTTCTAAAAGACAGTTTTCTAGACTGTAATGTATGAAAATAATTCTAAATGACGTTATAAAGTAAATACTACCTACTAAAGTAATACTAAAGGATTTAATACTAAATACTACACTATCTAAAGTAAAATGTTTCTCCCACTCCATTTTATTCCGTGATATTCTAATTTTAATCTCCCATTTCCAGAAACAGCATTTTTCTTTGTTGTTGTTAGTTACGAAGTCGTGTCCAACCCATCCCAACCCTATGGACATTTAAGCTCACTCCGACTACTTCAGTGACTCCATCCAGCCACCTCATTCTCTGCCGTCCCTTTCTTCTTTTGTCCTCAATCATTCCCAGCATTAGGTTCTTCTCCAGTGAGTCCTTCCTTCTTAGTAAATGGCTAAAGTATTTGAGTTTCATCTTCAGGATCTGGCCTTCTAAAGAGCAATCAGGGTTGATCTCCTCTAGGACTGACCAGTTTGATCACCTTGCAGTCCAAAGACTCGCAGGAGTCTTCTCTAGCACCATAGTTCAAAGGCCCCAATTCTTAAACGCTTAGCCTTCCTTATGGTCCAACTTTCACAACCATACATTGCAACTGGGAAAACCATATCCTTGACTATACGCACTTTTGTTGGCAGGGTGATGTCTCTGCTTTTTTCTTTACCTGTGAATAAATGCAGTATAAACAGAATACGATTATCTGTTGATTTAAGCTCCATATTAAAAATACAGGAGGATCCTGCATTCTATACACTAGAGGAGGGAAGAATGGTTTTGAGTAGTACATATGGATTGCACAGCAGAATCATTATGTTGATTGCCAATACTGTACTTAGAATTATAATCACCTGTTGGGACCACAGATTTTCTGGAGTCCTGAACCAGAAAGTCCATTAATGTTTTTTTTTCCTTTTTGTTTAGTGCCATTAAGTTAAACTCCAGAGACTGTATTAATGTTTTCTCATCTCAGTCTATCCCTATTAATTTACAAGGGCTCTTGCAAGGACATTCTAGTACCATTGCTAATGTTGTCCATCTGAATCATTCATTGTCTTCTCATCCCAATTGTGGTCACTAAACAAGGACCATCTTTGCTTTTTATGTTGAAAATTTCTAAATTGTCATTTTATGATCTCATTTTTAAATGTTCTCAAAACAGTCTTACTGTTTTTAATTCCTTGTGCCTGTACTGGCATTTTTGTATAATTATTCTTGAGTTGTCTTACTTTAGCTGCAGTTTATTGGTGATTTTTGATTTTTCTAAAACAATCTCTTTTCTTGATACGTCTTCATTTGTTGACAATCTTGATTGAGAAATCTTTCTTTTCCTTTTATTTTTAGTAACCTTGTCATTTTGTCACTAAATGCCCTTCTTTCTGTCCAAGTCTTTCCCTGGTTATCTTGACTGCTTCTTCTGAAAGCTATCTTGGTTTTCACACTGTCTCTTGTTTCTTTCCATAAAATCTCAGGGGTTCTTCCATGTAAGAAAAATGTATTGAATCTGTTCCTCCCACTGATTGTTATATCCTGGCTGTACACCTTCCAAGTTAAATCTTGCTGGTATAACAACCTTCTAATTTTAAACCTGTAATTCACAGTCTGTTTCACAACCTGCATCTGAAACTTTCCTGGCTGACTGAATTGCTGTTTTCCATCTTCTGCTTCATATCACAGTATAGACATTATAGGAGGAGACCCACATTTGTTGATGTTGTTAGCTGCGAAGTCGTGTCTGACCCATTGCGACCCCATGGACAACGTTCCTCCAGGCCTTCTTGTCATCTACCATCCTCTGGAGTACCAATCATGCCTACTTCTTCATTGACTCCATCCAGCCACCTCATTCTCTGTCCTATAAATATTTGTGTCTTCAAATTAGTCTTGACTCCTATTGGCTACCTGAAGTTTTCTTGGCAAAGTTTTCAGAGATGGTTTGCTAAAATGGTTATAATTATTTTTACCATAATGGTCCCCTAATCATGAGGATTTCTAACTCATTTCTTGCTAACATTTGAAAACAGCTTTAGAACAAAATTTATATGGGTTTCTTAGATTTGGGACTTTCCATCTTTAAAACAAGATGAACAAACAACATTGACAAAACACAGCTTTTCCACCCATAGTCCTATCTCCTATATTGTGAGCTGAAAAAAATAACATGGTTTGTAAAGTACTGAAAGATCTTTAAATACTTGGGTGATAACTGTTTAAGTCTTTCTAAACAAATATAAGCATGTTAAATTGAGCATGGTAAGTCTTGAGTCCTATCAACTGCATGGACAGTATTCTTGGCAACAGTGCACTGCACACCAGAACAACTAAATACAAGAACAGTTTTTTCCCAAATGCCATCACTCTGCTAAACAAATAATTCCCTCTACATGTCAAACTATTCACTAAGTCTGCATTACTATTACTATTAATCTTCTCATCGTTCCTATCACCCATCTCCTCCCACTTATGACTGTAACTTGTTGCTGTATCCGTACAATTTATATTGATTGTTTCCTAGTATGATTTGATTGCTTATTTGTACTCTATGGCTATTATTAAGTGTTGTACCTTATGATTCTTAATGAATGTATCTTTTCTTTTTATGTACACTGAGAGCATATGCACCAAAGATAAATTCCTTGTGTGTCCAATCACACTTGGCCAATAAAGAATTCTGTCTGTCTGTCTGTCTGTCTATCTATCTAGCTAGCTAGCTAGCTATTTTTTAAAGGTGGCCATATCTGTGTTTAACAGAAACAAAAATCCAAATAATTTTTAAAAATCTTATTTTTGAAATCACAAAAAGGGAAATAGAGCTTATTGAATATTTATTTATTTTATTTATTTTTATTTATTTTATAAAATAAAAATTATTGAATACACACTTAGATTATACATAATTCTAACACAAACAATTACTATTTGGGGGGGGGGATCCAAAATACAGAAAGTGAGTGCTAGGTGGCTGATAAATCAAAAATCAGAATTGATACCCTTTCTGAAAGCAGGAGATATAATATGAATAAATCAAAAATCAGTAGGTTTTTTGACTTCTTTAAGGTTTGGAACTACATGGGGAAGCATTAATTCCACCACCTCCTCATTAATACCAATCATAGATTACAGTTCCTTCCCATAAATAATGTAGCAGGGCTATCTAGCAATCTGTGGAGACAGCAAAACCTGTTTAAAAGATTATTTTATAAATAATCAAGTAATGCCAAAAGGTATCGTAAAACAAAAATTGGCATGTGTGAACCTTGACTACAAATGAATGAAATAAGGTTTTTTGTTAAAAATATAATCCATAAAAGACCATTGTGATTACTAGTAGCCTTTGAAAATCTTTTGTCAGAACCTCCAGAGTCCTCTAAAAAGTTAATGTCCAAAATATATAATATTCGGTAATAACTGGGATTAATTTGTTTCAAAGAATTATAGACATAAAATTTAAGCTATATCTGATATGGAATGGATTATACTTCGAAAGAACTCCACATTATCTCTTATCACAAAGATCGAAGGAAATTATTTACAAGGGATTCATGAAGAGTATTATACCCTTACATCAGTAGTTGTATTCACTTACCTTCGCTACCGGTTCGGAACTGTGAGCATGTGTGCGCGCTCGCTTTGCTCGCGCATGCCACCTCTGCACATGCACAGAGCGTCTGTGATGACATCTGGGTCGGTGGGCGGAGCCTCCCACCACCGCCACTACCAGTTCTTCCTAACTGGGTAGAACCGGTAGAATCCCACCACTGCCTTACATAAGTTGCCAAAATTATTGAGAAACTGGGTTGTTTCGTATTCCAGAGCCTTTTCTAAAACCACCTTGAACACCTGGAATCTCTTTTCCATATAGGAGTCTAATTTGGGTTGGATGATCCTAAGCATTATTTTGGTAGCACATGAAATTAAGATTACACTATGATAGTTTGCACAATCTGTTAAGTCTGTTCTTGGTATGTTGGTTGACATTTTAAAAAATCGGTTAGCTACTGTATCATTCTCGATTTGCTGGAATAGCTTGATTAGAACCTTAATTGATTCATCCTTTGATGCTTGCCATATTTCAGTGGGTATTGCATTGGTTCCTATAGCTTTCTGAGTTGGTAATGCCTGAAGTGCTTATCTAACTTTATCTTTTAGTTGTAGAGATTCTTATAAATAGGGAATATCTTCTATCTTGGTTGTTGACATTGTTACTGTACAGTATTTTAACTTAATTTCCTTTGAATTGGTTATTATCTGTCCACTGATGTCCTTTAACATACCAATTTGAGGTTAGAATTTCCTTCTGAGTTTCTGAATTCAGAGGGTTTTTTTTTAACTTTCCTTCTTTTTCCATGTGTGTTCCATTTTCAATGTCTTGGCAGATATTGTTGAAATACTTCTTAGTTATAGAGAGGCTTAAATAATTCTGGTTTTCCCAACACCATGTTATTTTCCAAATAAAGTTTATATTTATGCATATTCCATAGAAGCGTCAACTTTAAGAATACTTTCTTTAAAAAGTTATACTCTTAAATTTATACTTTCTCATTCATCATGATTTCCATTGAATAAAAATATTTGCTATCCAACTAGTAAGGTGTTCAATATATGTCCATCTTAGAAGAGTAATTTATTCCTTCACTTAACATATGTACAAAATGATTCTTATAATGATGCAATAAGATTATGAGGAGTAGATATGTGAGAAAGGAAAAAGAAACTACCATATCCATAACCCTTTCTTACATTTTTTTTTACAAACAAGGAAAAATGGTGAAGAACAAAAGTTTAAAAGATCATAAAAGATAAACAAACACAGTAACAAAATTCAGTCTGAAAATACATCTTGAATTTCTAGTTAAAAGGTACAGAAAAATTAACAGGATTGCCTTAACATTATGGACAACGTAGTGGTAATGGACAAGCTTACCTGTAAAAAGTTTTAAAATTCTTTGTGAAGGATGATTCATAGGTGTGACACACAGAAACAGTGAAAAAATATGTGTTTAACACACAGCATTATCTATATGCATAAAACCCAGTTCTTAATTGCTAAAAAGGAAGAGCATGCTATCTATAAAGGCGTCCAACAGGGGTGGGTTCTACTTACCTTTACTACCGGTTCGCAACAGGGGCGCATGCGTGCGCTTGCTTCACTCACACGTGCACGCACTTCTGCACATACGCAGAAGCTTCCTGATGATGTCGGGGTTGGTGGGCGGAGCCTCCCACTGGTTTTACTACCGGTTCTTTCGAACCGGTCTGAATCGGGGGCAACCCACCACTGGCGTCCAAGCTTCTAATACAAAAATCCAGACAATCACTAGATGTCAACCAAGTCCATCTGTCCAAACAATACTATACATTAATCTTACATTATAAGGATACATATAATTTACTTGGGTTTGAGAAGATCTTCTGCATGTGGCTATCACCTATAAATTATGGTATTTGTAAGGTTCTGAGAACGGTATGAGAAATACATTTGGGAAAAAAATTATTTTTCATGCAGCACTTTCAGGAAAACATCATAATTCTGTGCTATTGATTGTTGAATAGTGATATATTCCTCTAATGCAACTTTACTAAAACATATTCGTTTATGTGCCTTTAGTAGAGTGATGTGCATCTGGTATCACTGCTATCCCAGCTGTACAAAAGCTGAGGCTATCACATAACAGTGGCAAATCTCCAGGGAAGACGCCATGCGCAGCACCTGTTTATAAGTGTTTAGCTATTATTCATATTTACCTTCACCCTACTTTTGCTGCGGAACATATTCATGTCAGAATCACTTCCTACCATGGCATCTCTATATCCGTAAAAAATATTCTTGAATATCTTCTGTGGTTATCTGAATTCATAATTCAAATGTATTCACTTTTATCATTATCAGTCCTCACCTTCTGGAGGTATATGATTCAGGCCTGATTTGATTTGAGATATGAAGCGAGAGTATGCTTCCAATTGAGTTTATGCTTCAAGATTTGATGGTGCAATTAATTCAATTTGAATGGCTTCAAGGTTATATTTTTAAAAAATATATCAGTAGGCTATTATTGGGAAAGTATCAGAATGCCTGCAGCTGCCTCAGCACCTTATCTTAAAAGATTTCTCTGCACGTCTTTTAAGGGAAAATAGCAAGATGAGAAATACACAGCACATCAGCCTCCAAGTAATGCATGCCAGTTTATGCAGAATGAACCAATGCAGAAAATATCCTAGTTCAACTTTAAAGTTAAAAACTCTCAAAAACTTTTAAAAGCTCTCACATTTTCCTTTCACTTTTTGGAGATGGCAGACATGCAAAATACCCATGACATGCATTTGTGGGAGTCTTTCTCTGTGTATGGGGTGGGGGTGGGGTTGTAATTTGCTGTCTCTATCACTGGATCTTGGCATCGATTAGGCAGCTTACTCCTCTTGGGAATGGCCCCTGTATCAGTGACTTTGATGAACTGCTGGGCTGAGATGTTTGACCTCTTCTGAGTGGATCAGTCAGAAGACTGGATATGTCAGAATGATGGCTTGTTGGCAAGATACTCTTCAAATTAGACAGCAGAAACAGGTTAGCACAGTGAGATACCAGACCACAGGAAAAGAGGCTGACAGTTCAATATTCCTAGAGAATCCTCACATTTATGGAAGTTACATCATTATATAATGTCTATAATATTCCCAGAAGGAACAGAAAAAACAGTAGAATGCTTCACAATCATCTCTTCTTCTTCTTCTTCCCCTTCTTCCCCTTCTTCTCCTTCTTCTTCTTCTTCTTCTTGTATTGGCATTTGTGTTGATATCCTGTTTATTAGTAACATTTCTTAATTTTCATTATGAGTCATATCATGTACAGTTTGTTAATATAGATATGTAGCCTTTCTACTTTCCCAATGGATTAAGCCAAATATTCCATGACAAAGTCTCCTTCTAATAATTGCTATTCAGTTACAATGAAAGGGCTTTAAACTTACACTTTAAAAGAAATGGCTAATTACTGATTGGTGAACGAATAAACACTAATTCAATAGCTGACTAGGTCGAAATGCAACTGTTAGATTTGGAATCAGGCTGAGGGCTAAAGACAAGGTTAAATAAGCTATGGTGATGAATTTGGGAATGATTAAAATAATACAATCCATAACTGTAAAATCAAATTGGATAATAGTTGTTATGGGAAGATTTCTGTAACCAGGAAATATTTCCAAAGAATTAGGATAGTTGCATACAACAGGATTTATAAGTATATGTGATCTAGTT
This sequence comes from Ptyas mucosa, assembly GCA_012654045.1. NCBI lineage: Eukaryota > Metazoa > Chordata > Lepidosauria > Squamata > Colubridae > Ptyas > Ptyas mucosa. Next base: position 40,097,270 of record WNWU01000006.1, on the reverse strand, counting down.
TTACTGCATTAATACCAGAATACTTAATATGGAAGAATTGATGTAGTTCTGCTTATGAAGGGAATAAAAACCTGCATTATAGATATTGTAGCTGATCCACGTCAACACAGTTTCCAGTTACAATTTAATCTTCCTTATTCAGCATAGATGAAATCCCAGCTGAATACACAATTGAGCCAGAATTCCAACAAATGCTTGTATTGTATTATTCAGGGAATTTGAAGTATTTAATTAGACAATTTAGTTCTGAACAGAAAAACAGGAAGTCTCACTTCTTGAAAATTGTTCAGTATGAATGAATTAGAAATAATGCGACATAAATTCTAAATGTCAGTTCTAATTGAGTAAAAAACTAATCTAACATTTTACAGTGCAGAAAAAAAATTAAGATAGAAACCGAGCAATTATTAATAAGGACAAAGAGAACATGTGGTCTGACAGTTGATATTTATAATATTGTGGCATAAAAGGAAAAATATGCCTTATTCCTATAAATAATTCTCTTTCATCAATAATATTTGTTGCTTTCCTTTACTTACAAAATTTACTAATGATAGTAGTGCAGAATTCTCAGCTTTCATATTTTTCCTATTATATTTATGATTTTTGTGAATGTTTTATCCATATTATATGTAAAATGGCAAAAGACTGGACATGTATAACCCTTTGAAACTTCTGCAAGTACTGTAATAATAATATTTTACCTGGTGCCATAAATTGACTCTAGAGTTTCAGTGAAGAAGGGCGTTGTCTTACCTGAACGCCCGTTCTGAGGGCCGAGGGGCCAGTGGTCATGAGAGGGTTAACTGCAGGATCTAGGCAGATCGAGTCAGACAGTTAGGAAACTCCTCCTCCTGCTGCTGTCTCCCAGCTTTCGGACGAGATGTGTGATGTCTGACGCACCCGCAGACCTGAGAACAGGAAGAAAGGAAAAGAAGTGGCCCAGCCACATGTACCAACGGCAGAAAGGGGAGGGAATGACCACTGGCCCCTCGGCCCTCAGAACGGGCGTTCAGGTAAGACAACACCCTTTCCAAGGATGCGAGGGGCCAGTGGTCATGAGAGGGACGTGCCAAAGCCAAGACCTACAGGGTGGGATCTGCCATGGACGTGGGGCCCTGGTCCACACAGATCTGCTGGAGCACTCTACGGCCAAATGCCGCATCTGCAGACGCGAAGCGGTCGATCTTGTAGTGGCGGATGAAGGGGGTTGGAGATACCCAAATAGCGGCCCGGCAAACCTCCTGCAGGGAGGCCTGGGTGGCCCATGCCACGGACGTGGCAGCGCTCCGAGTGGAATGGGCAGTGATACGCCTAGGGGCAGGGAGGGACAGGGCCTCATAGGCTGAGGTGATAGTCGCCCGCAACCAACAACCAACTGTGGAAGAAGATACCTTGGCCCCCAGAGAAGAGGGCTGAAATGAAATGAGAAGAGCCTCCGTCCTGCAGAAAGAAGCTGTTCATTGAAGGTAGATGCATAGGGCCTGATGAACATCCAGGGTGTGCCACACCTTCTCCCTGGGGTGGTTAGGATGAGGGCAAAAGTTGTGCAGAACTAGTTCCTCGGACTGGTGGAACGGAGAATTAATTTACGGAATAAAGGTGGGATCCAGGCGCAAGACCACTCTATCTGGCTGGAATAAGCAAAGATCAGCCCTTGTGGAGAGGGCAGCCAGTTCTGAAATCCGCCTGGCGGAGGTTATAGCTATTAGGAAGGATACCTTGTAAGAAAGGAATCAGAGACCCACCGTACGGAGGAGCTCAAAGGGAGCTCGTGTAAGAGCATCTAACACCTTTGGAAGGTTCCAAGTGGGATAGCGGTGAACGGGCGCGGAACGGAGATTCGAGGCCCCTTGAAGGAACTGCTGGATAAGTGGGCAGTGCGCCAGAGACTGCTGAGCCCCACAACAAAGGATAGAAGACAAAGCAGCTACTTGCCTGCGTAAGGTGTTGGGAGCGAGCCCGGCCTCCAACCCCTTCTGCAGGAAAATCAGTACCTGTTCAGTGGATGCCGACCGTGGGTCCTGGCTCTGCGACGTGCACCACCTTGAGAAGGAGCGCCATGTGGCCCCGTAGATCCAGATCGTGGCCGGGCGGTGGGAGGCCAAGATGGTATCAACCACGGAACCGGGCAGGTGAGATTCAGTTAGGAACTGCCGTTCAACCGCCAAGCGGTCAGCTGGAGCCAGGCTGCGTCTGGATGGCGAAGCAACCCTTGGCGAAGAATGCCGTCGGTGGGAGGAAGGCACCAAGGAGACTGAGTTGACAGAGCCTGAAGGTCGGCAAACCAGGGCCGGCGAGGCCAATGGGGCGTCACAAGGATCAGCTCCACTCGCTCCTCCAGAAGCTTCCGGATGACCCTGGATAGTAGGGGAAGGGGGGGGAAGGCGTAGAGAAGGCCCAGTGGCCACTGGCAGTGGAGCACATCGACAGCTTCTGCCATCGGGTCCGGAAATCTGGAGACGAAGCGGTCCGTCTTCCAATTGTCTCGTGTTGCGAATAGGTCCACTGATGGCGTTCCAAAGTGGTGTACTATGCGCCGGAAGAGAGATGGGTCGAGCTGCCACTCAACGTGGTCCATCGTGGATTGGCTCAGCCAATCAGCCTGGGTGTTGAGCAGGCCTGAGATATGAATGAGACGCTCGCAGGGATCTCAGATTGGCTTCTGCCCAGGCTCCCAGTCTCTCGGCCTCCTCCATGAGACAGCGAGAGCGGGTCCCCCCTAGGTGGTTTATATGAGCCTTGGGGGCCACGTTGTCCGTCCGGATGATCACGTGGGGGTCCTTGACCATGTCCTCAAAAACCCAGAGGGCCAGGTGGATGGCCCGGAGCTCCAACCAGTTTATGTTGTGGGAGCGATCCATTGGGGACCAAAGACCCTGGGCCATGTGGCAGTGGATGTGGGCCCCCCAGCCATGAAGGCTGGCGTCTGTTGTCAGGATGACCTGGTTGGACTCCCTGAATTCCCTCCCCTTGCAAAGGGCCTGGGAAGACCACCAGCGAAGGGACTTGAGGACAAGCGGGTTAAAGCGAACAATTTGGTTGGAGGCCGAAATCCAAGACCGCTGATGCGGTAGAAGAAACCACTGCAGGGGCCTGCAGTGGATACGGGCCCATGGTATGATGCCAATGCAGGATACCATCTTTCCCAGGAGGTGAGAAAGAGTCGCCAGGGAGACCAAAGTCCCCTGAAAGACGGACCTGACCAGAGACCGCAGGCTGGCCAAACGCTCTTCGGAAAGGTAGACCCTGCTCTCCACCATATCGATGACAGTCCCGAGGTGTTGGATGCGGGTTGTGGGTACCAGATGGCTCTTTTCCCAGTTGATCGAGAAACCATGAGTTGTCAGGACCTGGAGGATGGCGTCCAGATCCTGAAGCGCCCGAAACTCTGAGCTCGACTGGATGAGGAGGTCGTCCAAATAGCATTGGATATGAACCGGTATAGCTCGGAGGTGAGCCGCAAGAGTGGCGATCAATTTTGTAAAAACTCGGGAGGCTGAGGATAGACCGAATGGAAGGGCGCGATACTGATAGTGCCGACTCGCATGACAAAACTGGAGAAATTTGACGTAAGCTGGATGGATGGAGATGTGTAAATAGGCCTCCGTCAAGTCAATGGACGAGAGGAAGTCCCCCACTCTGATGCCCTCCAAGATGGATTGGAGGGACTGCATCTTGAACCGCCGGTAGATAATCCAGCGGTTCAGAGACTTGAGGTCAAGAATGGCTCTCCAGCCTCCTGAGGATTTCTGAACGACGAACAGGCAGGAGTATAAACCCTGTCCGTGCTGCTCCTGTGGAACCGGCTCACTGGCCCAGATATCTAAGAGATGTTGAATGGCCGCTTCCAACAGGAGCCGTTTCTGCCGATCCTGAGAAGGGTGGCATCAGAGAAATCTGTCAGGAGGAGTGGAGAGGAATTCCAGAGAGAGGCCCCACCGCACCGTCTCCCGGACCCAAGCGTCCAATGTAGTGGCTTCCCACTGGCCGGCAAAGAGAGCCAGGCGGCCCCCAATGGGAAGTCTGGATGTGCAGTTATCGAGACCTATGGGAATGGCCGACTGCGACCCCCCCCGGAAGGGGCGTTTGAATTGCCCTCTTTGGGGATGGGGGCCCTGGCGATCTGGGGGTCGAGAGTGGGGCTGGAAGGCCCTAGGTGACCGAGTTCCCGAGTAAGGGGATTCAAAGGAACGAAAGGAACGAAACGGAGCTAAGGAAGACCGATGTTCCGATCTCCTGGAAACATTAGGAAGGATACGCCTTTTGTCCTTGGTTTCTATTAGAAGTGGTTCCAAAGGGGCCCCAAAGAGAGAAGGGCCGTCAAAGGGGGAGGTGGCCAGGCGCCACTTTGGTTTGGCGTCCGCTTGCCAATTGCGGAGCCATAGCAAATGGCGAGAGGTCACCGAGGAACCAATTGCCTTAGCCGCAAAACGGGATGAATTAAGAGTAGCATCCGCGGAGAACTCCAGGGCGGCTAAAATTTTATTAAGGTCCTGATGTGACCTGGTATCTGAAACGGGAAGCCTATCCTGCATTTGGTGGATCCATAAAATGGATGCCCTGTTGAAAAATGATGATGCCATGGCAGATTTAGCTGCCCAGGCTGATGCGTGATGTGTCTTTACTAAGGATTGTTCGAGCCATTTGTCCTCTGGCCGGAGGCTGTCCTCAGGAGGACCAGCCAAGTTGGAGGGAGCAGACAGAGCCGCCACTGGTGGGTCCACGACTGGAATTTGGAGAAGAGTAGCCAATTCAGGGGCAAGGTTATAAAATTGTCTGTCCAGCTGATTGGGGTTAGGCCCCGAGGAGGGAGACAACCACTGTTTCTTTAACACCTCCCTAAAAAGCTTAGGCCCCAGGATCTCCTCCATTTCGATCACTGGTTCCTCAAAGAGAGGAACCAAGGTCCACGCGTCCACCCCCTCGGAAGGAGAGGGCTGGGGCGTTCCCAGTCGGGTAGTCAATTTTGCCTTATGTAAAAGGGACCTAAATAGTTGGGGTTTGAAGAGGCCCATGAATGATGGTTGATCAGGGGCCAAGTCTTTATCATCAGAGAGATCCCCATCCTGTGCCTCTTCCTCTGAGACAGAGGGGCCAGTGGAAGCAAGTGATGCTGCTGCGACCCCAGCTGAAACATGGCCCTCATCTAGATGAGAGCCTTCCACCTTGATGTGGGAGCAAGCAGAGCCTGAAACCCACGAAGAAGTTCGGCGCTGTAATTCTGCCTGAACCCCTTTCTGTATTGCATCCTGAATGAACGCAGCTAGTTCTGGAGAGATATTGGGGCCGGTGGAAGTGCCCTCCCCAGAGGGGACCTGCGATGCAGGGGCTCTACTGGCGGAGGAGAGGCAATATCAGGAGCCCTGGGTGGGGTGGGCTCGGATTGGGCCCCAAAGAGTGCCTCTCGGACTTCCCCTTGGAAGGAAGAAGCATAGTCGCCCCCATCAGGAGATAAGGGGGGGAGAGTCTGAGGAGGACCCTTGGGCACAGCCGAAGGGATAGGATCTGGGGTTGCTGAGGGGGCAAGTGCCTGGCCAGAGGTTCCTGGAGTAGGAGGCGAAGCTAAGTCCCTAATGGATGCCTCCATAATGGCCTTTTGGATTGATTTTTTGATTGCTTGATGCAATCGTAGTTTCTCCTTAGCACGTGCCGCAGCAGCTTTCTCCTCTTTGGATGAGGAAGCCTTCTTGGATTTCTTAGAAGGCCCTGCTGAGGAAGAGCCTGGGGCAGGGTCCTCTGAGGCATGGCGTTTTGGAATTTTAGGGTGGTGGGCAGCCATGCTTGTTCCTAATTTGAGCGATGTAGGCTCCTAATAGCCGTGAGGCTAAACAAAATGGCGGCCGCCCATGCCAGTGATCTAAAATGGCGGCCAGGAGCAAATGGCGGCTGTCGCTATGAGGGCGTGAGACAAGGCAGACAACGTTACCAGGTATCCGGCCGGCCTCCAATCCGTCGCTGCTGGGCAGGATGGTATGGGAAAACCCCCAGAGACGCTCAGTCAATGTTTGCCGGGAACCGCAGTGCCGACAAGCTCCCATGGACGGAGTCTCCAAAGATAGTCCATGTGGAGAGCAGACTCTGGCTGTCTCCGAGCGGCAAGCAGCAGCAGCAGGAAGTGAAAGTGCCACTGCGAGGTGCCTTTGGCAAGCAGAGATAAGCCCCGACTCGCCGGGAACAGCCTGTCAATCAAGGAGCCGGAGAGTGAGGAGCCTGCAACTCAAAGAGGAGGCTCCAGCAGCAGGTTCGGGTGTGAGCCCTTCATGCTGCAGAGGGGAGAGGCTGGTATCAGAAAGCCTCAATCCCACTCGACCGCAAGCGGTCTCCAACGGGCTTGGACCGAAGCCCTTCTCACTGGTATGAGCACCTCGCCGCCAATCCAAACAATCGTCTGTTGCCTAATTGAAAATTTGTTTGCTTTTTTAAAGTCTGATAGAAATTGAAATGGAAATGCCAAAGGCAGAGAGAGCAGGATGTGTCCAATCTCAAGCAGATTGAGTCAGAAAGCTGGGAGACAGCAGGAGGAGGAGTTTCCTAACTGTCTGTCTTGATCTGCCTAGATCCAGCAGTTAACCCTCTCATGACCACTGGCCCCTTGCTCCCTTAGAATGAACCTTCTCACAGTCCTGCATTGTTTTAGGAAGTCACAAATGACAACACAGAGTAACCTATTCCTGACTTTGCAAAGCTGACTTTGTATAAAAAAGAACACTGTTTGGGGAGGGGAGGGGAGGAAAGCCTACTAAGCAGGTATATACAAAAGCATGAAGGCTATTGCTTAACGCATTGTAAGCCGCTTGAGTCTCTGGAAAAGGGCGGCATATAAATCAAACCAATAAATAAATAAATAAATAAATAAAATATTTGGGTTGGGCTTTTCTAACACACAGTTCCTACAAACCTTACTTAACATCATAGCTGACAACTATTATACCTCCTATTAGATCGCCTCATTTGAGGAGAAGAAACAGAGAACTTTTGATGTTATTCAGTTACCAATAGTGTCAGGCAACAACCAACATTTTGTTCAGAACCCAATTTAAACACTGCATGCCTTTGAGCTGCCTTGCCCTTTGATTGCCAGTTCCTGATAAGTTCCTAAAATATTTACCATTTCAATATCAATATTCATTATTTTAATCAAGTGTTTGATTGCAACTGCTGCTTCTTGTAATGCTTGTTTGTCAAATCAAATCAAATCAAATCAAATCAAACCAAACCTTTATTGTCAATGCACACTGTACACAATGTGTACAATGAAATTGATTGAGTCTCCCTTGGTGCAGCCCCCCCATGAAACACAAAATTCATCTCAATAACTCAATAAATGAAAGAAATAGAATCCCTAAACCCAAATAAGTAATAACTAACACACATTCCCTTATACCTAAACATCGGTATTACATCGGTATGAATATGTTGCACGTTGTGCTGGCCTTGCAAGTCTACCATATTAAACCTAATTGTGGTGTTATGTTGCGTTCAGAACTCTGACACTCATGGATAAAAGCTATTTTTCAGCCTGTTTGTTTGGCTGGCTGTGCTTCTATATCTCCTGCCCAATGGTAGGAGAGTAAAGAAGTGCTGACCAGGGTATGAATCATCCCTGAGGATTTTCCTCACTTTGTTGAGGCAGTGGGTCCTGGTGATTTCGTCCAGTGGTGTCAGCGGACAGCCCATAATTTTTTGTGCTGTGCTCATCACCCTCTGTAATGCCTTTCTGTCTGCGGCTGTCAAGCCAACATACCATACCGTAACACAATATGTAAGGACGCTTTCTATCATAGACCAGTAAAAGGAAGTCATCAATCGTTGTTCCACCTGATTTTTCCATCTATCTCTATCTCTGCCTCTGCCTCTGCCTCTGCCTCTGCCTCTGCCTCTGCCTCTGCCTCTATCTGTATGTTTGTGTATGTATGTATGTATGTATGTATGTGTATGTGTGTATATATATATATATATATATATATATATATATATATATATATATGTATGTATCAGGGGTGGGTTCTACTTACCTTTACTACTGGTTCGCAACAGGGCTGTGCACACACTCTTCTGCGCATGTGCAGAAGCGTTCTAATGACATCAGGGTCAATGGGCGGAGCCTCCTGCAGGTTTTACTATCGGTTCTATAGAAACGGTGCGATCCGAGGGCATCACACTACTGGTATGTATGTATGTATGTATGTATGTATGTATATATGTATCTACTTGTGAATAAAGATTTGTTTGTTTGGAATACTATATGAGAACCGAATGTATTAATACTAAAATAAAAATTTATTTATGATTGTATATATATGTGTGTGTGTGTGTGTGTGTGTGTGTGTGTGTGTGTATTTCAGGAAAATCTCTTTCGATTCAGTTACAGATGGTCCTCATTCAGCAACCACTCCTTCAGCCACCGTTCAAAGTTACTATGGAGCTAACAAGGGGACTTAAGATAGATCATCATAGATGTGACTATTGCAGCATCCACACAGTCATATGATCACGATTCAGGCACTTGGCAACTAGCTCCCAATTTTGATGACTGCAACATTGCAGAATCACATGATTACCATTCGCAACCTTCACTGCTGCCTTCCAACAAGAAAAGTCAATGGGGAAGCAAAAAGAGGTTGTGAATGGTGATCATGTGACAATATGGGATTTGCTTAACAGTAACAACTTGGAGTGCAACAACTGCCATTGTAAGTCAACATGGTCACTTGATATCGTGCTTTACAACTGCATTGCTTAGTAGTGGAATTGCCTTTCCTTATTACCATCATTAACAACAACTTCAGGATTCATATATACTACCTGAAGCAACATCTGGTTATGGAAATTTAAGATTTGGTACCTGAAGCAATACCTGATTACGGACATATGGTTAGAGAAAAGTGTAAAAAACTGTAGAAGCCAAATGCTGCCAAAATAAACATATCCCTATTCTTGTCCAGATGCTCTTACAATTTTCCATTTATGGTGCATGACTTCTTATTCCAATTAGCATGTGAGGTTTTAGAAGAATGGATGCATGAAATAGTTTCCATTCTGTTAGTATATATGCTTATGCTGAACTTTATCATCACCATCTTGAGCTTTGACATGAAAATATAAGGATTTTTACAGTTGAATGGTTTCAAAATTCTTTTTAATTCAATAGTATCTACAGATTATGCACAACGATCATTTAACCAGTTACTGAAATGCAACTACTTCTGGAATGAAATACAACAACTGCTTCACAGTATATAGTGCAGCCCTATATAGAAAAGGAAGTAAGAAAATACCATAACTAATTGAAATTGCAAGGAGAATTTAGGTAGGAAGAATGCAATCATCTCTTTTGGAATTTAGCCAGATTAACATTTTATACTTCTGTGATGGGTCCCATAGGAATTTTAACAGCCTTGGACCTTGGTTTTATATCCCAGCCTATGAAGCTCTAACATATAATGTTTGGGTTTGACTTATGAAAGAATGACATGGAAGACTTCACAGGTTCCTACACCATTTAGATTACTCCTTATACAGACTTCTATCCAACAATAGCAATAGCACTTAGACTTGTATAGCACTTCACAGTACTTTACAGCCCTCTCTAAGCGGTTTGCCCCTAACAATCTGCAGCCTCATTTTACAACTGTCTGTAACCAGGATAGTCTTTTGTTCTTTTCTGCATTAGCTCAATGCAAACAGTATGAAGTTCTACAAGGATCTAAGCAACTATGAGTATTAAAGGATTACAATACAAAAGTTCCAGATTTATTTGTTGTCTCATGCCTGTATGTTGAAAGACTGTTCAATAGCAAGTACAATTCTGGATATTTTGTATTGTGGTAAAAGTAGTAGATAAATAGAAACTACTCCCTAAAAGAGATTTCATGTCTTTTCATTAGGAAAGGAAAGCACAATATTACATACCCAAACAGGATATAGAAAAAGTCAGGTCCCGTGGACAATTTATCATATAAATTACATTAAATATTGGAATTGGTTGCTATTTTGTTTTAAATACTTTCTTATTCGCTTGACACATATCATTATACTAGTCTTAAATGCCACTGAGATTTCTATTAATATTTTAATCAGCAAATGTTTTGACCTTCATTAATGACCATTTCACTTGCTTAAATATTTGCATACAATATTATTATAAAAAGCCAGGAAATAGATTTTTTAAAAACTTGCAAATATACAACTAATGTGAGAGTTTAACATATAAAATATTGTGTAATTATTGATAACTTCTCCTATATGAATTTAGAAAATGTATGGTTTTCCCCTCCATCAAATTATTTATAATTGCCAAATATGGTTTAATAAGTTAGAGCATGATTTAAAGGGGCTAAATAGGAACCAAATAGAACTGATAAAGAAAGAGATGATAAAAGTAAAATAAAGAGAATATGAAAATATTTTGTTACAATTCTTCATCTGTACAGGGCAAAATATAATTCTGTATACAGTTCTGAATCAAATTAAATGATTAAGTCCATAAATCAAATACCACAAAAATTAGTTGTTCTTCATAATACATGGGAAAAAATCGAAGAAAACTGATCATTGACATTTAGCTCAACACACATTTGTTCCATTTACTATAGTACTGTACAGTAGTATAGTATTCCCAAACAAAACTATAACATAATTGTGTATGTGCAGAAATAGTTTCTTTCAACAAAGTTCAAGGATTGTTTGTCTAGAGAGACTTTAGTATATAAGAATGTGAATGCCAACATGACACTTTTTTTCCTTCTAAAACTGTTTGTTTGGAATAAGTATGCTGTCTAGAGAACATATTTCAGTGAAGCAAAAACTGGAATATCTTCTGTATAAAAACTTCCTGGATTAGCTATTAAGAGATTGAATGAAGATATTTTTAAAAATGTTTATTAAATATTACAAGTTTATGAGGAAAGACTTCCACAGGTTAACATTTTGCCCCAAATCAAAAATTTTAACATATCTGTTAAATTTCTGGTTACATCTATAGTAAGTTATTCTTTTTCCTATCTATATTTATGGTAATTACTAAATTGTATGTATATATTAATTTGGAAACCACTGATATTATTCATGTACCGTAGTTTTCCTAAATATAAAACCTGATTAGAGTTAAAAACTCATTTTTCCATAGTTTCTAATGGATACTTAGAAGCAGTCATTATAAATTTTCTATTTGGTAATTCAATATGATAAATATTGATAAATAGTTGCAAATATAAATACAGACAGTCTTCAACTTATGACCATGCATTTAATGGCAGTTCAAAGTTATGATGGTGTTAAAAATTCCTGCAGTCACATGATTACAATTTGGGTGCTTGGCAACCGGTTCACATTTATGATGTTGCATCATCCTGCAGTTACCTGATCAATCTGTGACTTTCCCAGCCAGCTTCCAACAAGCAAAATCAGTGGGGGAAGCTGGATTTGTTTAGTAACCATGTGATTTACTTAAGAAGCATAGTAAAAATGATAATAAAATTGGTCTGATCACATGATGATTCATTTAATGATCACCATCTGGAATGAGCTTCCCCCAGAGATACGAAGGATCCCGGACCTATGCACCTTCCGCTGCGCTCTTAAGACCTTTTTATTTAATCAGGCTGGCCTGGCCTAATTTCTCCTTTTAATAATTATGTAATTTTGTAATTTTAACTTGTTTTAAATTATTAGGGTTTTAAATATTAAGGTCAAACTATTTAATCAGATTTTAATTGTTTTAAATTTTGTATGCATATTGTTTTACTATATGGCTGTTCACCGCCCTGAGTCCCTCGGGAGATAGGGCGGTATACAAATCAAATAAACCTAAACCTAAACCTAAACATTGCTTGGCAACCAAAATTCCTGTCCCTATTCTGGTCATAAGTCAAGGACTACATTGAACATACAATATAATACAAGTATTTTAAAAAAATGCAAGTTGAGTATGATTTTAAATTAAAAAAAACATTGAAAGCGATACTTAACTTTTTAAATATGCACTTTTTATCATCTCCAAATTGTAGAATTTTCCAAAGCTTTCCCCTTTGCAAAGGGCAAGACCCCAAAGGAAAGAATCAATGGGTAGGAAGCAGTATGGATGAGAAAATTTAAATATGGATAAAGAGAGTGCCTACATAAAATCTGTTAAGGTTCCTTCCCTTAGGAGTAGAGAAATCTGCTCTTTTGGAAGATGCTACCTCATCAGTAAATTACTCAATTAAATATTTCAAAGTAGCACTATTTGAAGAAGCATACTACTCAGAAACACCTAATGAGAAGGAAGGACTCACTGGAGAAGAGCCTAATGCTGGGAAAGATTGAGGGCAAAAGAAGAAAGGGACGACAAAGAATGAGATGGCTGGATGGAGTCACTGAAGCAGTAGACATGTGCTTAAATGGATTCCAGAGGATGATAGAGGACAGGAAGGCCTGGAGGAAGGTTGTCCATGGGGTCCCGATGGGTCAGACACGACTTCACAACTAACAACAACTACTCCTCAGAAAGGGCTCTGGTTTTTTTTTTAACTTAAGCTTCATTTTTCCATGGTATGGTTCTTTTTGATATTTCTCCATCTTCTTAGAAAGTTAGAATCCAGGGTGGCTTATGCCACTGTGGTTTCCCAAATAATTTGCCTTCTAGCCTTGGGCTTTCTAAAGCAAGAATTGTTACCTGACAGTGGGTGTTTGGTATAGCTCTTCAGGTAGAACAGGGCATTTCAGGCCACTGTAACTAGCGGTATATAACCAGGAGACTTTCCATGCCAGCAAACTATTTATTCCTCATTATTTGCTGGTATACTGGAAAGATTTCTCTTTAGCCTGCTTTAATGACTTGCCTATGCATTATTGGAGGGAAGAGAGAATAATGTAATATTCATTTTGCAAATTGAACTTGATTCTTTGCTTTGGAGCAAATTGAGCCCCTAGGCCACGACCTCCTTCAGTGTACAGTGTGTACAGTGACTTATAGTCCATCCTTAAACTTTAATCAGCACCAGAAGTTTCCTTCTGCCTTGAGGACAATGTCATTTGTTCCTTGCTGTCTGACCAGAACACTAACATCTCTGGGATAATTGCAGAATTTATCTCAGTTGCCATTGCTTTATGCAGGAAAGTGTTATAATTTTCATATTAATGTATAATTTCATTTTGTTCTTCTTGGTTTCTTACATTTCATCCCATTATTTGTGTCCCATTATATTTTTATTTCTAACTGACAAATATATGATTATGCTTATACTGCAGTGGATAAAGAGTATGGCCTTGGAGCAGTGGTAGTGGCGGTGGCGGGAGGCTCCACCCACCCACCCGTATGTCATCATAGACACTGTCTGCATGCGCAGAACCACCGCAGGCAAGCAAAGCAAGTGCACATATACACATGCTCACAGTTCCAAATGGTAGTGAAGGTAAATGGAAGCCACTACTGCCTTGAAGGAAGAAGAAAGATTGGACAGCAAGGCAATAATCAGATAAATGAAACTTAAGCTCAGACCAAGACAGTAATTTGTGAAAATAAATAGGCTCAGTGGTTTTCCCATCACCACCCCCTAATTCTTATGAAGATAAAAGAGGGAGGAAAAGTAACACAATCAGAAAGTAATAATAGCTGTTCTAATACAAGTAGGTTCAAATTGCACATTATTTGTTCCTTATGCTGGTCTACCGGATAGGGCTGACATATATACATTTATATACACAAAAACATCTCTCTCTATAATAATTAGAGATAATTTAATTATCTAATTAAATTATCTAATTGATTATCTAATTTAGAGATAATTAGACATAATAATTTAGTTTAGAATTTCAGTAATGTACTGTAATAGCACAGTAAGTATGGATAGAAAGATATTAAAAGTAAAATGTGTTAAAAACAAAATTGCTAAATTGTTTTTTTAAAAAGTTAAATACTGAAATTCTGCCTCTAAACTTACCAGTGGGCCAGTTTGATATAGTGGTTAAAACAAACAGGCTATAAACTGAGAGTTTGTGAGTTCTAATCCCACCTTAAGCACAAAGCCAGCTGGGTGACTTTGGGCCAGGCACACTCTGTCAGCCCTGGGAAGCAGGGAATGGCAAACTCCTTTTGAAAAACCTTGGCAAGAATAATGCAGGGGCTTGTCCAGACAGTCGCCAAGAATCAAGACTTAATTAAAGGCACCTTCCACGCTCCAAAAACCTTACCAGGCCAACTTTAACATGTTTAGAAAGAACTAAAACAATCACCATCCAACTATTTAAAAATCTCTCAACACATTTCAAACAATGCTTTATGTACAGCTGGGGTTAACTGCCTGTGATATGTTGTCAGTGCTGTATTTTGTCAATAGTTAAACAAGGTAAAAACTCCCCAAACTGGGAAGTACATATAAATTTTGCTCTAATACAGTTGTCAAACACTGGCAGCAAAAGCAAGTAGGGTGCTAATAGAACATTATAAAATCCTGATATATAATTAAAGAGGAATGCACACCATTATTTTTCAATCCAGTATTCCTTAAAGTTGCTTTAGGGTATTTTGGGATAATGTTTGCCTCTTTCAAAGCCTAATTGTCTTTAGGGATGGCTAAACCAGTTAGATCCTCGTAGAGACGAAGCCATGGTGTCAGGCTCTGTTGCCAGGCGTCGTGGATTGGCTGAGACGCAAGCAGCTAAAAAGCGGGAGAACTGCGACTCGCGATTGGTTCTTGTTCTCTGACAGCTAGCTATATAAGGAGCTGTCAGATAAGTTCTGTGTTCTGTTCTGTAGTCTGCACTTCTTCCTGGACCATTCTTGTCATGTCATTGTTCTAATAAAGTTAGTGTTGAAGCAACCTCGCCTCTAGCCTGTCAACCCATCGGATTCTACAAAATCTATTAACAGAAAAATGCGATGGAAAATTATTGCTCAGGTCTATGAATTTTTTTTGTAAATTTTAATATCATAGAATGATTTTTCCTAACATGGAATCCTTGAACCTGAACGAATTATTTTTACAAGAGATTGATGCATTAACCGTATCCTTAACAAAACAGCACCAATCATTATCCAAAAGACTAAAAAAACTTTCTATTGAAGCTACGCAGCAAGTACAAACTTCTTCACTAAAGGACCCAAATTTTTCTTCTTCTCTTCACCTGAACACCGAAAGATCAGAACCACGCTTACAACAACCTTGCTTCGATCTCACTTCTACTCCACTTCATGACTATCATCAAGGACTTCAACCTTCTGAATCCCTTGTATGTTCCAACCCTATAACTTCAGACCAATTTTTATTTTCTCAAGCTTCTCCAAAACAGCATTTATATCAAGCTTTACATGCGACAGGCCTGCTAAATGCAGGCTGGACTCCTAAAAGAACTCTTGAACTGTTAAACACCCTTTCAACCTCACCAGACCTGGTAAGCGACAATTTTTTGCTTCAACCCATAGATTCCCAGACTGAACTTTTAAACACCCATTTTATTAAAAATCCTCCCTCACCACCTATTGACTTTATTGCTTCCAAAATGGCTTCCACCTTCCCCAAAAGCATGGCTTCAAAAATGGCCGACAAAATGGCCGCCCCATGCCCCACTATGCGGTCCACAAAATGGCCGACAATTTATATGACCACACTTTAAACGAAATGACGTCTACCACTTCAGACCACAAGGTCTCAACCAACCCCCTTACCCCCATGCATCCTCCTACCCACCCCACAACTGGAGATATTCAGACTGATTCTCTACCTTCTTCATCCAGATCACCGAGTTCGAATCCTCCCAATTTTTTTTTCAATTTTTGGAAATTTTCTATTTTTGCCGCCGCTGCAGACCTCCCCATCTATACTGCTGCAGCTGCAACAGCTGCAAATATTTCTACTGATACCAATATTGTTTCCAATGTAAAAAGATCCTTTTCAGTCTTTGCAGCCACCGCCTCGCTCTCCCCTTATCGCAGAAGATACCGCCACCGCAGCTGCCGCTGCCGCCTCCAACACTACAGATGCCCCGTCCAAACAAAAAAATTCACACGATTTTTGCAGCCTTTGCATCAAAAGCCAACCTACCTACTACAGCAGCCGATGGCATTGCACCAGCTCTTTCGGATCAAACTACAACCACCACCTCCATTATTCCTCATATCATTGAATCACCTACAACATCTTCTCTCACACCTAATGACTCCAATCAACAATCCGACGTTCAATTACCTGTCTCTGCTAACAGTAACTCATTTCAGCCTTCTATTACTGTAAACTGTAATGATTTAAATATTGAAACTAATAATTCTTTGTCTTTATCTACTAATGTAAATTTATCTTTAGAAATTGAAACTGTTTTGCAACATTTTAAACAACATGGCCCATTACCTTTATCACCAAACTTCAAAAAATTACAAACCTCAGGTAATAATTTCCCTACTTGGGAACAAGAAACTCATTTACATCTTTTAAGAGAAGGCACATTTCTTATAATTGAATCTCCCCCTACCAAACCTTGGTCATCTGACTTAAATTTTCTTCACAATAGTGTTTATGCCACTCTTATGTCAACTTTAGAAAGTGATATTTTTCACTGTATACCTACAGGTTTTACTGCACAAGAAGTATGGCAATACTTACAAAACCATTACAACAAACCCTCGCCTGCAACTATCGCTACTCTTGCTGGTGACTTTTATAGCACCATATATAAACCTGGCACATCTATGGCCAAACATCTTTTCCACCTCGAATCCGTGCGAAAACAACTGATTCAATGCAATCATCCTGTACCTGAAACTGCCATGATTGGTATCATTTTTAATTCTATTCAACACATTCCTGGTTGCTCAGGATTCATTAATAGTCTCTACTCCTTACCCCCCCACATGTACACTGTCGTTGAAATCAAATCCAAATTAATAGATGAAGATAGAAGATGATCTAATGCTTATACACATACATCTGTACCTCTCTATGATAGAAGACTCTACCATACTGATAGATACCCTACTTCTTTTGACCACCCCTTTTACCCTAAACATGATTCCCATTCTTCCCATTCTTCACAACAAACCCTTCTACCAAAACTGGCAGAACCACCCCTCTCAATATCAAAATAATTTTAATTATTGTAACTATAGAGGACATTATCATACCTACAACTCCCATCCTTCACACGGTGATAACATCTCCCACTCATGACACAAGGGGATACACCCCTACAGACAAGACTAACAAAAGATATCATACTATCAAAGAACATACTGAACCTAAAAGATCCATGCACACTGAATTTTACATTAGAAAGGGTCCCACAGACAAAGATTATAAAGACAGAAGGGGACAACATAGTGAACAATCTATATATTCTAACTCCGAATCCCAAACACTTGACATCTTTCCCAACACCCAACACTACCTGCATAACACCACGCACCTATGGGTCATCGATTCTGGAAGCATACACCATACCACCAATGACAAATCCATATTATATGATATTCTCCCAACCAATATTTCTATTACAGCAGCAAATGGTACTTCCAATACAGTTGAATATGAAGGATCTATCTTTATACCCGGTATAGGGGAAATTAGTCAAGTACTATATATACCTACCTTTGGCCACAATATTTTGAGTATTTCAAAATTAGGTAAAATTGGTTTTAAGTATCTCTTGATGATCAACACGGTTTTATAAAATCCAAACATGATAACACTATTATTGCCAATATTTCTGTCATTAATGATTTACCTTTTCTTATTCCAGATTCCTTTACATCTTCCTCATCCATGACTCAACCATCCTCTGCTACCATTTGTTAGATATATTTTGATGGTCGTGCTCATTTGGTTCTATGAGGAAGTTATTTGGTCAATACAGCTTCAGGTTCAAAAGTTGTTTTACTATTTACAATATATACATGCATACAATAACGAACAGGGTGTTCTGTTGCATTTGTTACCCTAACTGTATGACTCAGATGTTGAGAGAAGAGAGAAGTTCACGTGTTGTCTTGTTGAGAGATAGGTGAGAAGAAGAAGGGGATATATCCAAGTGATTTCTGGGTAAGAGTCCAATAAGAGAGTCCATTGGCTGATATAATCACATGTAATGTCTGTAAAGACTTAACCCCTTCTAGTCCCTGGTGCATCATATGCAGGCAATATCTGACAAAAACAATATTGACACAAAAGCTTTAAAAGACCAAACTACAAAGGACACTAGAGGAAGAAAAATTGGTGAAGGTATACAGTGCATATCTAGGAAACATGCTTTTCGTGCTGTCAGTTCTCTGATACCATTCTCTTTCCACTGAGGTATGTTTTGGCCCCTAACCTGGATATGTTCAAAAGAACTCTGAAAACTTGACTTGTTTTTCAGGATTAGAACAGGTGGCAGGTCCTGGAATAATTTTTTTAATGACAACTTTTCTTCTTCTGGTTTTTTAAAATTGTAGCATATCATTTTTATTGTATGCTACCCAGAATCATTGTAGAATTGGATGTCTTATATATATTAAAGATAAATAAATTCCAAGAACTTAATTTGCCCCTCAACTCCTCCTTAAAATTGAAGGAAGACGGACAATATAGTCTCATTCCAGGCAAATTCATGCTAGAGCCACAAGCCTGTTTATTATCCCTTTTGTCTTATAAGACTGCTTGAACAAGTAAAATGTTTATCATTGTTTTGAGCACAAACAACAGATATCCTATCAAAATACTTTGGTACAAGGGAGAGATGTTGCCAATTTAAAGCCATTGCTGCGACCTCACTGTTCAAGTAATTAAATCTAATATGACCATGTGTACTTCCAATCACTACATTATTTTCTAGACAATTAACTAAAAGCAACAGATTACAAAATATGTGACTTATATTGTTTTAGGTCCATTGAAGATACATCAGAATAGGTTAATTGCATTTGGGGCTTTTAAATTTCTAATAAACATTGAAAAAAACCAGCCCAATAGTTGCTACAAAAACTCATGAAATAATTCATTTCAGCTCTTCAAAATCTTTTTAGGTGGAGAGGCAAGGGTTACCACAATCTCCCCACCTATGCTATACTAGAGGTTGTTCTTGGTTATCTGTGGTAATTGGGAGTGGGAACTCCATTGCTAAGTGATGAGGTTGTAAAGCATGATGTCACATGACTTCACCAACTTAAAGCAGCAGTTCTGGCAATTCTAGTTATGGTCATTAGGCTATTTGCAAGGTCACAGCTTTGAGGATCGGTTGCATTTTCAGCACCATTTTAGCTTTGAATAGTTGCTAAATGAATGGATGTAAGTGAGGACTACCTGCAAACCATTTTTAAATGGGAAAACTTTAAAAGGAAATAAAACAGAAATAAGAGTATTATTTCCCCTGATTTTTTTTTGCACAGATATCATTTCAGAATGATTAGTAATTATTATCTGATTATAATAGTCATCCATATGACTGAGAAATCCAAAAGATTGCCATGATTTTATTTTTTTCTATGGTAGAATATATATATGTCAAATTGTAGTATTAGTATCTTCTTTAGGTACTACCAATGTTGTGAAATAATTATGTCAGAAATTGCATTAGAAATCATGCAATGTAATTTTCCTGTAATCTTCTGATGATATACTACGCACATTTAAAACTTTCAAGCAAATTATCACTAAAAGTTGATAATTTGATTTTGGTATACTATATCAGAATGATAAAATATTCAGAGAGAACAAAATATTCTATTCCTTCTTTTAAATAAGTAACCCTGTCTTCAAATTATATCCATTTATTTATGTGACAATGTTGATTTTTTTTACATTTTTAGTAAGTTGCTCTAGTATTACTTTATTTAGTGGTAACACTATGCACAAATGCTGATCCTAAATATATCCATTGAACTCTAAGTGACTTCTGTTTATAAATAGGACATATGAAGCTATTAAATCTTCCTTTTCAACAATCTATCCTATGCCAAAATAGTTGCTCTGATTTTTTTAAATCTACAGCTGAAAGACTAGATACTCAGAAAGCAACTTAATAAAAACGGTACTCTAACATTTGTTTTATAGTTTTCATCTTTACACATAATGCCAAGAAAAAGTGAATACTCTTGATTGGTACCTGGCTGAACAGCACAGCAAATGATTGGATGAGTTCAAATTAATGTATATTAAATTGGGTTCTGCTGAATAGTTCCAAATTAGGAATATGTCCTATTCTAAACAGTATTATATCTCTCTTAAGGGACATGTTATTTGAAAGAGTTTCTTCCTCCTGAATGTAATAGCCAGTTAAAACTTTTTCATTTTGTACTTCCTATGTTCTTTCTCAGATACAGTGGACATCATTACTAACACCCATAATCTGGCCAATCCAAATTGGATTATTGGAATGCTACACTCATCATCAGAGATCTGCTTCCTCATCATACATTATTTTGAATTATACACTCATTCCATTTGATCATTTATGGACACATAGTTAAACCCTTGCTTTTTATTCTTTAAGTAAAATGTGAAGATTTAGTTTTCATTCAGGCTTTAATCTGTAAAAATATTAAATTATTATAATTATGCTTGGTAATTCCTGCTGTACTACATGAGCCGAAAGTAACATATAAATGTGTGTTTATATGAAATACCTGGATAATTTCTGGAATTTCTGAGTTGCATCTTGTAGGTTTTACCTGTAAAATGACTTGGGAATTAATTCCTAAGTCACAAAGTGTGAATGGGAAAATCATTCCAATAATGCTTTTCCTGCATGTATGAAGGAGAGAAGGAATAGCCAGCAAGGCTTCCTTGAAACCCAAGAGAATCTCTGGAATATGCACCTGCAGATTGGAGAGATGTTTTGAGCCTCTCTGCTCTCCCATAGCAACTTTGGATCCAACTCAGTGTAAGTTCAAGTGTCTTAGAAATTGATGGAAGGAAGTCATAGCTAGAAGCTGACCTTTGAGTTATTTGTTTGATAGATTTTTGTCCACTGAACCTCTCAATTTCTCATGGATAAATAAATCTTTATGAAGTTTTCTGCAATCTCTGGTGCTTTTCCTGATACAAATGTTTTATCACATATATAAAACAGGCACAAATTAAAACAAAAGGGTTAACTGCTGACCCTGCCACTTGTCTAATAAAGGCAAAGTATCACATTATTTATACAATTAATAGTTTCCCTGATGAAAAACAATGTAAGACATATTTGTAATGGTTCGCTCCAGAGGTGGGTTTCAATAGGTTCTGACCAGTTCTGGAGAACCAATAGCGGAAATTTTGAGTCGTTTGGAGAACCAGTAGTAAAAATTCTGACTGGGCCTGCCCCCATCTATTCTCTGCCTCCCAACTCAAGTTGATCGGGAGGAAATGGGGATTTTGCAGTAACCTTCTCCTGGATTGGGGAGGGAATGGAGATTTTACAGTATCCTTCCCCTGGAGTGGGGTGGGAATGGAGATTTTACAGTATCCTTCCCCTGCCATGCCCACCAAGCCACGCCCACAGAACTGGTAGTAAAAAAAATTGAAACCCACCACTGGTTCACTCCCCAGGTTAATTTATTTAAGTGTTGTATATAAACAGCTTGGTTTGGTTAACAGGGGTATTAGAAAATCTTATCTATCTATAAGGTATCTCCATCCCCTGTTTAACTTAGAGGTTTACATGGATGCTAAGAGGAAAAATAAGATTTGCACAATGGTTATATGTATTTCATTTGAAAAATGTAATTACATTCGTTTAACTTAAATGGATGCTTCAGAAACGCAGTGAATATATTACTGAATTCTTGTACGCTTGAATTAACAAACTCATCTTGGCTTGAGAACAATATTTTAACGATGCAGCTGTTTGTTCGTTCCAGTATTTCCGGAAATAATCTCCTACGTAAGTTACAATATCCAACTACTGTGCTTCTATTCTGTTCTAAGTGATGACTTAATAATGGTTCATAGTTGCATGACATTTCATTAACAACACTAGTTAAAATATTATGTATCTGCCAATAACAAAATTAAAATGAATAGGCTCACTTTCATAGATAAAAATTGTTTACTGACTTATGCATACTTCATAATACAACATTAACATTGGCTTAATTTGATTCATAGTATTTCCTTAAAGGCTTATGTCAAAAATGTGTTGTATTCAGTTACAAAATAGTAGGCATTATATTGTATATTATAAATTATAAATTAAAATATTATCACAATATGATAATCAGAATGTCAGTTATATAATTCAGCACATAAAGCAATTAGTTTGGAGCCAGAGATTGCATAATAGGAACAGAAAGACACATCCGCTGGCTCACAGCAGCCCTGCCAATTTTTTAAAATTTCCCCATTCTGTAGTTTTCCCCATGCTGTATAATTCCATATAAGAATACAAGAGTCATTAATGACAAGGGTAGGAAATCTCACTTGTGAGTATAAAATCCTGTGGTTCCCATCCATTGGCTTGAAAATTACAAGATACAAGCCTTATAATTATGAATGTTCAATCTGCATTTAGACTATGTGTAGAAAAATTCAAGATTATTAGCTTCATCCTCATCACTATACTTTCAGTGTACTGTTTGTCATATGCATTCATATCCTGTGTTTCACAGCAGTCTCCTTAACCCTGCTACATGAGGCCAGGACCAGTCCGACCGTCCCGGACCGGTCACAGAGGGACGATATGAAATTGATACCATACTAGACTCTAAGGTGAAGAGGGGAAAACTTCATTATCTAGTAAGGTGGAAAGGCTATCCAATAGAGGAAGCGTCATGGGTACCGTATTACAATATAACCGCTAGGAGACTGATCAAACGGTTCTATAGGCAGCATCTGCAGAAACCCCAGCTAGACGCTAATGTTGTTGCTCTATCTCTTACAGACGGACCCATGGTGAAAGGGGAGCCACCTGTCGAGCCAAGCAACCTGCTCGACACTCGCTACCGCAACATGCCACCAGCGGGAGATATATACTTACACGATGGTGGTGGCACTGGGTGTAGGCGGTCGCATGCGGGGTGAGGGGTGGTGGCATCGGGTTACGCCGGGTTAAGGAACTTTTCAAAAGACGACCGGAACGTGCTGTGTGGTCGCACTCTGCTGACGCTGGAGGAGCCGTCCACTGGAAAGAAGGGGCGTGTTGAGACACATGGGCGTGGTATTTGACTATGTAATGAACGGGCATGGTATTTGACTATGTTGTGTACTGGGCATGCTCCCTGGGAGCGCCCCCTAGAGAGGTGGTATTAATTGTTCCGGGCTGTGATTGGGAGAAGCTGAAAAGGCAGCCGATGATTGGTTACATGTGTTTTGACAGGGGTATATAAGAAGTGTCAGAGTTCGTTCTGTTTGTTCCTTGTAAGCAAATGTTCTTCAGCCGTTCCGTATTCAGTTATTAAAGAGAATTACCTCAGAACCGACAATCAGGTGTCCGAACGTTATTGAAAGGAATCAATACTTACCAGACTATGTAATGAATGGGCGTGCTATATAAACGCCCCGTTCCAGGAGTCTGTAGCGCCGATTTCATTCGTTCCTGCGAATCACAGCGTGTAACCGGAGCAGACACAAATAAACCAGTGCGCCGCTGAGAGCTGACAGGGCTGTTGCTGTGTTTGTTTGCCGTTCCGCCCGGCAGACCTGAGAGTATGTGTTTGTGCACATTAACTTTTACTTCTGCAGAAGGGTGGGAATCATACCTGATATATAGATGCATTCATCCTGCAATGGTTTGATTCAGGCTGCTGATAGTAGTAAGTACATACATAAGCCCCATGCAAATGGAACCATGCAATATTAAAACAAAGGATTGTGTCTCCACATATTCACATTGAATATCTGTAAGGTAGGTAGGTGATTGTCTGAATTTGATTTGGTCCAAGAAGCACTATTTTAATCTTGTTTTTTGTTTATACAGCCTGTAAACGAACTTCCCCTTGACTGAATCAATAACAATGTGACAAGGGGAACTGAATGATCTTTTACTAATGGTGTTCATTCCCATTGCTTACAATAAGAGAATGTTGACAGAAATGCTATTCTAATTGTAGGCAATCATTTTAACAACAGGAAGCCCATCTGAGTAAGAAACAAAATGGTCTTCTATTTTCAATCTCTAATTTATTTAGGGACCACAACAATCTTACTAATAGCATATCGAAGCTAAATCATGTCTTAAAACAAATTATTCCTCTTTTCTCTTTATAATCTGTTACTTCTTCATACCATGAAGAGAATGTGAACATAATTGAAATTATCCCAAATGTGTTTTATTGCCTCTTAAAAAGTAATCTTTGGGACAGCCATGTCCTGGATGACTGAGAATCTTCATAGACATAATTGAAATTACTTTTCTTAGCCACATAGATACATATATGTCATGCCATATATGCAGAGTCTACAATGAGTTCCTTTTAACATCAAGATATTACTCTTTCCCAAAACTACAACAAAACCAGCATTGAAGTATCTGCTATGTGGAATGCCTATTATTGTGTTATATTCTGAAAGCAAGTAACTGTCATATAAAAAAAAATAATGGATCTTTGTTATTTTTAGAGACTATTGCATGATCGATGTCAATATTCCTTTGATCAACTATACCAACATAGGCCCACAGTTATCCACAGCTTAGAAAACAAAAAAAATATTCAATAGCCACTAAGGTCAAGCTTTTTTCATCTTGACATTTCATTCCATTTATAATTAATCCAGATAGATCTAGGAAAAAAAACTGCTTGTAATTTGTAACTCCTGCTTTGAATCTCTCTCTCTCTCTCTCTCTCTCTGTCTCTCTCGTCTTTTCATTTTAATTTACCACTTGCCAAAGCCTCTCATCCCAGAGTTGCAGGTTCTCAGTATCTGTATCAGTGGTGAAATCCAAATTTTTTTACTACCGGTTCTGTGGGCATGGCTTGGTGGGTGTGGTGTGGCTTGGTGGGCATGGCAGGGGAAGGATACTGCAAAATCCCCATTCCCTCCCCACTCCTGGGGGAAGGATATTGCAAAATCCCCATTCCTTCCCCACTCCTGGGGGAAGGATATTGCAAAATCTCCATTCCCACTCCACTCTGCGGCCAGCAAGAGGTGGCATTTGCTGGTTCTGCAAGCTACTCAAAATTTCCGCTGACAGTTCTCCAGAACCTGTCAGAACCTGGATTTCACTTTCTGATCTGTATACCATTGTACCAGCCAAGTTTTCCAATTTATCACTTTCCAAAGACTTTACAACAAAAAGTCAGTTTGCAATGCATACATCAACATAAATCTTAACAGGCTGAATGGAAATGGAAGCCTTCTACTACTACAAAGAATGAGTTTACTTCATGGAGGCAGACCTTTTTAAAGTTATGGGGGTGGAAGAAAGTGGATACACAGGCTACCTCTTAGTTACAGATATGCTCCAGTCCTTCCGCTGTCAGATATCATCTGGCACTTTTTCCATTGAATAAGATTAAAATCTTTTCCCCATTTGCTGGAGCCATGTAACTGCTTCTCTGCCAGTACTTCAACTGTTTAAATTAGATTCAAGATCTTATTGTTCAGCTGGACAAAGAAACAAACAAACAAAATTTGAAGAGATAAAACATCAGTTTAGGAGAGATTTTCTACTTTCTATTACCCAGTTTAGTCAGGCTAGCTACAATTTCCTATACTACAAAAATTAGAGCCACACTCGTCCATTTTGCTTTGTGTATATATTAACAATTTTTATGTAAATATAATTATTTAAGAATTTAAGAACATTATTATTATTATTATATTATATTTATATACCGCCCTTCTCCCGGGGGACTCAGGGCGGTGTACAGACAAATGATAAAATACATATAATACAAATATTTTAAAGAATTGATTAAAATACAATTAAATAATTTGGTCTTAAACCTAAAATTAAAACTCTAAATTTATGAGATTAAGATTTAAGAATATAAGAGCAATTTTAGAAGAGGTTAGTCCAGGCCAGCCTGCTGGAATAGAAACGTCTTGAGGGCACGGCGGAAAGCGCGGAGATCTGGGATTGTCCGTATCTCCGGGGGGAGCTTGTTCCACATGGTGGGTGCCCCCACAGAGAAGGCTCTCCCCCTGGGGGCCGTCAGTCGACACTGTTTGACCGACGGCACCCTGAGAAGCCCCTCTCTATGGGAGCGTACTGGTCGGTGAGAGGGTACTGGTGGCAGAACATAAAGGTCTGGTCTATTAAAAAGACAAATGCATCTTTAATGCATTACCCTATGAAGCGATTACATAACCAAAACCATATTATTACTGCTTTACAGTGGTGGGTTCCTCCCGGTTCGGCCCAGTTCTCCCGAGCCGGTAGCGGTGATGATATGATGTCACTGAACCGGTTCTGCCCCTCCGCCCTCCCGCCCCCCACCCCCTGCATTATTCTTACCTTTTATTTGGCCCCACCCCCAATCTATTGCTGCCTCCTGAGTCCCAGCTGATGGCTAGAGGGAAAAAAAACTGTTTAAACTCTTGCCATGGAGCTTCAAAGGGCCGCCCTATAGCTGATCAGTGTTAAAAGAAGACAAATGAGTAGATCAGTGCCTGCAAAAATACATGAGTAGATCAGTGCCTGCAAAAATAAATGGGTAGACCAGTGCCTGCAAAAAATAAATGGGTAGATCGGTACAGCTCTGCAAGCAGTTAAAAGCCTAGTAGACCAGTACCTCTGCTAAATCCTAAATAATTGTCACATGACCATCAAGCCACGCCCACAAAATAAGCCATGCCCACAAAACCTGTAGTAAAAAAATTTAGAACCCACCCCTGCTGCTTTATTAAAATATACCTCAAAATGGAATATATATGGCTTGCCTGAACATTTTCTTCACTATATAATGCAGTAACATTGTTTCTATTTTTAAACCTACATTTTAAATAAAAAGTATTGATATCAATTCTGTAATTATGCATTACAGGTCTGTCATATTTAAACCCCTTTTTGACAAAATTTATTGTGAACTTATATGTTAAGACATTCCATTATTTTTGCATCTGTTTATTAATAACAGAAATAACTGCTTTGAGCAGGTGTGAAGACTTTATCTGAGCCTTTACAAAACCCTAATTTCTTCCAGTTTCTTCTTTGTACAGTTTGAAATATTTTAAATATAATTGCCATTATTGTGAATGTGTACTATTCATCCATAAAATATACAAAACAAGGAGCTTTAAAAACAAATTGATTTTTTAAATAGATCCTACTGTCCACAAGCTATAGTCAATACGTTTAATTTGAGGTTTATTTTTATAATGTACACATGTTGAGCCAAAGTTACCATATTTGGACAGCAGAAATCTGGGCAGTCATTAGATGGCAGCAAAGAGATGCATCAATGATAGTGATAGTTTGCCGTTTTCCAGATATGGTAGCCCTATGCTGAACTAATTGTGTCAGATGTAGTCTATAAAGTCTTCAGTCACACAACTGAGCAGCATTTCCCTGCCAACTGTTGTATATCAGATTCACTGCAGAAAACCATGATAATTATAAAGTAGTAGTATCAAATTCCTAACAGTAACATATCTCTACATTAGTTAAGCTATTAATACGACAATCATGGTTGAAATTGTATATTTATTTGAAAAAAGTGTTCTATGTCCCTTCCAACCATGTCTGCTCAATAACATTTTTAAACACGAAGTGCATTGCTTGCAACTCTTGAAATAAAAAAAATTGGTAAAGTAATCAGTAAAGATATCAGGCACTGTCTGCTCTAATCTTAAGATTAAAGAAAAGTCCTTTTCAGATTGATATTTATAAATATTTATTCTTAGACTTGATCATTTAATTTACCTCAATCACTTCAATTTTATACATAGGGAATCAAGGCATTAACCTGCTTCTTTCAGTATGGCTGCCCTGTAATTAAAAAATAATAATAATGTAATGGTAATTAAAAAATTAAAAATAAATACTCAGCAGTGCTTTACAATTTCAGTGGAACATGTTTGACCAAAAGTGATTGAAATGGTGGCTGTAGAAGTGATTTAAACAAACAAACAAAAACTAAACAACTCACACCACAGCTTATTGTGTAGATGAATACAGTCTTTAAGGCTCAACCATAGTTAAACCATCATCATAAAACAATTAATCAGTGGAACAACTTGCCTCTAGTTGTGGTGCTCCAACACTGGAGATTTTTGAGATTGGATAACCATTTATTTTAAATGGTGCAAGGTTTTCTATTTGAACAGGGGATTGGACTACTAAAACTCCAAGGTCATTTCCAACTGTTATTTTGGTAAGTTGTAATATGCGAACTGAGTCACAAGCTCTCAATATCTGTGACAAGAGTAAAAAAACGACCAGTTGTTATGAATTCCAGATGTAGGGAATGAAAAAACAGGACTTCCATTTGAATCTCTGGTTCAGGTTTGAGGTAAGCTTCTTTCATTCCATCCTGACTTTAAGTCATTACTAGTATTACCGTGTTTCCCTAAAAATAAGACCCTTATATTTTTTTGAACCCTGAAATAAGTGCTTGGCCTTGTTGCCATGCGCTCAAAAGTCCGATTGGGCTTATTATCAGGGGACGTCTTATTTTGGGGGAAACAGGATACAAGGCTGGTAAACTCTCTAGGCTACTAGTGTGTCTGGTCTATTGATCTCCAATTATTTATTTATTTATTTTATTTATTTGTTCAACTTGTATGCCGCCTTTCTCCGAAGACCCAATGGTTCTCCTCTTGCAGGACTCTTTTTATTTTCACAAGCCTGAGTCAACGCAGCCGAAACGCAGAAATTTAGGGATAGTGGTTCTTAAACGGTTTGAACCAATTATAGGTAGTCTTCAACTTACAACTTCAACTGAGACGACTTCCGGCTCCAGATGGCAGCAGACGTTGTTTGGGTTCTTTGCCCCAGCGTCTGAATCCCCCCCCGCTTGGAGGCCCCTCGGGGCCAGGTGCCCTGGTTTGGGGGTACCCGCCGTTAAGGGCGGCTCGCCAGGGGTCCCCTGCCTCAATTCCAGGGGCTGGGCGGCCAATGCTGGCGCGCCCGAGGCTCCAGCGAGTGTGGGCAGCACGCAGCGGCCATTCCAAGGCCGTTACGTGCCTATGTGCCTGTAGGACCCGGTGTATATCGAAATTAAGGCAGCAGGTAAAGAGGCGATCGGAAGAGGAAGAGATGCAGGCCGGAGAATAATTAGAAAAGGAGAGACTTTGACTGGCGAAGCAACGAGGCGTCCTGTGGGTGAGAGGGGGGGGGCTGAAGTTTCTCCCCCCCCTTGCAGCTGGGAAGGGCGCCGTAGTTGAGAAGAAAGAGCGAGAAAAAATAAGGAGACCTCTTACTTTACTAATTTTTTGTGGAGAATGGTGGAGGCAGAATTTGGGAAGGGAGGCTGGAGCCCTCTGTCCTTCTGGAGAAACATGGCTGGAGCTTGATTTCCTGCTTCTTTGTATATAATTGATGACATCACCCACCGCTGGTTTCCTGTTTGACCTACTCTACAAGCCGGACTCGTTGCTCCTGTGAGCGCCCTCTGGTGGATCGTGAGGAAATAGAGCTGATTTTTAAGAGAACCTTCTCCTTCTGGATGCTTGTGCCTACCTGAGGACCTCTCATTCTTTATTACTGTAAGATGGCTAAAGGACAAAGACCAGCCGCAGCTGACATTGAAAACATTTTGCAGAAATTGGCAAAATTGGATGAGAAACTTGATAAACTTGATATCTTGCAAAAAGGGCAATTGGAAATAAAATCTGAAATGGTAGTTATGAAAAAAGATTTAAGTGCTGTTCAACAGGTGGTTGAGGACAACAAGAAAAAGGTGGGAGGTTTGGAGGGGGAGGTGTGGGCAATCCAGAAGAGGGAAGAAATGAGAGGAAATGTAATTTTAACTTCGCAGCTGGATAGAATGTCTTATTTTCTCAGGTTTCAAAATGTGGAAGAAGTGGACCAGGAAGATCTGCGAGAAGTGATGGTTAAATTGTTGGGCGAATTTATTGAAAGAGGTTTGGATTTTATGAGATGGGACATGGATCTAGTTTATAGAGTAAATTCACAATATGCAATTTTACATAGTGTCCCAAGAGAGGTCCACATTAAATTTGTGAGAAGGGAAACGAGAGATGAAATACTGAGAACTCAAAGATCGGGGGCGCTGATATACAGGGGCAAGGAGGTCACCATTTTGAAGCAGATCCCTAGACAGGTACAAGAATCAAGAAGAAATTATTATTTTTTATCAAGTAAATTGTACCTTAAGGGAATAGGCTTCAGGTGGTTGATGCCGGAAGGTTTGATGATTTTCTGGGAGGGCAGTAGGAAGAAAATTAATAGTGTGATGGAGGCTCAGGCCTATCTGGAGCAACATAAGACCCTCCTAGAGGGTGAAGATACAGGAACCGAGGAAGGGGAGGTACTAGATGATCAAGGAGCAGGGGCGGGCAAGGCTGTGGCGGTCCAGGAGGAAGGGGGTGCTAAGGCCAGAACCTTGAGATCTAGAACCAAGAAATGATGAAGTGAGAGGAATATATTATTTTGTGCCTTTTATGATATCTCTTATTTTTGTAAACTTTAATATTACTCTGGATATTGAATTGATATTTTTATATAAATCCGGTTGCTAAATTTGTAATTTTAATAAGGGAAGATCTGCTGTATGTGAAAAAAAGTAATTATATATTATCTTTGTAAAAGGATAATGAAAATTCTACATATTGTAAGCGATAATATTGTTTATTTTTAACCAATAAAAACTTTTATAACAACAAAAAAAAAAAACTTACAACTTCAACTGAGCCCAAAATTAATGTGGCTAAGTGAGGCAGTTAAGTGCCCTTTGCCCCACTTTACGATGTTTCTTGCCACCGTGAATCACTACACTTGTTAAGTTAATTACACTGTTGTTAAGTGAATCTGGCTTCCCTATTGACTTTGCTTGTCAGAAGGTCGCAAAAGGCGATCCCATGACCCCAGGACACTACAATTGTCATCATAAATGAGTCAGTTGCCAAGCATTTGAATTTTGATCATGTGACCATGGGGGATGCTTAAATATGAAAAATGGTCATAAATCACTTTTTTTTCAGTGCCATTGTAACTTTGAAGGGTCACCAAATGATTGTAAGTCAAGGGCTACCTGTACTCCTTTTCCTATCTCCAACACTGTGACGTTCCCCCTAAGGAAAAAAAACTCCTGGGTGTTTATCTCTTATTTCTTTATGTTGTGACCTAGACTTACTGAGTCATTACAAGACACAATTAGTCCCAAACAAACCTATTTTATTGTAACAGCTGAGAATTACGTTCATTCCCAGCTGAGTCCCAATTAGTTGCAAAACAAGTCCTTCGGAAGAAGTCCTTCGGGATAATCACCAACCTTTAACTTCTTTGACACCCTTCCACAGGCCTTACTTGGCAAAGCCCCACGAAGTTCAGAAACAAACAAGAGATGCCGACAGGAAACAGAGTTAGCAATGTTGCTTTCCTGCAAAAGGCCCAAGGGCTTGTGTTTCTCTTTTAAGCCTTATGGGAGGGGCCAATCATCTCCTGACCTTACTCCCAAGTTGTCCCTTTTGCTTTAGCTGCTCTTGCCTTCTTGCAGCTCTGCACATGCGTGCACTAGGAACAGGCTCCTCCTGTTCCTCTGCCTCTCTGCTATCCGACTCTGGGGCTCTGGAATCCGCACATCACTCCCAGATGGCTCTGGCCCCATCTCTGTCTCTGATGCAGAGCCCTCGTCTGGGCCTTCCCCAGACTCCAGGATTGGCCCATGTTCCTCCCCAGTCTCCTCACTGTCCAACTCTGCTGCCAGCTCCGCAGGCTGCTGGTGGACCACTACACTTTATTCATTTGTTTACACAAAGCGCCTCAGCAGCAGCAACAGTCCCAAACAGGATCCTCAATTCAGAAATAAGCTATTTCAAACTGCTTCATCATCCCTTTAGGGTTATTACATCCCGTTTAAAACCACTGTGACTGGAGTCATCCTTCAGAAACCATTGCTCTGCAGCATAAAAAGAAACTAACCTGCATTCACAGACTATGTTAACCCAAAACTCATGGGGGCAAACCTAACCACAAATTAACCACACAAGCCAAGTTTACACAAATAATCGGCTTAGCTATACTGTCTGCTTCAAGAGAGTCTTATACTGACTCCTGGAATATTCAACAGTTTTAAAATGTTTTCTTCAGAGCTCATTCAAGCCTAGACCTGGATTATTAAGTGTCTTTAAAACTGAAACAATAGCTACTTCCTCTGGTCTGACCAATCCCCACCCCACTCCTTAAATCTTGGGAGACTTCAAAACTCCCCCCTCACCTTATTTTAGCGTTTTGCCTCTAGCTTTCTGTCAAGACTTCACCCTGTCCCCCCCCCAAAAGGCGGGAATTAATCTGGGAGATCTCCCCTCCCAGATCTGAGGTAAGTTTCTTTCATTCCATCCTGACATTACAAGGCTGGTAAACTATCTCTTGGCTACTAATGTGTCTGGTCTAGGTCAAATGCAATTAGTTCCACAGGTAGGCATCGATGCAATTTTTTTCTTTCCTGCTTTATTTTTATAGCAATAGCACTTAGACTTATATATGGTTTTATAGTGCTTTACAGCCCTAAGCGGCTTACAGAGTCAGCATATTGCCCCCAACAATCTGTATCCTCATTTTACCAATCTCGGAAGGATAGAAGTGACTGCTGGCAGCCGGCAGTCAACAGAAGTAGCCTGCAGTACTGCACTCTAACCACTGCGCCACTGCTGCTCTTTTATACATAACTCAAGGCAGCGAACATACCTTAATACTAATTTAACACTAATATGATCTCATGTTATCCTGGGACACATATATTTGACTTCATACCTAAGATTCCTTCCTCCTCCTATTTTCCCTATAACAAACACCTTATGTGGTGAGTTGGGCTGAGAGAGGGGGACTGGCCCAAAGCCACGCAGCTGGGCTTTCATGCTTAAGGTAGGACTCAAACTCACGGTCTCCTGCTTCCTAGATCAACACCTTTACCACTAACCCCAGACTGATTCTTAAACCTTCTGGGAAAGAAGAAAGGCAAAAAGGTAGATTCATCTTTGGTTCTTTTTCATTGGAGTTTTTCCGAAATCTCCTTCCTGAATGCCTGCAGGGCAAGAAACCTCTGATTGCGCATGGGAGGGAAAATGGGATGCCTTTTCTAGCTGCGGAAATTTGACAGCACAGATGCACATGGCCCTCTTTAAAGACTTTTTCTTGGGGGAATTGTTCCATGAAACAACTATTCCTCGTCAGTGTGAATTGGCAGCCTAGTTAGTCTACTTTTCTACATGAACCTACAAAGGTTTCCCTTGGATAAATTTCCAACTTCTGGTGACTCAGCAGCAAATAAGTCTATTTTACACATAGAATAGCTCTAAGTGTGCTTAATTGGTCCCTACGTAGACCTAAAGTTTCACTAGACTTATTGTTGCCATGTATCTGACAGATTAACATGCATATTACAGAAACAGATTGCTCTTATTCAGCATTTCTTAAAGTTTTTGCTGGCAGAATTCCTTTCACTTTTAAAATGAAATAGAAGGACGAGGGGAGGCATCATAGCAGTGTTCCAATACCTCAGGGGCTGCCACAAAGAAGAGGGACTCAAGCTATTCTCCAAAGCACCTGAGGGCATGACAAGAAGCAATGGATGGAAACTAATCAAGGAGAGAAGCAACTTAGAACTAAGGAGAATTTTCCTGACAGAACAATCAATCACTGGAACAACTTGCCTCCAGAAGTTGTGAATGCTCCAACACTGGAAGTTTTTAAGATATTGGATAACCATTTGTCTGAAATGGTGTAGGGTTTCCTGCCTAAGCAGGGGTTTGGATTAGAAGACCTCCAAGGTCTTTTCCAACTGTTATTCTATTCTATTCTATTCTATTCTATTCTATTCTATTCTATTCTA
>WNWU01000006.1:40035212-40063437 GCA_012654045.1 Ptyas mucosa | reverse complement strand
ATTCCATTCCATTCCATTCCATTCCATTCCATTCCATTCCATTCCATTTCATTCTATAAATTAGAGGACCTACAAAAGAGCTTATTTGTATGTATTATATTTATCAATATATAAAGTTGATTCACTTGTAGAATATTGAATTGTGCAAAAAATATTAAACCCATTAGATATTAGCATGGATATTTTTTAATGAAAAAAACTATTTCTTAAGAAATAAAAAATGAGAAGAGAAAATCTTTTTAAATTTTTGCAAGTATCTTTTGTCAGATATTAATCGGGGAATAATTTTGATTTCACAGACCCTTGAGTGTCTTGAGGAATCCCCAGGATCACACTAAAAATGCTGCTGCACAGTAGCTGAAAGCTTGGTTCACACACCCCAAGCCATGGTCTACAAAGCAGTCGCTAACAACTGAGTTGACAAATGATTAGGAAGCCATAAACAATGGTTTATTAACATAGGCCAGTTTTATACAATATGCTGAATCAAACCATATTCCCCTTTAGATATACTAATGACCCCGGACAATAGATTGGAATTTTTAGTTCTCAAATTAAGTAGTTGTCTCAAACTCATGCAGATAATCTTCTAATTTGTACTGATCATATACTTTGGTTTTCATGAAATGTTCTGCTAATCCTTTTGAAATAATTGGTCTGTGAAACTACTATGCCATTATGATGTTCCCAAACTAAGATAATTATGTCCAAAATCTGTTTTTCCACGTTCATATTTTATTCAGGAGTATCTTATAAAAAAATAAGAAATTACATTGATTGTATTTTATATCAAAAGGTATGTCTAACAAGAGAAATAAAAAAAAAATCTTTACCCAAACATTTGTGAATGATGCTTATGATGTAGAAATACATATTTTAGTTAACAATTTCTCCTGTTATTTTTTACAAGGTTATCTATAAATAAAAGTATGTAGCATTAAATATATAGGTCCAGCTGATATGAATTTGGAATATTCATATACAGAAAGAAGTACAGGTTATTTTCAATATAACCTTCACATGAATTTCAAACCAAATTCTAATACAGTAGTTATAGCCAAATACTAATTTTAAAAATATAAATGTCCATAGAATAACATATGTAAAAGGATGAAATGATTTTAAACAGTATTTTCCATTCCTTTCTAGTTACTTGGTGGTATTTTTGTTAAGAAATGAGTAAATGGACGACCATGGACACAGCTGTTATGTTGGGTTCCAAGTTGTTTGCCCATTCTGTTTATGGTATTTTGTACGTCTTCTTCTGATAAATATAAAGGCAATTTTCGGGATAATCGGACTGCTTCTCCCTATGGAATGAAGAATATGTATACTAAGTGATGGTCATGATGTATTTCCAATATATTCTAATAGTAGAGAGAAATTTGGCAAGTGGGTGATCTTCTATTACACTTTCTTTGCCTTATTACACACACAGGCAAGACTTTTCACAAATGAATACGATCAAATTGACTCTGTCTTAAATCCAAACACAAATCCAAGAAATGAGACCATACTTTGTGTTTCTTACACTGCTTCCATTGTAGAAGCTGTAAGTTTTAAAAGGTAGTTATATTATTTATATAGTTATATTATTTAGTTATATTATTATAGTTACATTATTTAAAAATACGCATCTCATATAACA
The DNA here is from genome assembly GCA_012654045.1 of Ptyas mucosa. Taxonomy (NCBI): domain Eukaryota; kingdom Metazoa; phylum Chordata; class Lepidosauria; order Squamata; family Colubridae; genus Ptyas; species Ptyas mucosa. Next base: position 40,061,789 of record WNWU01000006.1, on the reverse strand, counting down.
GCAAATTAATACTAGATAATAAAAGAAATATTCCAATTATTTAATTTAATTACTGCTTTTAGTATAATTGTCTTACCCCTCAGGGAGCAATATCTTATAGTTAAGCATTAAGCTGTGGAACAATCTTTTGAGAATACAACATTCTTACCTCCAAATAGTTTACCACTTTAAGAGGTCTGCATTCATAGACTTCTTGTGCATTATTATTTATCACAGCACTTAGAATTTCCTTCAAATCTGATATACCATAATATGGCAGACAGCTGGTCATTCCTTCTATTTCCAGCTCACTTTCCACAGCTGAAGTACCTTATCATAAAACAAATACATGATACATGGAATAACTGGATATAGTTTACATATTATTCTGATTTGTATATTGAAATAGGTATACTGCCAAGCAATGCCCTTAACAGCAGTCCTATATGTGTGATTATACTACAAACACACTTAAATTTGCACAATACCTTAGAACAGGATAAAGCAGTTTTTCTTTAACTAGTTTTAAAGTAAAGTTTTGCAAAACTTAGTGTCTTGCTGTCTCCACATGCATGTATTGCTATGATGATTTTAAATTTCTTGTTATTGTAAATTTTAGTAGAAATTGAAAAGGCTTAAATTTGTTAATAAAAAAAGATTTAAAATTCAAAGATTAAATCACTTGTTAAATGATTCTCAGGCAGTGCTATTGTGATCTTAAAGAAAGAAGGTAAGATGCAGCATGCTTTCATCACATGTATAACAAATTATTAGTAATTTATCACCTCTTAAAATACGACAAATTATCGTTATTTGTTTCCTTTGTATGTCCATATCCATCCTTTTCCATGTAATTCTTACAGATTATCATTTTAAAATCTACTTTCAAATAAAATCTCCTGTTGTATTATATAAAAAAAATATACTAAGAATTAAAGTAAGAAACCAAGATATAGATACCTGGTATTATCCTTATCTTAAATCCATTTGCTACAAGCCTGGGATCCAACAAATAGGATGATCCATCAAATCTTGCACTTTCTCTAGACATACTGCAAAGCACTTCCATATAATGAGAGTCACTAAAAAGACTACAATAAAAAAATTACATAAGAGAGCATTCTTAAAAAAGATAGAGAATTTTAAAAAGTATTCCAAAGGGGTAGTATGTGTTAAGGATTGTACCACATTGTTTTTTATTTTTACAAATATTTGCAGTCAGCTTATACTCTTTGAAAGAAATGGTACAAAAAGTCTGTTATAGGTAGTCCTCGACTTACAGCCATTTGTTTAACAAAATTATGACAGTGCTAAAACAACGGATTTATAACTAATTCTCGCATTTAACAATCCTCAGTGTTCCCAGGATCATATATTAAAATTCAGGTACTTGGCAACTGCCATGTATTTATGACACTTGAAGTGTTCCTGGGTCATATGATCACCATTTGCAATCTACTCAAGGGTTCAAACCAGTGGTGAAATGTAAAATTTGTTACTAACAGTTCTGTGGGCGTGGCTTGATGGTGGTGGGGTAATATGACTGGGTGGGCGTGGCCAACTTTTTTTTTTAACTTTTAAAAGCATTTTTTCTACATTTTTTCATTTTTCATTTTTTCTAAAAATGCTTTTAAAAGCCTCTGACAATCCCAGCTGAGTTGCCTGATCTGCAGAGGCTTTTTTTCTTTTAAAAGGCTCTGACGATCCCAGATGAGCCGTGTGATCATCAGAGGCTTTTTTTTTTTACTTTTAAAAGCATTTTGAAGAGGTTGTAGAAAAAAAATAGCTTTAAAAATAAAAAGCCTCTGATAAATGCACAGCTCAGCTGGGCATTGGGTGTGGGGGGGGGGCAGGGATGTTTGCTACCGGTTCTCTGAACCACCCGCTGCCATTGCTACCGGATCGGGCAATCTGGTCTGAACCGGGAGCATTTCACCCCTGGTTCAAACAACCAAAGTCAATGGAGGAAGCTTGATTTTTTTAACGAATGTGTGATACATTTAATGACTGTGACAAAAGGGTTGTAAAATCAGGTGAGATTCAGCAATCACACAGCTAAGCAACCGAAGTTCCTATCCCAATTATGGTTGTAAACTGAGGACTACCTTATAATAAAACCCCAATTTAGCAGATATCATTTAGCAGAGTACAGAAGCAATGAACAAAAATTTACAATAATTATAATAATTTCATCTAATACCAGAGAAAGCAAAACAAGGAAAGACATTAACCAATAGTTCGCTTAGAAAAGAAGGCAGCACTAGAGGGCAGTGGGGCTGACCAGTTCTTCATAGTTTTATCGAACTCACAAAAACTTTAGCAGCTAAGACCTGGTAGGTTATAGTACCAGATATGTAAAGATTTTTCAATGGCTTCAAGATGCTTGGTTGAAGAATCAGCTTAAGCCTTTCTGCCTGACTGACAATGTAGGGACCCAAGATTTAGAGACTTGGCTATAGTTTATCCTTGAGCTTGCAGCTTCTAGAGTCTGTTCCTAGAAAGACATCTGTGAGCTTGAGAATCTGAACTTCCTAACCTGTTTGATAAAGGCCTGACAGTGGGAGGCTATATTAATAAGAAAGCTTTCACCCAAACATAGCAAACACAGAATAATATTAAAAGATGAAAGTTTGCTACCTCAATTTGGCATATACGGAAAATGAAATTCAAGAAAATTCAGGTAATTTCTGTTGACTCCAACAAAGTCACACTAACTGAGGAGAACAAAAAAAAAATGCATATAAAAGGTAAAACTACAAATGAAAGAACAAATCTAAACAAACACTGAGAATGTCACATTTTTCCTAGAGCAGACGGTGAAAGGATTGAAGAGAAGTTGTGCCCTTTCAGCTTGGCACCGAGGAAAGAAAGGCTTCAGTCAAAAGATTGTTCCATCACTTGCTAAATGTAATTTATAGAGACCCCAATAAAAGAACATGTACTCCCATCTCATACTACAACTATTTCACAGAACATGATCTGTTAGTGAACAAAGATAGGTCTTCTCCCTGACTTGGAACTACTAGTCGGCATTAGAGTTTGGGTTAAGTCAGGGCAATGCATCCAGGGTCTTTTTAATCCTGTTGTTGCTGCCAAAGATTGGCATAATAGTATGTGCTAGTGGCATCAGCCTCTCTGAAGATTTGAAGTATTTTCCCTCGGGTGAATGAAGCCTTCTAAGAATCAATGGAACAGTCTACAGTTTAAAATGTGACTTTTGCAAAGGTATACTTAGCTACTGAGGAGGGAATCGCAACTGCTACAACAGTAGATTGAAATAAATATAAAGAAATTGTGGGTTTATTACACCTTGCAGTTAACCTCACAATCCTTGATGTTTATTGAGTTGTCTTCCCGTCCTCTGGCACTTTAATAAGCTACCTCAAATAAAGCTATGGTACTCCCCAAAAATCCAAGGATGAGAAAGTATTTGCTTGTGAAAATGTGCTGGATGCAAAGTTCAGTGGGATATTGTGCTGCAACAGCTAAATGAAACTGCCAGAAAATCCTAACAGAGATTCTTTTTAGGAGAGCAACTCCATGTTCCATAGTGCTGAACGAACCATTTATGACCTTCTGACATTTAAACCTGACACGCAAAGTCATTGGGGAAGCCAGATTCACTTAACCATGATACTACCTTAACAAGTGGAATGATTCGCTTTGCCACACCTGTGGCAAAAAATGGTTGTAAAATGGGGAAAAAATTCACTTAACAAATGTCTCACCTAGCAACATAAACTTTGGGCTCAATTCTGGTCATAAATCGAGGACTACCTGTAATGGAACTGTTCCTGTCCTAACTACAGATAGTAACACCATACACAATGCTGCTTAAAAATTTGTGAATTCTTTTGAATTTTCTAAAAGGTTCTAAAACTAGATAGCGACCCCAATTAATCCAAAGCTACATAATTGTGTGTGGCAAAAGCATTTCAACCTTTAGGATTATCAGTGCATTTGAAGGGGAGATTAGAATCAGACTTTCCAATCAATGAGATGATAATTAAGTTTATGTTTAGAAGGTCCTGACTAAATTCCTTATCAAAGTCTGATCTTTACAATGCAAGGATGTAGATATGTCATGGATTGAACAACCATTTCTGAGGATGACCCAAAAATATTGTAGTTTCTAAACTTTTCATGCCATTCATCTTTTTTTTTTTTTTGGAAATTGCTTTAAGCATTTTAGAGGAGCAATAGAATCATTTGAAAACTAACAACAAATAGTAACATGTAATGGCATGAAAATAGCTCCTGTATGTAGTAGCCCTGTTCCATTTATACACTTAAGGGTAATTAATCTAAAATCTTAGGAAAATCAAACCAGTGAATCTATCTAGAACCCTAACAAGTATTTAAATAAGATACGCATTTCCTGTACTGCCGTATAAATATAATAAATATTTTTTAAAATACAGATTTCTAATATTAAATATCTTATAAGGACTCTTATTATACTGACTATTTATGCCTGTTATATACACCTAAATCTTTTGAATGTTATCATCCAAAATACATTTCATTGCTAAATGGTTCTATTTTGGCTTTTTTACTTGTTTCATTTTATCATGAATACAAATTTAGAAAATAAAAATACAAATCGAAACCTATGCTTTTCTGTTTACTTAAGATAGATATACTTCTAGAATGTTATTTTCACTTTACCTCTCAGTTAATATAATAGGAGTGTCCAATTTCTCTATAGGAAGCTTATGGTTTTCAGTTAGCTTTTTGAAGAGAAGGGCTTCTTCTATTCTGTATGGACTTAGCATCTCTATTTTTTCCTCAGAGGCAAGTATCCATGTATCAGGAAAATTCGGAAGGCGAATTAAGCAAGATTCCTCTTGATCTGCCTTTTTATGTTCAAGCCTTTGAAGTTTTTGTTTGAATGCATCCATGGAGAAAGGCAGTTGTACAGTTTTTCTTGCTTGGTAATCATCATGCTTCTTTCTTATTTGTGAATTAAAAAGTGTGTCCAATTTTTGCTGATTATTTAAGCAGTCTTTTTGTTTAATCTTGTGTCTTTTCTCTCTCTCCCTCATTGATGTTTGTATATTCTGACACATAGCTTTTCTGCTTTGCTTGTTGTATCGTTCCAGATCTTTGCCAGCTTTTTCCTCATATCTTACATAAAGAAAGAGAATGGGAAAGAACAGAATATGATTGTGTTAGCACAAAATATAACAAATATATAATGTGTTGCTTTTCATTACGAAAAACAATTTTCCTGCTTCATTTTAATAGCTTTAGGTAAAGGTAAAGGTTCCCCTCGCACATATGTGCTAGTCGTTCCCGACTCTAAGGGGCGGTGCTCATCTCTGTTTCAAAGCCGAAGAGCCAGAGCTGTCCAAAGAAGTCTCCGTGGTCATGTGGCCGGCGTGACTAAACGCCAAAAGCGCACGGAACGCTGTTACCTTCCCACCAAAGGTGGTCCCTATTTTTCTACTTGCATTTTTTATGTGCTTTCGAACTGTTAGGTTGGCAGAAGCTGGGACAAGTAACGGGAGCTCACCCCAATATGCAGCGCTAGGGATTTGAACCACTGAACTGCCAACCTTTTGATCAACAAGCTCAGCGTCTTAGCCACTGAGCCACTAAGTCTCATTAAGTCATTGTATTTTCAATAACAATTCCTTTTTAATAAAATATGACTATATTATAACTACAGTTAAATTATTTGGATTCATTTATTTCTGTCAAAAAATAAAAATATATGTATCAGCACTGTGTTCAGTAATATGGATTTATCCAACATTTCAAGCAGTGAAGAGAACGAAAGACAAAGTGGATACCTCCTCCCCCATATGCAGACAACTGTTGTAGTCCTCGACTTACAACAGTTTATTTAGTGACTTTCAAAGTTACAAAGGCACTGAAAAATGAGACTTGTGACCATTTTTCAAAGTTACAGCCTTTGCAACATCCCCATGATCATGTGATCAAAATTCAAATGCTTAGCAACTGGTTCATATTTATGATGGTTGCTGTTGTCCCAAGATCATGTGATCATCTTTTGCAACTTTCTGATAAGCAAAGTCAATGGGGAAGCCACATCTACTTAACAACCAGGTTATTGACTTATCAACTGCAGTAATTCACTTAACAACTGTGGCAAGAAGGATCATAAAATGGGGCAAAATTCACTTAACAAATGTCTCTAAATTCATCGTAAATTGAGGACTACCTGCATTTTACATAAATGCAGAAACGAAGTAGGAATAAAGGGAAAAATCCTTTTGCATGCATTAGTCCATTTGCAAATTGCTGGATGCATATTTTACCACATGCACAAAATAACTTTTCCTCAAAACATTTTCTCCTAGCTCCTTGAGAGAATTAGATCCAGAAAACCATGAAGTTTACTTTCTTCTTAAATGTTGGATATTCATGAAACAAAGGTATTAAATTGAATTGTAATTGCAGCCACAGTTATCAAAAACACATTTTACCAAGCTCAAAGAAAGTATTCTTTTAGTTGTTGGATTTATATCTAGTCTATTTTAAACTGACAAGATTTAATACAGAATTAAGTTCAACAATCTTACTTCTTTTTTTCTTCTTCATTCAATGAATTCCACACTGCTTCCATTTTCAGCAGTAGTTTTTCGGAGTTTAATTTGGTAATTTCACTCAATGAATCAGGGGAATAGTCTTGAACAAAAAGTTCGAATGCTGACATGGATTTCCTGATAACCTTATTACTAATTAAGTCATAGGCTGTAATCTGACCCATTTTATCTTTTATCACATTTGTTTTTTTAACAATTTGATTGTTACTTTCTTCTTGGAGTTTTGCTAGGCCACTCTTTTTCTTTTGAGTTCTTACTTCATCCATATTTGGAATTAAAATCTGAACAGGTTCCAGATTTTCTGCCCTGGAATTTTTAAATGCATTCCCCAGACTCCATTTATCAGCAGTGATTTCAGATGGATCTGCAGAGGTTTTGGCTCCTTCTTTTTCTTCTTGAAAACTGTAATTTCTTGAATCACTTTCCATGCTATTTTCACACTGAATTGTAGTATTATCATCTAGATTAAATATTTTCTTATTCTGTTGATCTTGACAAAGTACATTATTTGGTTGGTAATCCTGAAATTGATCATATCCAACTATTTCATTATCAGGTATTTCAATTTCAGTAGACATATCATGAGAATAATGATTATATATTCTTTGATTGCCAACTAATCTGTTTTCCTGTACATTTGCATTTTGTATGTCATTACTAAGTGAATATTGTGAAGTACAAGCAAGTGGATTTATTCTTGTACAAGATTTGCCTGTAACTTCTTGTTCGGCTTCATTATTATCTTTTGAGGTATTGTTGGTTGTATTCTTTTCATTAGACATAGAACTATTTAATGGTCCATATAATGATATCAAACTCTCTTCAATAGCAAGACAGATTGACTCCTAAAAAATCAAAGAAATAATTCAATAAAAATATATTACTAATTGTTGCAGAACCATTTATTTATCCTCAGACCACAAGAATTTTGCTCTTTTTAAAAATCCAAGCAATATTAAAAGAACACATCAGGAGTAAAATGCTCCCGGTTTGGACCAGATCGCCTGATCCGGTAGTGATGGTGGCGGGTGGTTCGGAGAACCAGTAGCAAAAATCCCTGCTCCCCCCCATGCCCAGCTGAGCCACGCAATTATCAGAGGCCTTTTTTTTTTAACTTTTAAAAGCATTTTTTCTACAACCTCTTCGGCTGAAAAAAGGCTTTTAAAAGTAAAAAAATGATGATCACGCAGCTCAGCTGGGATTGTCAGAGGCTTTTAAAAGCATTTTTTTCTGCAACCTCTTAAGGTTGTAGAAAAAATGCTTTTAAAAGTAAAAAAAAAAAAGTTGGCCATACCCACCCAGTCACATTACCCCCCCTCCCCACCAAGCCACGCCCACAGAACCGGTAGTAACAAATTTTACATTTCACCACTGGAACACATACTCAGAAACAATTATTTTACTGCATCATCATAGTAAAATCTCTAGTATCTAATTACATATTATGAAAGAGAAAAAGACTTAAAGACTCTACCTTATTATGTACTAATACTTGAGATTTATCTGGTAGTAAATTGACATCCACAGCAGATGGAGGAATAGTAATGTTGAGAAAGAATATCGGGAACAAACGATTAAAATCCTTGTGTAATATGCTATAGTACTGTTGAACAAGCTAAAATATTCATAAAAAAAGAACAAAGTTACTCAATATTTCTAACTTTAAATTAAAAACAATACCAAATTATTGCTAGAATCTAATGGATTACTTTTCATCAAATAAACTGTGTAGGGAATATTTCTTTTCTCTATGGTAACCTTTCCTTTATAAAGCTGCTCGAGGGGACCTTACAAAGTGCTATAGCAGATCTTTGCTTCTATTAGTTATAACTTTAAGTATATATAGCAAGAATTATAGTCACATAACTGGGTTGAGGAAAGAAACAGCAGCTTTTATTAGACTGCAACTACGTAAAATGGACTCAATGGAACTTTGTTGCTAGTTAAGTGACATGCTACAAGAATGTAATACTATTTCACCTGGTATGTTCTAAATGCATGCTGATGCAGTACTTCCCTGTGTTAATAAAGGCAAATTACTGCCCATTAGTAATTACTGAGGAACAGGCTATATTTTAAAAAATATATATTTTCAGAGTTAATATGGGAACTTTTAATTTTGTCTTAGGTTAAAGAGGAGGAGAACCTAGATAACTAATTTCAACAATTAAGAACTGTCATCTCTATGCCATGCTACAGTGCAATAAAATTCTAAAATTGAAGGCAATTTCAAAACAACTTGTGATATAGGCTTGCATTCTAAAGTACAAAGTTAAAACTTGAGTTCAAGTCTGCTATAATTTAATTTAAACAATGTTTTATAAATCACAGAAATAGGATTGAAAAGACAGTACCTTGAGAATTTCTTTTTGATACACTGGTCGGCTGTTTATAAAAATGTAGCTTCTTTCTGAGTTCGAATGACCTGTCAAACCTTTATCTGAATCAGGCTTTGGAACAAAGCCACTGAAAGATATCTATAATGATAATGAATATCATTAATTGATCATTAAATAACATTGAATCACATAGAACCTTTAACAAAAATCAAGTAATTTTGGTACATGTGATAAATTGGTAAATATTGGTATATAAATAAATAGGTAAATACAGTTTTTTCAACAATTTTCCATGTAATATTTTACTTTTCAGTTATTACTTATAGAACACAGAATCAAACTGTTGGAAGGGACTTTGAGGAGACCCAATCCATCCATGCCAATTTTAGTTTATTTGATCTGTTATTTATCCAAAATGAATTTGTTTTGGCTCACTTCTTTTGCAGTTTCCTTTTTAAACAGCAGCGACAAAAAAATAAGCCTTTTCTGTGCATCATTTCAAATCAGCATATTTATATTTAGTTTTCCAAATATAGCAATATATACCCATAGATATGCGTATATATAATAAAAAGTTTCTCAAGTTGTATGTTCTTAATATACTGTACTTTGCTCAGCATTAAGAATAAATACATACTTACATACCCCTTATCCTATTCTCTTAAAGAACTTAAAAGAAAGTAAGTTCTGGAATGGTCATCATAGCTGACAATATTTGAATGAACTAAAGATTAAGTATGAGAAGTTAAGAGAAAGGAATATAAAGTTGGTTTATATGTTGTTACTTCTGGAAAACTTTTACGGACTTTCTGCCGACACCAGTAATGAAGAGGATGCTTTGTGGATTTGTTTATTGATAAGAGATGGAATATAGGATGAAAAGAATATTTGTAACATTAGAAGGGGTGAAGAGTCACTAAATGTGTTATACTTGTGATGAAGTTTGGAAATCACTTTTGTATATATTTCTTTTCTAAATTATATCTTACTTTTTTCTCCCCACTCTGTCTCTTTCATTTCTTATTTTTGCATCTTTTATTCTATTTTCTTCTCTTTTTAAAAGTTTAACTTGTACTAGATTTTACTATTATAAGCAAAATACTTAATAAAAGTACATTTTTTTAAAAAAAGAACAAGGCTGAATTGCTGAGAAATAAGTCTATTGCAACTAATCAATCAGCCTGACATCAATATCTGGGAAGATCCTGGAAGAGATAATCAACAGATTATCAACAGATGTGAGGACACATGTATCCATCCCATCAAGCCCAAAGAAAGTCTGGAATGGTACAGAATGAGCCTGGGCTGTGGGCAAGGGGTTGGACTAGAAGACCTCCAAAATCCCCTCCAACTCTGTTATTCTATGTTCTAGAATATATAGAAAATATATAGAAGTAACTAGACTCAACCCTTCCAAGACCGAGTGGCTGTGGCTGCCGGCGTCCCGGTATAGCCAGCTGGCGCCATTGCTGGTTATTGCGGGCAAATCACTGGCCCCCACGGAAAGGGCTCGCAACTTGGGTGTCCTCCTGGACTCACGGCTGTCTTTAGAAGAGCATACGACGGCCGTGGCCAGGGGGGCTTTCTATCAGATTCGTCTGATGTGCCAGTTGCGCCCCTTTCTAGATCGGAACTCCTTATGCACAGTCACTCAAGCACTCGTCACTTCACGTCTGGACTACTGTTAACACTCTCTACATGGGGCTCCCCTTGGGGTGCACCTAGAGGCTCCAACTGGTGCAGAATGTGGCCGTGCGGGGGATTATGGGAGCGACAGGGCACTCCCATGTGACACCTCTCCTGCATGAACTGCATTGGCTCCCAGTGGACTTCCGGGTGCGCTTCAAGGTGTTGGTGACTACCTTTAAAGCACTCCATGGCTTAGGGCTGGGGTATTTACGGGACCGCCTTCTGCCACCAATTGCCTCCCATCGGCCAGTTCGCTCCCACAGAGAGGGCCTCCTCAGGGTGCCGTCGGCTAGACAATGTTGGCTGGCGACCCCCAGGGGGAGAGCCTTCTCTGTGGTGGCACCCACCCTCTGGAATGACCTCCCCCCAGAGATACGAGTGATCCCAGACCTCCAGACTTTTTGGCGGGCCCTTAAAACTCATTTCTTCCAGTTTGCTGGGCTGACCTGACTCCATGTTTTCGTTTTAAAGTTTTGATACTGATTTTAATTCGAATTATCTTAACTTTTGTATATAATGTTTTTTAGTTGGCTGTTTGCCGCCCTGAGTCCAGAAGGAGAATGGCGATATAAAAATTTAATAAATAATTTGTGGTTTTTTTAAAATTGATTTATATGCCGCCCTTCTCCGGAGACTCAGGGCGGATAAATAAAATAATTTAAAAAGCAAAAGGCCGAGATACTGAGAATTAAGCCCACTGCAACTTCAATTATCTCTAGGTGATGGGGGACGATCATAAATTAGGAAGCATTCCTTCAGATGACTTGGATTCAAGCAATTTAAGAACTTAAAAATAATATAGCACAGCAGTGGCACAGAGAGAAAAAATAAAGACAGTTTGATCTTTGGGATTATTCTGTACGTTCTCTGGGGGATTTTTTGATTAGTATGTTTTCAGAAAATTTATTAAAATATGGATGTTTTAATGTTTATGTTATTGTAAAACCATTACTCAAAGACAACTCAAATGACAACAAATGAAATGTAAATAATATTAAGTTGAACTAATATGAGGAATAAATAATTTATGTAAAGTCTTAGAAACTTAACTCCAGATCTTCACGGTGCTGTTCAAAAGGTACCATGTTCTTCATAATAGCAGGTCCCACTACTTCCATGAAAGCCATTTTATGATCTAGTACTCTGTTCTTCTGCCATATGATTGTCTGAAAGCCAAATTTATAACATTAAATACACACACACACACACACACGAACAAGATCTACTCACAAACATAGGTATGGAATGGCACACTTGTCCTGGGTTGTTAACATTCTGTTCCTAAACACATGTGCTTTCTTTTGAGTACAGCATATTCTGTTGTTCCTTTGGTATATATTGTGTAGCAAATGGTCTGTCGGTCTAGAGTTCCTTACCTATTTTATTGTCTAGTGACAGATTTTTAACAACCGGGAAGTCTACAAATACGCAATTGTATAACCCTTTAAAAAATCTACAATGATTTTGGCTTTTTGATTCACAAATACCATCGGTATGACTTGAGAAAGAAGTTAGTCAATACATTCATTACTTCAATACATTCATTACAAAACAGTAATTAATAATATTGGAAACAGAACAGTTGAATGTTAGTACTGCACACATGGTAAAATGTATGCAGATAGAAATCTCACCTAATTCTAGTACTTGAATTACTACAGAATCCTAGTCATTTTCCAACTGAGTTAAATTTTAGTATAATAGTCCAGCAATAAATATATAAATATACAAATAAATACACACACACACACCAAATTCTACCTCATTAAGAAATTCATATGTTCAGTTCATATTAAACCAAGTTTACAAAGCATAAAATACAGACAAGGTTTACGCTATTTGTTTAAAGCATGGCATTCAAGTTACAATATGCAAAAAACAAAATTTTTTCGTTGTTCTATTAGACTGATTGTAAATACAATGTATTTATAATGTAAATACAAATACAATGATCATTTTTGTAAAATTATTTTCAAAAAGGTAAAATAATAAAACAGTCAAAGTTAGCAGAATTGCATACACACTGCTTTCAATTTTACTTCACTTCATGCATTTATTGTAATCATTATATGGAAATAAAGAAAAAGAAAGTGGTATTTGGCAGTTTTTGTACAAATCTGAATGAAATTTACATAGGACAGTTAATAAAGTTAAATTATTGTTGCATATTTTATTGGCAACTCATGAATTCATTTGTAACAATTCTTTAGCGGTAAATAATTATCATATACAGAAGAAACATTTACATTTCTTTTATGCTCAGAAATTCCCAATTCTAACACCTACTGCTTAGTATAGCAGTAATAGTAAATACATACAAATCCAATAAATCTACTTTCCAATCTATAGGGACTATTTAAATTGTCTATGACTGAAGTTAAACTAGCACTTAGATCATTATCAAGAATGAAAGCTACAGGAAATCATGGAAAATTGACAGAAATATGGCAAGCAATATAAAACTTTCAGTAAAAGAGCTAACCAAGCTATGCTAACAAATCTGGCGAATGACACAGTCTCCAAGAGAGTGGAAGAGGTAAATCAATATTCCAATACAGAAAAAAAGAGACTTAGATAGGAGGCAGAATGAGCAAGCTAATATACAATAGTCTTAATTTCACATAAAAAAGGCTTTGGATCATCCAAATAGAGCATGGAAAAGGGGATGGCACATGTTCAAACTGACTTAAAAAATGGCAAGGAAGAAAAGACACTGCACAACTGAGAAAGTCAAAGAATACAAAAATACGTCAATGTGTGCTTCATATTGAAAAGCCTTTGATTATATTGATATCGAAAAGCCTTTTATTATGTTTATCATGTCATACTATGAAATGTCCTTAGAAAAATAAGAAAGCCAGAACATCTCAGTGTTGTCATTTGAAACCTATAAATAAATCAGAAAGCCACAATAGAGCAGAACATAGGAAAACAGACTGGATTCAGGTCAGAAAGAATAGGCCATAAACTCTCCTCTTATTCAATCAATATGCAGAATATATATTGAGGGAATTTGGATTAAAAGAAAATGAATATGGTTTTCAATTGGAGGAAAAATAACCGTATCAAATATCAATAACCAATGCTATGCTGGTGACACTATTCTAATAGTTGAAAGTTCAAATGATTTGCAAGCTTTAGTAATGAAAGTCAAGGAATACAGTGAAAAAAATGGATTAACATTAAATATAAAGAAGACACAGGCCCAGAAACCAGGCTTAGAACTGACAGAAGTTATAGCGTCTGGGTTCTCCCTTTTAGGATTAAATATTAACAGAAAGGAACCAGGACTTAACAAATACTCTGCAGATTAATACTTGATAGAGTAGCCATGAAGGCCTTGGAAAAGGCATTCAGATGCTGAGATCAGGATCATGAAAGCAATGGTTTCCCCACAACATTATGGAAGTGCAAGTTGGACTCTGAAGAAGAGGCTGGAATATTACGGATAATCAAAACTCTCTGAATAAATCAATTCAGAATTCTCATTCAAGTCTCAAATTGGCACATTTTGGACACATTATGCGAAGACCATTTTTTTTTGAAGAAACCGACAGTGATGGAAGTGGTAGGAAATAGAATCAGAAGAGGATAATCACCAGCAAGGTAGATGGATTCTGTTACAGCATCAATGGATGCAACTATGGAAGATGTGAAGAATCAGACTGGAGAAAATCTATGTAGTTGTTAGGAGCTGACATCAACTTTAGAGCAATGAATGAATGGATGGGTTTCAGAATCACTGGATTTTCCTTCTATACCAGAGAACGCCTACTAAATCCATCTGAGTTGCAGCAAGATTCTTGCATATGCAAAATCTCCTATATATAATGTGATTAATGAATCTTTAATTAATTATTAGGGATACACAATCTACACACTTTAAAATTGAGGTGTAATATAATTATGCCAGAAAGAAAATAATAAAGTCCTGCAATCTTGTAACAACGGAAGTAATTGTTTGGGATAAAAATAATCATGGATTAAGCTATGGGAATTAAAAATCTTAATAATTAAACATTTCGTTAAATTAGTTTAGTTTAATCAGCTACACTGCATGCAAATTAAGATGCATGTGATACAACTCACAGTGAGGAACAGAAAGCAGGCCAACTCTGGAGCAGGGCAACCTGCTAAATACAAAACTCAGAGAACAAATGCACTTAATGTCCTAGGCATTTATGTTTACTTTTTAATCCTAGACTGGTACCATTTCTAATTAAGATTCATAGTCTTACTGAATTTTTAAACTTTTGATAAAGTACTGAAGTACATTTACGATTTTTCATTCTATCTCACAACAGGTTTCCTGAACTGTTTGATTTATAGCCTTGATTATGCTCTGAAGATTATGCTATAAATACATTGTCACACACCCCCGTATTTTCTAGGTCATATAAATCTGGGGATCATGATGAGCCAAGAATGAATCTGACTCTAGGCAGTATGATGACACTGCAAAAGTACGCTATCAAAATATACTATTACATACAGACCATCTTAGCTTTAGTGAATGCTAGCCAAATATATCTTGCCTTCTCTCTGTTTCATTGAAGATTATAAGAACTGACAGTTTATGAAGTGGGCCAGAACAGCCATTGGTATTAAGCATTGGGGGCATCTTCCCCAGGTAAAACCCATCCTCTGGCTCTTATTTAAATGTCCCCTGTCCATCATCACTTAGATGTAACCACCCACCCCAATCCTCCAGATATTTCATTCTCACCAAGGCTCAAGGTTGACTCAGCCTTCCATCCTTTCTAAGGTAGGTAAATTGAGGACCCAGTTTGTGGGGGCAATAAGCTGACTTTGTATAAATATACAAAAGTATGAGGGCTATTGCTTAGCGCATTGTAAGCCGCCCTGAGCCTCCGGAGAAGGGCGGCATATAAATCAAATTAAAAAAAAAATACCCTTTAACTGTGGCCTCCTGCTTCCTTTACCTGGGGCGGGGTGTGTGTGTGTCCTCCATCCCAAACACACAACCCAGATACCCAGAGTCAACCTGGGGGTACGGGGTAGTAGCAGGACATGCAATGCTTCAGCGCTTGTTTTCAGCACAAATGGGATCCCAACCATATTATGTTAAATAAAATTAAAATGAAATCTAATTAAGTTTATGACTTAGGCCATCCACTTTTATTATTGGAATATAGAACCTGGGTCATCAAATGTTCAGTGTATTCCTTGACCCTCTAAAACGTAAGCACTCCAGAAAAGAAGCTATTTTCTGCATTCATTTTGTTTCATAGGAAGCCCAGTGAATACTTCAATAGGTAATCCAGTAGATACTAGCATCTGTGTACCATGCTAAAATATAAATCCTAATTTAGTTCATCAGAATTGACAGCTGGTTTATGAAACTGATGTGTTGGGGGAGTCTACTAATCATAGTTCCTAGTTTGGATGAAACAGAACAGATGCCTAAGCATAGCTTTCTGATTTTCCTCACTGTTGACGCAAAAATGGGTCATATTTGAATGGGTATATTCATATTGTACAATTCTGATTTCCTGAACAGATTCTTAATTTTTTTTTTGCTTGGCACTAAATAGAACATAGCCATTAAGGTTTTAATCCTAACTCAACTCAACTTGCAATGTACTCCAGAGTAAAAGTATCTCACTTTTTTTTATGTAAGAAAGCCACTTCTAGTCCCGATAGATTGCTTAAGAGGCCAGATCTAGTCCACAGATTGCCAGATGGACATAACTGTTTTAAAAGTACTAATTTTAGAAACTTGTGTTAAAAATTTGCAAGCAGATGAGACCATGTGCACCACTGAAAGCTAATGCCTGATGAAAAATAATACTATCATCAGGAGTTGTTTGGATCCATAGAAGCACTGCAAAGTACTTGTAAATTCCATAGATGAATTCAGTGTCCTCAATTAACAATTAAAATAACATTGGTTATTTCTTAGCATACTTTGTGTTACAAATCTCAAATCACAGCACAGGGTACTATCAACTGGGACAGTAATAAATCCTTAGGTCTGCTCTGCAGGATTTGAAAATTAATTTTCCTATTGAATTTTCCCACTGTCAGTGCTAAGAACAGATTCTGCCAGGACTGGCAGACTCAGATTTCTCCTTGCTCATCTGAACCCTTCTTTTGAAAGGGGAGGTATTCTGGAGAAGCAGATGACAGAAAAGATTTGGACAGATGAGATGGCTAGTGAAAGAGACCACTAGAGATCCAAAACCAAAAGGAGTGCAGACTGCTGAGCCACTGCATGAATAATTCTAGCAAAGATAAGCAAAAAACAATCACATCCTACTAAAAATTAAGACTCCCCTTTTCCATAGCAGAGGAAGCAGAGTAAACAACATTGACATGAAAAAAGTGTGAAACCCAGAAAATACAAATTGCAGGTTTGTTCTGTAAAAAGTTATTTGTTTGTTCTCATCTCATCCAGTCTCTCATAGCTTCCATATATTGAATAAGGACCTCCACCAGTGGTGAAATGTAAAATTTGTTACTACCGGTTCTGTGGGTGTGGCTTGGTGGTGGTGGGGTAATGTGACTGGGTGGGCGTGGCCAACCTTTTTTTAAAAAAAACTTTTAAAAGCATTTTTCCTACAACCTCTTTGGCTGATGAGGTTGTAGAAAAAATGCTTTTAAAAGCCTCTGACGATCCCAGTTGAGCCACGCAATCATCAGAGGCTTTTTTTTTTTAACTTTTAAAAGCATTTTTTCTGCTGAAGAGGTTGTAGAAAAAATGCTTTTAAAAGTAAAAAAAAAAGGCCTCTGATGATTGCGCTGCTCAGCTGGGCATGGGGGGGGGGGCACGCAGGGATTTTTGCTATCGGTTCTCTGAACCACTACCCGCCATCGCTATCGGATCGGGCGATCTGGTCCGAAGTGGGAGCATTTCGCCCCTGACCTCCACTATATTATTGCTGATGTGAAGTGACAGGGTATAAGTAGATATTAACATAAAAGATGATGCTTCATTCAAAATCAATGGATGGACATTTCTAGCAGTTACATATAGATGTTAAAATAATATGGATAGTCAACCTTGAGATACTTTACACAGGAACAACCATGAGTATTCCTCTCCTGTAACTATGGCCTGAAACTCTCTATCAGAAACACCATAAAGAACACTCTTACTTCTTGTACAATCTAGAAGGCTATCACGGCTGATGATATTTAACACTATTTGGAAATCTATTAGGTCTGAACCTAATTGGGAGGAATTAAGATATTCTGCTTCATCTACCCCACTGCATTCTACAAAGCTTCTTCCAAAAAGGGCATCCTGGAGACAGGGTTGCCCCTGGTTCGCACCAGTTTTATAATAAAACTGGAGGGAGGCTCCGCCCACCAACCACGACATCATCAGTATGCTTCTGCACATGCACAGAAGAGCACACAGCCCTGTTGCGAACTGGTAGTAAAGATAAGTAGAACCCACTCCTGGACAGGACATGGTTGGATTCAGAAATAACTTCAGGAGTAGATACATTATTGCTTCCATCAAGGTAGATGGTAGCACTTCTTATAAAGAAGCACTTTTCATATACTGTATCCAACTAGAAATCTCCTAGTTACCAAAAGGAGCCAAGCAGGATCCACCCCCTACCCTAAAAAGTAGAGCTAATATTATTTAAAAAACTCTACTATTTTCTTGGATTCCACAAATTGAAAACATTTTCAGATAACCTTGCAATATTTTTCCCCAAACTACTCACTATATTCTATCCAAGTGACATCCACTTTTGAGCTAAAAACAAGTGATTTATTCATATGGAATCTCACAAATATGTTACAGCAGAGTGCAGGAGAATTATTCCACTTAACTCTTCCTGAAAACATTCTGGGTAATCTTGAACAGAATGGTGCTGCTGAATGAGAATTTGTAGATGCAATATACACAGAGTAGAATAACCACTTTGTAGCTCTTATTACCACAGTATGTATTTATTTATGTATGCATGCATGCATGTATGTATGTATGTACGTACGTAAACTGTATGCACATCTCCTGTATAAGGTGACTTTGGGCAGCATTATATAACATAGAAATGTTAGTATGTCATGTTCCTCTGACCATATACAGTCTTTGTCTTCTAATATTCTATGCTCCAAGAAATTCTGTCACTTCACTTCTTGGAGTTTCCTGGCAAAGTATTAGGAAATACGTTGGCCTGCATGCTGTCCCTTTCCAGATCTCCAATCTAGTATTTTGTCTGAGGGCAGGAAGGTGACAGAGTATACCACTCATCACTCTCAAAGCTTCTGCCTCTAGGCATCATCTCTCTCTCTCTCTTTGCACCCATCTACCAGTTAAGACTAAAACAAAAAAAGGCAGGTATTACAATCCGTTGTGTCCTATGGAAGATGTCTCCAAGACAATTTGTACATGATACAAATGGAATTCAAATTCAAATGGTAATTCTTGATCAGTGCCAATTCGTAATCAGAGCCAACAAGGAAATATATAAAAAAAGGAGTATTTTCTCTTGCCTTTTTCTATGCGAAAAAGAAAAATTGACTGATATCCCAGAATAACGTTCAGCAACTAATATTTGTGTAACCAAACACAGGAGCAGACAAATACAAAAATGAAAAAAGCCCACAAATTTCTTATGGTATTTGACAAAGACGTTTGCTCTTTCCCACAGGATTTTAAAATAATTTATATACCCTGCAAGATCTGAAGAAACACATTTTCACATTTTACATTGAACCTACTACTATATGTGCAAGCAGCTAATATAATTTTCTGCTGTAAATGCTATGCTGCCGTTTGAAAAATGTGATGGATGAGAAACAAGATGAGTGAAGGAACTAGTAATAGGATACAAAAATGTCACCTTTAGGTCAACACTTCACATTCAACCTGTTGGGGGGTGTTGTTGTTACATTAAATATTTAACAGCTGAGAGACAGTAAGATGAGTTGGTCTCAGTCATTTCCTAGTAGACAGGTGTCCATCTTCTCCACATACGCTTACTAATCAATAAGATTTTCCTATGCTAGTAAACAAGCTTCCTCTTTCCTTTTTCACATAGATATGCACTCTCATTTTTTTCATGCAAAACATTCCCATTAATGCTATTTTAGTAGGACCCTGTGGAAAGCAACTAAAATCCTGGTATTTCCGTCTTGTGTTAAAATATCTACATGACATCAGAAATCCAGTTGTTATAGTTAGCCACAAGCTGCCATCTCAATTTGTTATATCATTTCAAAAGGAAAAAAGTCTGACAACTCAGTTGTACAAATACCCTTCCATAGGCTCCCATTTTGGAATGGACTGAATTAAGACAACTTTAATCCTAATTTGCTTCACACTTACAAAATATAAGCAGCAATTCTTGTGTGTACTCAATCAACCTTGCTATCGTTACTAGTAATTTTACTAATTTGAAATATTTTAAGTGGCAAAGAATTTGAAACTGTTTTCTCCAAACACAAATGGGAATTCAGATTCCTAGAAGTCACCTCCTTCATAGAGCAAAAAGCAGCTAAAATTTCCAGGTAGTGAAAATACAGTAGGATTTTTTTTTACATTAACAGGCTGGAAATAAATATCTAATACTCCCAATCTTTTCTGCTTCCAATTACAGAAACCTAAAAAAAAAACATAATAAAAATGATAAGAAATGACCTCCCTCTGATCATTATATTATTCAGTTTGCTTTCAAGGAACATGATGATGAAAGAGGAAAAATACCTCTTTCTAACACAACCACACTGGCAGGAGTATCAACATTATCAGTATTCAAAGAATGTCTTGGCAGGATAAACCTTCACAAAAAGATGACACACAACCTAATCTAGGGTGTCAAAATAGCAGTAGTTCAAGGGTTGTCTGTTCAGCAAACCATTATTTAACACAAAACGAAACATTCTTTAGAAAAAAATACAATTATCCCAGGTTTTCAGGTTCAATAATATGAAAATATCAAGAAGATTACTAAGAAAACAAGTCAAGGGGCATTCTGTTAGTTTGTCAATCTATGGCAGGGGTGTCAAACTCACGGCATCACAGCGGCATCATGTGACATATCAGGACTTTTTTCCTTCACTAAACTGGACGTGGGTGTGGCCAGCATGTGACGGCCCTGATTTATGGGGAAAAGGAGGGAGGGTATAAAAGCACACACAGTGCTTTAAAAAGTTTTCAAAAATGAAATGAAAAGGAAGAGGGGTGAAGATATGGAATAATATCAATCTAGTGACTGTTTGCGTTCCTTGTGTTCTTAACCATTCTTAATGCACTAGAGCTAAGGAAACATTCCTACCAATTGTGATTACACCACAGTTATGCATTATTTCAATACATCTTAGAGAAGGAGGCTGGTCACAGGAGATCATATATGATTTCTGATATCAACCAATGACAACAATATATTTCTCCAACTTCCAATTACAGGGAATAGTAACATTTATGAATATTCTGGTTTTATTCTCAGAACAATGTTCCTAATATGTTTGCAGAAAATACATATTTATTGTAAAGTCCACATATATCTCCAGAAACAACAGTGCCATAAACGCATCAGCCAAATTTCTATAGAACATTACATACCTGAAGATTCCAAAAGAGGATAAATATGTGTTAATATGTCATAAATTAATTTATCACATCATGTACCATGTGCTGAAAGCATTATATGTAAGAGGAAAGTTCAGAGCCATTTTTAGAACAGTAAAGCAAGATATAAGGCAACAATGAAGTGTGGTATGCTCTATTCACTATTTATTTATTTACTTAGGAGATCTAGATGACTACCTAACTCCCTAATTGTGACATTTAATAGCTATATCTTTTTTATTTGTAATTTTATTAAAAATTAAAATTTTAATTTAAAAATTAAAATGATAAAAAAATCAATACAAACTAAACATAAAAGTTTTCTTTTATTTTTTATTTTCTTTCCAAAATTTTATTTCAAAGCCATCTGGATCTTTACTCTATTTGTAACCTTCCAAAATCAAAATTCTAATGCTTCTTTGGCTGTTTTTCCTAATGCCTTCTTTAAAAAAAATTATACTTATATTTAAAATTTCTTTCATTAAGGATGAAGGGAACTCACCGCGTCTGTCAATCCAAATGATCCTAATAGCTGAAAAGCAGTTTGTCCAGAGAAGAATTACGAAGAGTCATCTACTCGCTGGCTCTATATTCCACTACAGTTGGCTCTGCTTTTAGCTAGTCAGCTATGTCCAATTCAACATTACACTCCTATCCATTCCATTCCCTAGCTCAACTATTTTTCCATTTTGTTGTTGTCAGTTGGCAATCCATGTGTACTGCATATGTATAATTATATAATGTATAATGTCCAATGAGTTGCCCCAGCACAATTCCATAATTTTCCCTAAATACTTTTGTACTTCTGCAATATTGACTTGTTACCCATCCCTATATTACATCAGTGCCTCAGTTTTGTTCATATTAATTCTGTGGCTGCATACATGCCTGTATATAAGAAACTGAGAGACATGTTCATAATATGTAAAACTTTGAATGGCTTTTCTGCCACATGATGAAAGAATTTACAATAACATTCAAAGGGTAAATTTAATTCAATGTTTCAAACATTCAAAGGCTTGATGTAGGAGATGAGCCTGAGAGACAAGTCGAACGCATCATCAGTCATGAGTTCCTTTGTGCCCACAAGAATTCTAAGTTCAGCCCACCTTGAATTCCTTATCTAGTGCCAAATTGCTTTGACTGTTAGTTCAGATTCTTGTAGAGATCCTAAGCTTGCAACAAATCTTTATATCCATTTGAACTGCCTGGATCTCTCAATTTCCCTGGCACTTGACACTTACTGTATAATACAATTTCAGATTCAGAAACATAACCGTAGTATCTTGTCTAACATTTTTCTCTTTCATTTCCAACCAGCTATTTCACTTCTTTCTATATAAAGAAGATGGATTCAGGATTAGAATGTATACAGATTAACAGATTGCCATGAGTCCTATATTGCAACTAGACTTTTTTCATTATACCAATATAAACTCCTAAGCTACCAATTTCAAAAACGTTTCAAGATTGTCCATGATCTCTAACCTTCATACTACTCTAATTATTCATTTAGATGTCTAATTTCAGTCTTTTATAATATCCTATATCTTATTTTATCTTCTATGCTATAAATGTATAGATGCACTCAAGTAAAAGTGTCACTTATTAAAGAAGAAAAAATGAAAAGCTAAGACAATGTCCTTCAAACTGTGGGAGAAAAAAAGCATATACAAAGAATATATAAACCTGAGCACTAGAACAAAAGGAAAATAAAATATAAAGAGCAGTCTAAATGTGCTCTTACTTAACCAAAACCTATACCTTTTATTCAGATCAGTTTATTGTATCTGAACAAAATGATGGTAGTAAAAACCACGGAATACAAAGGTTCTCCCTCCGTAATAATTAAATGAATTTGTCAATTAAAGGTCCATTCTGGCTATTTATTTTGTTTTGTTCCAATTAGTGCCATAGCTAATGAGCGACCTCTTGTGTTAAAGTTTTAAAACTATGCTTTCAATAACCATATTAACAATAAAAAAAAGCAACAGGCTGAAATCAACAATTTTGCAACTTGTTAGTACTGAATCTAAATTACGTAAAATAATTTGACCTTTTGCTCAGATCTGATTATTCATCACCTGTGAAAATATCTCCAATTTTATGACACTACAGTTCTCAATAGTAAATGTTTGCTGCTATTCCAAATCTTCTTCTCATTATTCTTGGGTTGCTCCTACAGCATTGGCATGAAACATTTTATTTCCTCCTTAACTGAAGCCATTTTTTTAAAAAAAAGGATGCATTGGTGAAAATAGAGGAAATAGCTACAAATATAAGATTATGTTGTCTGGACCCATTCCAAGAAATTCAAGGGGGGGGAAGAAGAAAAATAAGATGATCAAACATTGCCTGGTAGCATATATTACACATTTCCTGAATTTGTGGCCAAAAACACACATATATAATCTGTGTTTAACCTTTAATTTTCAAGTTTCTATACCCAGTTTACCCTAAAGGCTATGAATGCATCTTATATTTTGACCCTAACTTGAGTAAAAACTCAAAGTTATATCCCCAACAATGTATAGAAATATTTGTCATTTTTTTCCTTTAACTGTGTTCAGAGGTGTAATTTTTTTCTGCATTATCATCTCAATGCCATGGAGCTCCTCAAAACCAACTTGGACCATGAACAAATCAGCTGAAGATAAAATAAGCAATTTGATGGGGGACAGGGAGGTAACTTTCCATTGCAGCAAATGTTTCTAAACAATTGTGAATTGGATTTATTTAGCCCTAAGATTGCTTTAGCTCTCAGTAAATGTACATGATCAATGTTCTTTCCAGGATCATATTTCTTTTTCATTAAAGAATATTACCTAAAATTTTCAAAAACTAAACATACACAAACATATATAAAAATAAGCATTTTTGCAAGAGTAGGAACATGAAATATTTTAATTTCATCTGCCCAATAGATGTCACTCTTGTCTTTGAGATAACCATGCAGAGATTATGGCAGGGCTCGTTATTGAAAAGTAAAACCAGATTTTGATTATGAGAAGCAGCAATTTTATAAATTTATTACCTTGTTATGCGTAAACATTATCCTCAGTTCTGGTTTTATAATGCCATAGGCCATCAACATCTTCTGAGTTTTTTTAATTTCTTCCTTACATTTCTTATCTGTAGAATAAAACTGTTTTCTTACAGGCAGATTCTTGAACAGCTTTTGAACTGTTACAGTTGTCCCTACCAAGAAGAGCAATGGAGAAGAAAAGCAAAGAAAATTAACTTACAGAGACGCTCTTTTGCTTCTATTAATATATCCTTTTATTCTTTTAAACTGTTGATAAGTGCCTTTAATAACAGCATCCCACAGACTTTGACCTTGGCTGCTTCAATCAGTTCTGATGATAATTTGTCCTTTTAGCTCTTTAAATTGAGACATATTGACGTATTTGTAGTAAGGTATACCAAAAAGAGCCAGGCTAGTGAAGTGATTAGAATACAGTATAGCACAGGCTAACTCTGCTCACTGTCAGGAGTTCAATCCTGACTGGCTCAAGCCTTCCATCTATCCGAGGTCAGTAAATTGAGGACCCAGATTGTTGGGGGCAATATGCTGACTCTGTAAACCATTTAGAAAGTGCTGTAAAGTACTATGAAGTCTAAGTGCTATTGCTATTGCTAAAAGCTGTATTATATCAGCAAAAAATAATATGTAAATAAGCAGAGATTCTCAAATTTTGCAATCCATGAGTCACTAAAATTTCAAAGAAGACTGACCCTTTTCATCCTTTCGATGCCGTAAATTCTGAGAAATTTTAAATTCAGTTCAAATTTTAAAATGTTATCCAACTGTTACTCTGTTAAATCTTAGGTATTCATGGCCTTGAACGAATGATCTAAAGAGAGAGAACTGTATAAAGGGTCTAAATGCCATACCTGTTCCAAGATGAGATGGCTTCTGAGAAATTATATGACCGCTTGTATCAAAATTGTACTGGGTGCTAAAATCATCAGCAGCTGTCCTTGTTGTAATAGAAACCTAACAATAAAGAATTTAATGTCAAGTAAACAATCAGGAAAAGATATAAGTACATTCTATTACCTATGTAATTCACACAAACCATGATGAAGATAATTAATTATTATTTATTAAACTTGTACAAATCTCAACAATTCTTTGCGGCTTACAATATCATGATAATCAATAATGGTAGTTCCTAGAAATGTAAAAATCATTCAGAGAAGGCATTCTTGAGAGATACATCTTCTGCACATTTAAACAACCTGGAAAGGGCTTTGACACAGCGTCACTTGATCTTTAGGAGAAAATAATACTTTGATGTTGCAAGGTATTACCACAAGTCAAGTAATCCTCAAATCCCACACAAGATCTAATTGTTTTATGAGTCTTCTAGGAGCAGAAGCAATGTGTTTCTAAATACCAACTTATAGAGTGCCAGTAATGATTATTTATCTTATAAGAAATACAGTTTTCTGCCTCTGAATCAAGATCTTTTAATATTCCTCTTGGATCTGTACTGTGTTTCAGTTTATATACAAATGTGTTGCTAGATGGTTATGCAGATTATAAATGTAAAAAGCATTTTTATATTGTCATATTTAGATGTACAATTCCATTTTTGTGCACTGTATTGTCTAAGTGCTTTTTTGTTCATCTCAAATTTCAGGATGCCTTTGAAAATGAAGGGAATTGCAACATTGAAAACTACTCTGAAATACAAAAGAGCATTCACAGCCTGTCCAAATACACCTAAGGTCAACAACCACAAAAAAAAGTGTGTATTTTCCACAAAAATATCCATCTTGGTTTGGTTGGATGCTTGAGTACATGGCTCAGCCAGAGCCTCCATATTTATTTAAAAAAGCCAAATTTCTATGTTGTGTTTAGCTTGCTAAGCATTTGGTGTTTACTAGACTCTGCTGAGGCCAATCCATCCTATTGTTGGTGGAATTTTAAGAGTGGAGGGAGTAATAAAAATGTTTATGTTGATCTCATTTGGTTTGTTAAAACATTAGCACAAATGCACTTTGCCTATGATCATGTGCCCTATTGATTCAGTTCATGATGCAGTTGCTATTTACCCATATTATTATTCTGGCCTCTTTGTGTGTTAATTTGTTTGGCTTGTTTGCTGTTGATTTTTGTCTCTTTTGTCCAATTGGCCCTTCAAATACTGTACTTTTTTTTTGACTAAGCAAAGATTGTTCCTTTCTGTTCTTTGCTGAATTTTTTAAGATAGAAATACAAGTAGGGCATAATTGGCCTGAATAGAGCTGCTTTTTTCTTATTTCACTAAGGGTCAGCAAGACTCATGCAGCAGCTATGTGCAAACTGCTTTTGTTTTGGCAAGCATTCATCAAAGTACCTGCCCTCCCCCCGAAAAAATGTTGAATTGTAGAAAAATGGATAAGAAAAAACAGAAGGAAGGAAGGAAGGAAGGAAGGAAGGAAGGAAGGAAGGAAGGAA
>WNWU01000006.1:39992566-40035202 GCA_012654045.1 Ptyas mucosa | reverse complement strand
GAAGGAAGGAAGGAAGGAAGGAAGGAAGGAAGGAAGGAAGGAAGGAAGGACCAGTATATCGTGTGTATTGGGATTTTGTTCCTCCTTGAATTTCAGACAGCCTACCCTGAAAATACCTGAAAATTACCCTGAAAAAAATATGGGAGATAAGCTGTGTGTTCTTTATAAAAAAATGACAAGGTTTATTTCATATTTTCTCAATTAGCATCTGATAATTGCAGTCAGAATTCAGCAATGTCTTCTTCTCAGGTTTCTACTTAACCGTTGGGCAAAACCTGTATCCTCTTCATAAATTTACATTGCCCCTCAACACCCCCCCTCCCCCCCAAAGTTACGAACATGGAATCAGTAACGGGAGTTAAAACAGCCAAGATGGAAATATAAGTGTCTGCTCAAAATTACTCCTTTTCATACATGTGTCAACTTTGAGGGCAGGGCTGTGACCATTATCTTGTCATTTTTGAAATCCTCTACAGATACACTCTGCAGACACTGTACTTAGAAAGAAGTGGGACTGTACCAGTGGTGGGTTTCTACTGCCACTGAACTGGTAGCGGTGGTGGAAGGCTCCGTCCACCACCCAGACGTCATCATGGACGCATGCACAGAAGTGTCACGTGCTTGCGTTCACAGTTCCGAACCAGTAGCGAAGGTAAGTGAAACCCACTACTGGATTGTACATGCAAACCCCAGCAGATACACTCTCCCAATAGGCAATAGGCCAATACCTTAAAATCAAATGGATTAATGTTTCATTTTTTCAGAATTGCAGAATTTAGATTATAAAACAGACACAAAAGCTGGTAACTATATTAACCTTTTACCTGTGATATGCTACAAATGGAGCCCAGAGCTTCGCCACGAAAACCATATGTGCTCAAGCTTTCAAGGTCCTCAGAAGAGCTTATTTTTGATGTGTAGTGCTTCATTGCCATCACAGGAACATCAACTGCCTTAATCCCATTACCATTATCTCGTACTTCAATCTTTTCAAAACCATAGTTCTCCTACATAAAGAAAACATTTATTAATTTCAAGCGACACAGAACATTTTATGGAGGAGTTTGATTCCAAGAACACCTTTATAGAAAGTGCAATTACCAATTAATAAGGAACAATTCAGTTTTCTGGAACTCTATGATCAATATTTATTGTCAAGTATTAAATACTTGAGGCCAACAATTGATGCCAATTTTCTACCCATTTATCACTTTGGTTGGATGGACAGGTTTTAGGATCCAAATATAATAGAACTCTAATATCTCTGGGAGCAATTATATTGGTTAGAAAAATATGGAATGTAATAGCTCAGTAACGGCCCCATGCTGAGATAGGTGCAAATAAATTTAACAAATAAAAATACCAGTAAGTATCTAATAAAAACAGATTTGATTCTTTTTTCCCATGCTCAATTGACTTCATGGAGAAAATGTGCTAGACAGATTCATGGAAACAACTTCAGGAGGAAGGAGTGCCATTCCAGCTTTAATTCAGAGAGTCAATGGCTTGAACCCACACCATCTTAGATAGAAAAGCCCTGCATATACAATATGTGGGATCATGCTCTAATCTTTTTAAAATTGTGGACAGAATTCTTGAGGATGGAGTATTCAATAATTTGTTTGAAGTTATTGAAGGAAACAATACAGAATTACTGAATTGGCATAGTACATCTGCTTAATTCTAGATGCTGCTGTATTTCAATCCAAAGTGGGCGAAGTTCAGCATGGACAACCACACTGTGTTTGTCAAGAGTCATTATGAAGATGGTAATGGCAAATCCTATCTTGCTGCACTATTGCCACTTCCTTCATTCAAAAAACTACTTTGAGGGCTGATGTAGTTATTATGTGAATGCAGGAAAAGGTGTGTCTCCTTTAAGGAGTTGTTAAGTACAATGAAGATGCCCATGATCAAAAACACCTGTCTACTTCAGACACAAATATTGCCCACATGTAGTTTATTCAAATATCCGACCATGGAATTCTTTAATTTGTATATATTATATTATTAATTAACACATGTGAGTTAGACAGCATCAGAAAAATGTGGGTTAGATAGCATCACTACATGGATTCGTAACTGGTTGACCAACCGCACTCAACATGAAGTCCTCAATGGAACTGCATCTACTTGGAGGGAAGTATGCAATGGAGTACCCTAAGGCTCTGTTTTAGGCTCAGTACTCTTCAACATCTTCATCAATGACTTGGATGAGGGGATAGATGGGGAACTCATCAAATTTGCAGATAACACCAAGCTGGCAGGAATAGCCAACACTCCAGAAGATAGGCTTAAGATACAGAAGGATCTTGACAGACTTGGACATTGGGCGCTATCTAACAAAATGAAATTCAATGGTGAAAAAAGTAAGGTTCTACATTTAGGCAAGAAAAACAAAATGCACAGGTACAGTATATATGGTACCTTGTTCAATAGTAGTAACTGTGAGAGGGATCTTGGAGTCCTAGTGGACAACCATTTAAATATGAGCCAGCAGTGTGCAGCAGCTGCCAAAAAAGCCAACACAGTTCTAGGCTGCATAAACAGAGGGATAGAATCAAGATCACGTGAAGTGTTAATACCAATTTATAATGCCTTGGTAACGCCACACTTGGAATACTGCATTCAGTTTTGGTCGCCACAATGTAAAAAAGATGTTGATGATTAGGGGACTGGAGGCTAAAACATATGAAGAACGGTTGGGTATGTCTTGCTTAATGAAAAGAAAGACTAGTGGTGACATGATAGTAGTGTTCCAATATCTCAGGGGCTGCCACAAAGAAGACAGAGTCAAGCTATTCTCCAAAGCACCTGACGGTAGGACAAGAAGCAATGGGTGGAAACTAATCAAGGAGAGAAGCAACTTAGAACTAAGGAGAAATTTCCTGACAGTTAGAACAATTAATCAATGGAACAACTTGCTGCCAGAAGTTGTAAATGCTCCAACACTGGAAGTTTTTAAGATGTTATACAACCATTTATCTGAAGTGGTGTAGGATTTCCTGCCTAAGCAGAGGGTTGGACTAGAAGACCTCCAAAGTCCCTTCCAACTCTTTTATTCTATTCTATTCTATACTAAAGCTATTCTGCAAAGCTTTCAAGTTGCCATGAGTAGGAGGGAGGGAGAACTGATACAGCTGATTGATTTCCCTAACGGAAGCTACATTCCTTACATGCTTTCTTTCCGCAATCAGAAGGAGGGTGTTGGATTTCACAGCCAGCTAAAGTGGTTAATTGGAGAATGTGATTTATGATATGGCCAGGGAGGAGAGGAGAGACAGGGTCATAGGGGAATGTAAATCTACGTGGGATTAGTTCTAACTGCATCCGAATATTGCCGAAATGGTGCTCCTAATAAATGACTGTATTTCTTTTGAAGTTTGGCTCATGGCTCATTAAGGCATCTTTTGGAAACTTCTATTCCTATTCCTATTCTATATAAACATTTCCTTTGTTGCTCTTTTTGGAAGGAACTATTCCCTTGACCTATATTTAGATTCTAAATCCTACTGAAGTTCATGGAAATAACTGCCTTATAAATAACTAGATAGACAGACAGACAGATAGCACTCATAATATATCTTTTAGAAAGATGGAGTCTCTCAGACTTCATTTCAGTATAGCTCGAGGTCCTGAATTAGAATTGAGCAAATTTAGGTTCAACTCCAGCCTCTGTTCTGAAAAATAATTGGACTTGTCATGACTTCTCCCAAGCCAACCTACTTCACAAAGTTGTTATTGTGGGAAGAAACCTGGAGGGGCGAATGCTACTCAATGCTGTACTATCCTTCTAGAGGGAAAGTGAACTGCATATCAAAATAATAATCATAAACTACTCTGTAAATGACTTCTTTTCAAATTACAATTATCATAATTCTATTACTTTATGCAATATTTTTAAAGAAAAGAATTACTGCCACTTAGTTCTGTTAAGTCAAATTGAGGAAAATGAATATTGTAAAAATATTTGTAAAATGCATTATTTATTTATGTATATTTCATATTTTTACTGCTCCCATCTCCCTCTGAAATCAATCTTTTTTTTTTTCTTTTGCAGTTACAAAAGTCTTCAATTAAGAGTATTTAAGTGAGAGGTTTCCGCTTCCGGTTCCGCTGGCGACAGACTCTGATCGGGCTAGCTCTGGCCCCAGAGTCCGATCCCCCCCATCTGGAGGCCCTTTGGGCCAAGCGCCCCATTATTGGGGCGTTTGCCGTTTGAGGGCGGCTCGCCAGGGGTCCCCTGCCTCACTTCCAGGGGCCGGGAGGCCGATGCTGGCGCGCCCGAGGCTCCAGAGGGGGTGGGAGGCGATCGGCGGCTTTTTTTCGAGGCCGCGGAGGCGCCACAGCGCCTAAGGGGACCGGTGCTAGCTAAGAAGGCACAACGGACTGAACTGACTGATTGGAGAGTGGAGCAGGCATCCTGGAGATGAGGGGGGGGTGGAGTTCCCCCCCCCCTTGTAGTTGGAAAGGTGCCGTGGCAGAGAACTAGGGGGAAGGAGATGGAGTGAAACCCCTTACCTTGCTGACTTTTCCTTGGAGGATGGCTGTGGTAGAGTTTCTTGGAGAGGTCTGGTGGCCTCTCTTCCCGGTAGGCAATGGCGGCAGTCTGACTTCCTGCTTCTTTATTTATGATTGAAGACAACATTCTCCTCTGGCTTCCTGTTTGACCTACTCTATACTTCGGACTCGTTGCTCCTGTAAGCGCCCACTGGTGGATAGTTGAAAAATTACTCTGATTGCTAATCCCTCTTTCTTCTCTGGAGGTTTGTCTTTTGATTTCTCATCTTCTACTGATCTAAGATGGCTAAGGGCCATAAATCAGCAGCAGCTGATATGGAAAAATTTTTGGAAAGACTGGCGATATTGGATCAGAAGTTGGACAAGTTAGATGACATGCAAAAAGGATTATCTGAAATTAAATCTGAAATGACACTTATGAAAAAAGATTTAAATGATGTTCAACAGCTGGCAGAGCAAAATAAGAAGAAGATGGGGGGTCTGGAGGGGGAGGTACGGGCACTCCAGAAGGTGGAGGATGGGAGAGGAAATGCAATGTTAACTTTACAATTGGATAAGATGTCTTATTTTCTCAGGTTCCAAAACGTGGAACAACTTGACCAGGAAAATTTGAGAGAAGTGATGGTTAAAATGTTGGGTGAATTTTTAGAAAGAGATTTGGAGTCTATTGGAAGGGATGTGGACTTGGTGTACAGAGTAAACTCACAATTTGCAATTTTACATAATTTACCAAGAGAGATTCATATTAAATTTGTGAGAAGGGAACTGAGAGATGAGATATTGAGAAAACAAAGACTGGGGGCGCTGGTGTACAGGGGCAAGGAGATCACCATCCTGAAGCAGATTCCCAGACAGGTACGAGAATCAAGAAGAAAATATTATTTTTTATCAAATAAGCTGTACCTCAAGGGAGTAGGTTTTAGGTGGTTGATTCCGGAGGGCTTGATGATTTTTTGGGAGGACAGTAAGAAGAAAATTAATAATGTAACGGAAGCTAAGGCTTTTTTTGACCAACATAAATCCTTCCTAGGTGGAGAAGATACAGGAGCCAAAGAGGGGGAAGTATTAGATGATCAAGGAGCGGAGGCGGACGGAGCTGTTGCGGCCCGGGAGGGGGGGGGAGGCCAGACCATGGTTTTAAGAGCCAGAACTAGGAAATGAAGAAAGGAGGGGAATCTATTGTTTAAGGTTTTTTTAATTGACATTTTTCTTTCTCTCTCTTTTTTTATTGTATTTTGTATAACACTTTTTTTTGTTTATATAATTTTTATATAATCTGGTTGTTTGTTTCGATTTAAGATAATAATGTCTGTTGTGTGAGAAATTAAAAAAAGAAAATAATAATTGAAATATCTTTATATAAAGATATTGAAAATTCAACATATTGTAAACTATAATATTGTATATTTTTAACCAATAAAAACTTTTTATTATAAAAAAAAAAAGAGTATTTAAGTGAAGCAAGTCCTAAAAAATTAATGTGTTTCTGTATAGGTCATGTAGAAACATTGAACGAATATTTTCAATTAAAGCTATTTTCTGTCATTTTGATTAAATACCTATTCCCAGATATTAAAATTTTAAAAATAATCTTCTAAGTCAAAAAGAATAAACAATGAATTTAAGTTAATTTTTCTACATGAAAAGTAATATTTAACTATATGATTATTACAGCGGTGAAATCCACCTACCTTCACTACCGGTTCACAGAGGGTAAAAAATGGGACATAATGTCCCAGCGGGTGGGCAGAACCTCCTGCCGCCGGCCACTGCCAGTTCGTGCGACCCGGATAGATTCGGCAGGATTTCACCGCTGGATTATTACCAATAGAAGATAATATTTACAGCTAAGGGTTGAATTATGGTGTAATTGGTACTCTTTCAGCTTGGTTGTTTTCTTGTGGACATTTCATTGCCAAACTAGGTCATGTTTTCTTGCATATGTTTCATTACAAAACTAGATAACATCAGATGTTACCATCAGATGTATATGTTGCTCATCTCTGAGGCTGATGTTTACTTTTTTGTTTACTTAGGATGTTATGGAATGCTTTAGTTAGTGTACTACGGTTATAGTTTTATAGGTAGTTTCTGAGATGTTTTTGATAAATGGCAGCTTATGCTGGTTGGGCTGTAGTGGTTGAGACATGTCCAGCTGCCCTGTATCTACCACAGAACATAATATTCTACAGAAAAGCCTCAACCACAACACAGGTGATACTAATAAATTAGAATTCTATAGAGATTTAAAAGGAGCAATTAAAATCACAGGATGTTCCACAGAGATCCAAGACAGCATAAGACAAACCATCATAGATCAGAAGAAGATGAGAACAGAATCAACTCAAAGCAGAGGAAACAGCAGTCCTCAAAAACCTAAAGAAAGGCCAAACTATCATTATCCTGTCAGCAGACAAAGGCTGAACCATGATTATCACGGACAGATCACAATATATACAAAAAACCAGACACTTACATCCAGTGAACTACAATCCAACACAAAAACTAGCCAACCAGATCAAGGGAACCTTTAGTGACTTACCCCCCCCCCCAAAAAAAAAGAAATAACAAAAGGAGAACAGTGGTTGATGAAAAGCAGTGACCTCTCCTTCTGTGCTTCTATGGATGCCTCAAAACACAGAATCCGCACGTACTTCTCTACCCGATTGTATCGTTACCAGGATCCCCAACCTGCAATACTAAACTGACAAAAAAGCTTGGACTTCTCACAGAGAGAGACAAATACACTATCAACTCCCCACTACAGAGCTTCTAAGAATCAAAAACCTGACAACAGATGAAGATGAAATCATGGTCTCATTCAATGTCACAAAACTCTTTCTACTCAGAGATTTGGAATTAGCAAACTAATCCATGGAGCACTACTTACATAGCACACCCGACCTAAATAAATACACCAAGATTGAAATTCCCAAACCATGGACTTCATCAACTCTGCTTGACTACATACTTTCAGTTTGACGGACAAATATGCCAACAAATTACCCATTTCATGATTCACAGCAGAGATTGTAAGCGACTCCTACAATCCATATTATTATTATTATTGTTGTTGTTGTTGTTGTTGTTGTTGTTATTTTTATCGGACTTATATGCTGCCCTTTCTCCACAAGGACTCAGGGCGGCTCACAGCAATAAGCAACAAGAAGTCCAAATTAAAATTCAAACAATAAAAGAATCTAAAATTCCCATTAAAACCCCTTCAGTCCAGGCCAGCCTGGCGAAACAACCATGTTTTAAGGTCATGGCGGAAAAAGTTAAGGTTGGGGGCCACCCGGAGCTCCAAGGGGAGCTGATTCCAGAGGGTAGGTGCGCCTACAGAGAAAGCTCGCTCTCTAGAGGCCGTCAGCCAACATTGCTTGGCCAACGGAATCCCAAGTAGGCCCTCTCTGTGTGAGCGCACCGGGCGATGGGGAGCTGTTGCTGGCTACAGGTGATCCGCCAGATACCCCGGGCCTAAGCCATGTAGGAATTTATAGATAAT
Source organism: Ptyas mucosa (assembly GCA_012654045.1). Classification (NCBI taxonomy): domain Eukaryota; kingdom Metazoa; phylum Chordata; class Lepidosauria; order Squamata; family Colubridae; genus Ptyas; species Ptyas mucosa. The sequence goes on along the minus strand of WNWU01000006.1, from coordinate 40,027,176 downwards.
CACCAACACCTTGAACCTCACCCAGAGGGCAACCGGTAGCCAATGCAGGTCACGCAGCAGGGGTGTGACATGGAAGCATCGGGACACTCCCATCACTACCTGCGCAGCCGCATTCTGCACCAGCTGAAGCCTCCGAGTGGTTTTCAAGGGCAGCCCCATGTAGAGAGCATTTCAATAATTGATCTGGGAGGTGATGAGTGCATGGGTGACCATGCATAAGGCATCTTGGTCCAGGTAGGGGCGCAACTGGCACACCAGACGAATCTGGGCAAATGCCCCCCTGGTCACGATCGTGACATGATCTTCTAAGGTCAACTGTGCATCCAGGAGGACGCCTAAGTTGCGCACCCTATCCACAGGGGGCAGCACCTCTCTCCCTATGACCAAAGATGGAATATTCCCTTGGAACCGAGACACCGGTACCTACAGCCATTCCGTCTTGGCAGGGTTGAGTCAGAGCCTGTTCCTCCCCATCCAGAGCTGCACCGCCTCCAGGCATCGGGACATCACATCAAGGGCATCACTGGGCTGATTCGGGGTGGATATAAAAAGTTGGGTATCATCAGCAAAGTGATGATACCCCACCCCAAAACCATGGATGATCTCCCCCAGCGGCTTCATATAGATGTTAAACAGCAGGGGAGAGAGAACCGATCCTTGGGGAATCCCACATGTGAGGGGCCTCGGGTTGACCTCTGCCCCCCCGCCAACACCGCTTGCGAGCATCCAGAGAGGTAGGAGGAGAACCACTGTAAAACAGTGCCTCCCACTCCCAACCCCTCGAAGCGCCACAGCAAGATACCACGATCGATGGTATCAAAAGCCGCCGAGAGATCTAACAGAACCAGGGCAGAGGAATATCCTCTGTCCCTAGCCCTCCAGAGATCATCCACCAGTGCGACCAATGCCATCTCCGTGCTGTACCCGGGCCTGAAGTTTGACTGGTACGGGTCCAGGTATGATGCTTCATCCAGGACCAGCGGCAGCTGATGTGCCACCACGCTCTTAATAACCTTCGCAATAAAGCAAAGGAGACAGGACAAAAATTGTTTAAAATAACTGGATCCATATACAGTAGCATCATCATCATTGGTTCCTCTTGTGCAAAGCCCATAGGGCAGCAAGCTTCTTCCAATGAAGAATAAAAACATAGTGCCTGCGGTGAGCACTAGGTGGATTGAGTAGCTCAGCAGCTGCCATTGCCAGTCCCAAGCCCAGATAAAGGAGGAGGAGGGTTAGGCGTAAGGCTAGCAACTCTACCCTGTAAAAAACTGACCACTACTGAAATAACAAGTAGAAACCAAATCTGCATAGCACATTTCCACATATAACCTAAAGTATGGATCTGATATGTAAATGACACCTTTGTCATAATAATAAAAAAAAAATCAACCAGAATGGAAACATGAAACTATCAATATCTCAGAAACTACCAACAGACTATTACAAGCATGTGACATCATTGTAGCACACAAACTAACTAAAGCTCTCCACAACATCCCTGATAAACCAAATGACCCAGAACAAAAACCAGGAATCATCTACAATAAACAATGCAAGAACTAAAATAGCCACTATGTTGGACAAACAAGCAGAAGACCACCAAAGCACATCCATGAATACCAATTAGCAGTCAGAAGACATGATGAAAACTCCTTAATTTCACAATATGTGGATAGACTTAAGCATTAGCTGGAAAACTGTGAGCATTCTAGACCAAGCCACGTCCAAAAACACTAGAGAATTCCTGAAAACGTGGCACTCGGACAAATCAGCCTTCAAAAGGCACATAGAGGTAAATATCTACATACCATTCAAAAGAGATAATCAAAAAGCCAAAAAGGATGAAAAAAAAATCAAAACACTCATCACCAGCAATCAATCCTCAAATAAACAGAGATTATCACCAAGATTAACACTAGACCAACAATCAAGAAGTAAACAATCCTCAATAAAGGAACTACAACTCAGACAAACAAGCTAACACTAAACAACAGCCTAATCAAGAACACTCTCACCAATACTGAAAGGGCAAAGTCACTAATATATATAAAGAAAGCAAACTCCCTTTGCCTAGTTTCCCGTTACCTAGTTTGGTGATGAAATGTCTGCAAGAAAACAACCAAGCTGAAAGAGCACCAATAATCGCACGCTATGATTATGTACTCTTTAAAATGAAACATGATATCAATAGGAAGCCCCATATAATTATATGTTTTAAAATTAAGAATATATTTGTTAAAATGAGTATTTCCTAAACTGCTAGATCAGGGGTGTCAAACTCAAGACCCGTGGCCACATCCAGCTCACAAGGTGCTTAGATCTGGCTCACGGGGCCGCCCTGGTAACAGTAAAGGATCAGCCCGCGGTGTCTCTGCCAGTGAAAATGGAGCTGGGGAAGGTTGCATACATTTTAAGTCAGTTTTACTTTTCAAGGAAGTATGGTCTTCTCACCCATACTTTCATCCAGGGGTGGGTTCTACTTACCTCTGCTACCGGTTTGCAATGGGAGCGCGCGCACGCACGCGCAGATCATTCATAATGATGTCCGGGCAGAGCCTCCTGCCACTGTTACTAAAGGTTTGCAAGAACCGGACCGAACTGGGAGCTTTCAACCCACCACTGCTTTCAACCCAATTTTAGTCTTTAAAAAACTTACCAACTTAACATCAATACTGGTTGCATTAGCGTCCAAAGAATTCTCTACCAGTTCTTTAACCACACTGACAACTGATATAATGACCTGCGAACTAGAAAGAAGTCGAACAGTTTCTGCTGGTAGCTGTTTCATGTTTTGGCTTTCAGGAACGGGATTTCTAAAAAAGATAAAATCACAATTTAAAGAGTATGAAACTGTCTTTTTAATTGCTCTCTTCTGTACAGAGATAAAGAGTTGACGGTAAAAGCATAGTATTATGTCAAATTACTGAGCAATAATTTGGTGCATTTTGCTGCCATTTTGCTAATGAAACCTTTCACGTATACTTTCATCTGGAATTTATATGAGCAGTTTGAGGTACCTGACACAGCATCTTGCCATGTTAGCTCAAGACTCATTTCAGGTTCTTCATTCTGAGAAAGTGGATAGGACGATGATGGAAGGATTTCTGCTACATGTGGTTTACACCTGTCTCCTCCCTGGTTATTTCTCCAAGCATGTGTCTGTGTGAGAGGGGATGAACTTAGGAGGTGGTCAACATCTTTTTGAGAAAAAGGAGGTTCCTACTCCTGCCTTGCAAGAGGCAGTGGTGAGCGTCCTTCTGAAGAGCCCTCCTTGGATTTAGCCAATTTAGAAACTTTCACCTGGTTTCCAACATTCTCACTGTAGGAAGGGTGTTAAGTGGCAAGACTGCAACTGCAGCATTCCTTAGTGTGGTTCATGTAGGTCCTTTTAGTCAGGGTTCAGGCTTGAGATATAGATGGAAATACACTGGTGACTGTGGTGTATGACCTTCATCAAGACTTGGATGGGGGAGCCCATTCCTCCTGGACCTTTTAAATAACATGCTGGTTTTCAGTATCTTTGACCATGTTGTCTTGCTGGACCAACTTTATAAATTGGGAGAAAAAGACACTGTTTTGTCCACAGAGTGCTGCAAATTTTTCAATCCTCCTCCCTGTTATTCAGCATCATTCTACAGGAAGCACTTGAGAGGAATGACCTAATGATTTTAGGGTGAGGCATGATCTAATATCCAATTACACAACTCTGTCCCAGCCAAAACTGGGGATGCAGAAGCACTGGCCAGGTTTCTGTAAGATTAAAGAATGTAAATGAGAAGAAACAAGTTGAGACTGAATCTCTGCAATATATACATATTGCTTATCTGGAAACCAGCTAATGTTTTGCCTCTCCAACGGAGGAAATTATTTGCCCTGAAGGAGATGGGAATCTTTCTAACCCATAACAATAGGTAGAGTGGAGACTACGGTTACTTGGGGCATCTATCCAGTTTTGGTTGGTTTATTACATTTCTCTTTCAGGAGTTACCCATGTTCTCACAAACTCTCAAATTAACGTCAATATGTTCTACTTGAAACTGCTTCAGTTGGTATAAAATGCAGACACCTGATAGGTGCGTCACTGGTGCTGTCTAACATTGTTGATATGAGTTGCCTAGGCTTTCACATAGAAATAAAAGTGCTGGTTTTAACTTGGGAGGACTTTTTATGGCTTGGCACCTAGATAATGCAAAACTGCTTCACTTTAGGTAGCATTTCCATCTCTCCAGTTTGCAAGAATATGACGATTTTCTGTATATGCTCCATAACTATGGAGCACTCTATCCCTGGAGCTGCAGATATATCCTATTTAGCAATATTTTAATCAGAATGCAATTTTATTACCCAACTTTAATTATTATTTAAAGGGTTGATTGCTTATATGGGTAGTAGTTATATTTGTTTTACATTTTAGATTTTTGCATAAAGATAAATGCAAGTCTAGACCACATCAACAAAAGCATAATTTTGAAATTACAGCAAATAACTGTTCACTTACTTTCATTACACTCAACTTCAGCTATGTTTAGTTTAATTTAAGGAGGATTTCCAGAAACTGGAAAGGATCCACAGCCAAGCCAACAAGAACGCTCATAAGTTGTATGAAGAAAGATTAAAGAAATTAGTTTAGCCTTGGAAAAAAATTGGAGGATATTGCAGCACTCTTTAAATATCTGAAATATATCCTCTTAGAAGAAGATCAAGACTTATTCTCTCATGGTTTCAGATTTTTTCATTGGCTATCCATAACTGAAATCCAGTATTATTAATTTAAATTAATCCAGAAATTAACTTAAGTGTAGATAACATCTAATGAAAATTTATCTGTAAATTAAAGCAGCACAATTATGCAACTATTGTCTTTCAAATTTTTCTTTCAGAAGTCTGAAAACGGCATACTCTCCTCATTACAGAAAGCAAGCTATGCTCTTACATAATATATGGCTTATCTTCAAAGGCATTACTTCAGCTTTTAAAGAGAAGGTATGGTAGAGGCTTAGAAGAATGTTGCAAAAAGTATTCTGAAGAGTGTAGTAAAATGCATTGTTTTAGTATCTATTATTCAAAAGCTTATCTTTAATGCTAAACCATAGTTCAGCATTTTAAGAACAACCTACTTAGGCTCATGTTCACATGGAGCAGCTGGCCTTCTTTGGACTAGTCTGCCTAGCTGGTGATGGTAGAAGTTGCCCCATTTGCAAACCATTCACAGGAACTGAAATTCCCCTCCTGGTGTTCTCCAGACACTGCTCATTACAGCAGCGTAATATAGAGCTTGCAACACACAGCATGCAGGCACTTGTGGGATCCTGACCTACAAACAAGAACCCCTCCAAGCTCTGGAAAGAATGGAGAAAGGTAAAGAAAACTGCTTGTGCCATATGGCATGAGAAGAGTGACTTACTCCCTTGGAAGTCAAGCAAACTGTACGAAGAAGCTGAGGAGAATATCAAGATCGGGTTGACCAGCAAGACTTGCCACAATCAAAGAGGAGGAACAAATGTAGATATTGTATACTGGCGATTGTATAGAAAGAGCAGAAGAAAGAGCTCCATGAGGAAAAGGATGATTATAGGAATTAAATCTCTCCATACCCTGCAATTCCCTTAAACTCAGTATCTCATTATTTCCAATTTTATTTTTATGCCAGATTATGATGTTCTTTGAATCCAAGTACTGATTTGAAGGCTTTAATCCAGATCTAGTATTTTCTGTGTGCAACACACTGCTGCTTTACTGGCTAGCATAGCATAATGTCTTCAGGGAATGTTTTCAAGTGGCTCTTCTGAGAAGCAGATCCAAAGAAGTTTCTCATCTATGAGTAAAGCATTTCCCTAAGTAGTTGGCATAGGCCTAATATATGATTTAACTTGTTGTGCAAACACACCCTAACGTAATTTACAGTATTGGTATTCAGCCTGTACCATATGCTATCTAGATAGAGCTACCTTTAAAAAATAGCTTGGAAACTGGTAAGATGTTAAACCTAAAGCAGATACAGGTAGTCCTTGACTTACAACACTTCATTTAGTAACGTTCAAAGTTATAATGGCACTGAAAAAAGTAACTTCTGATTGTTTTCCACATTTACCACTGTTGCAGTGTCCCTATGCTTACATGATCAAAATTTGGATGCTTGGCAACTGTTTCATATTTATGACAGTTGCTGTGTTCTGGGGTCATGTGATCACCTTTTGTAATGTTATGACAAGCAAAGTCAATGGGGAAACCAGGTTCACTTAACAATCGGATTACTAACAACTGCAATGATTCACTTAACAACTGTGGCAAAAAAGGTTGTAAAATGGGGCAAAGCTCATTTAACGAAGTCTCACTTAGCAACAAAGTTGAGAACTACTTGTATATTGTACGTTCTACATTGCTATGATTTCTCTGGTTCAATTTAAAGTGCTGTCATAAAGCTTCAAGCTACTCAAGGGACCATGTAGAACCAAGTTTTCTGCCCTTTTAAACTAGCATTATAAACCTTATTTGGGTAGTTCCCGGTATCTGTGCAAGAAACTAAATTGAGAGTCATATGAAACATGTTTTCTACTAGTGGTTCTTTCTTTTGAAACTTTGCTTCAGCTGATATTTTAAGAGTCCAATTATCACAGACTTTCAAGCAAGCTCCAAAATTTAAACAATTACCTTAATTTATAGTTGATTTAGGACTCTACTGAGGTCTATGGTGTTGTTGATAGTAGCTGGTTTCAGTTTTCTGTTTGCACTATAGTTCTGTTACAATAAATACAAGATTATCATATTCTTTGAAGTATTCTTTGCTTTTTTAAAATCATCTTAATTGGCTGGACTGGAAAAGCAATTTAAAAAATAAATAGCTGGAAACACTAAAAGTCTTGCTCTGGTAGAACTCAGTTCCTAATGAATGAACAGGCTTGGGCATGCAGAAGAATGTTATTTTCTTGGCTAATAATAAGGGAATGGTTTGCTATTGTATGTTTCAGGGATGCCTTTTCAGCTGCTCAGTCCAATCTAACGAGCTGGCATTTCCTGGTGGTCTCTTATCTAAATAGTAACATCCATTTACATCAATTTATGCCTCTCAGGCTTAAAGTCACTTACTTCGATAATGCTAAAAAAGGCAAAATATCTTTAAACAAGCATTATGAAGTAAATATTATTGCCAAATAAGAGTACATAGGGAAGAATACATGGAAATAAATCCCAGAACTCAGCAAAACCCTCCGTTTTTACTTGACTGTTTGTTCAGCAACTGTGTTCATGCTCCTTTTTATAACCACACAGCCCCCTTCCAAACTGAGATTACAGTGATTTTGGATCATTAGTCCCAAACCAAAACGCAACCTGTGACAGCTCTGCCCATCATCTATTCCACTCCATCGCAGCAATGCATAACCGGTCTCTTTAACTCGCCCAAGGCCAAAGAAGCAGGCAGCCATTAAAAAAAAAAGGAAATTCAAGCAACGAGTATAAAGAGAGAGAGAGAGAGAAAGAACTCAGCCTCTGGGGATTTTGTTTTTGTTCCTTGCTCCAGCTCACGGCGGGGGGGAGAGAGAGGCTCGCCTGAGTCACGTGACCTCCCCAGGCCTATCGCACCGGAGCAGCCACGAAGAGGGAGTGAGGCCTAAAAATAAAGAAAGCTCTGCAAAAAAAGGACCGGCCGAAAGCCATTACTGTACTTCCTCCTCCGGAGCGGTCCCTTCGCCTTTCTTTTCCACCTCCTTCGGAACCTCCGGGCCCTGGATTTTCACCGCCGCGTGCGCGCCTGATACAGAAGGGGCGGGGCTAATGGTGGCCCAATCGCCTCCCTCCCTTGCTTTACAGTGCAACACTTCAGAAGAGCCAGAGTAAGCTTTGGGAAGCGGGCGGCTCGGCTCCGGATTGTTTCCCCGGTTAGCGAAAAGGTGCGGTAGAAAAAAAGGAAGGCGGGAGGGGGGAGGTTGGTTGGTTGGTTGGTTGGTTCTGCGCAAAGGTGGGCTACGGCCGGGTTCCTGGGCTAGTGCAACTGGTGTGCGTGGCGGCGGAAGGTGTGTTGCAGCGCAGGGACCGGCTGAAGACAAAGCGGCTGCGCTTGGATGGGGAAACAATGCCGTAGCTCGGCACCCTTGAACGCGCGGGCAGTCGGGCCTCTTTGCTTTCTGCTCGCCCCGAAGCCCTAATAATAATAATAATTTTTAAAAAAATAAATAAGGAAGCACCATTGCAATCCGGTTTTTAAAAGCACGATTTACGCTTGGTTTTGCCCGATTGCGCCTGCTTGGCGTTTTCCGAAAAAGGAGCATAGCGGGCAGACTTTGGCTTTTTCTGTGGTCTTGGCATCTGCCACGATTATATATATATGTGTGTATATATATATATATATATATATATATATGCCTTGTGGTGCTGGATTGTGCCGGAGGTGCAAAGAAGTGAACGTGGACCAGTTGAGGACATCTGCTAATTTGTAATTTCTGACTCGGTCGGATGTTGAAAGCTACATGGATCTTTTGTTAGTTGTTAGGAGACCTTTCCCGATTTGTTACCAGCGGCACAAAGAAAGAGCTTCTTTCTGATTTATCTATTCAGTGGCCTAAAGGTTAAATTCCAGTTTAATTTTAACGCGGATTAAAAAAATTTAAAAAAGAACTGTTGGGAGTGCTGTGTAGATTACATCCAAATTTTTAAAAAAATTGCTTAGAAAATTAAGGACAAGTGATACACCTAAATAATTAAAGATGAAGGATATTTTCCGTTCACTTAGACTGTCCTTGATTGAATGCCATAATATCTCTAGTTGGATCTGGAACATACCTAAGCAATTATGTTTTAGGTCTCTAATTGTGCACAGATTGTTCTGATCCTATGGTGACTAAATGACTGGATTACTGAAAATGACAGATTTTCAAATAGTTATATACTTATATATATATAATTATATAACAAATAGTTATATATATATAATTCATTATAATGTGAATTATAGTGTGAATCTTGTGTGTGTGGTTATGGGATTTGTGTGTTATTCTTGTTTGCCTTGTGCATCATGTTCTTTTTAAATATGATTTTTCTTTATATTGGATGCTCATGTTAAAACATTATAAATTGGTCCAGTAGGATGGATGTGTGGATGTGTGCTTACCACAGAGATAGGACTAATTGAATAGTTTATGTTGCCTTCAGAAGTCAGAGTCTTCCTTCACGACTTATCTGCTTGTAACCAGAATGATAAAAAATACTATTTTCAAATAAAAAATAAACGGAATCTTAAGTGCCAATGTACTCAACCTAGGTGTAAGTATGAGAGATGGTAGATGTCTCTCATTTTTTTACAATACAATACATTGTTAATTTATGAAAGTACCTGGGTTGACTTGCAATCAGTTGATCAAAACTGATGTAACTTTTCATATACAATTTTGGGGAATAGCTCTTTTCCCCCCCCTTCTCTGACAGGTAACAAATCTAGCAGTGATATCTAATTGCTATTGACATGCAAGATGATATTTTCTACCCATAAAAAATTCTGTAAATAACTTAAACTGATCCATTAAGCTGATTTAAAATAAACAGTCTTTCATTTTTAGATTGATGTTTAGGATTTATTAATTGATTTTTAGTGGTCTATGCACCCATTATAAGTATTCCTGAATAAGAATTGGTTGGTTTTAAAAAAAACAACAATAACCTTGAACAAATTTCTCTAGTATAGAAAAAATAAATGGAAAGTTCTTTATTCTGTGGAAGGATTTAAAAATGAGATTGCGTGAAACTGTAACTTGTATTAATTTTTTGACTGATATTTTTATTGTTTTAGATTATGGGTGTCCAACCTTTTGGCTTGCCTAGGCCTCATTGAGTGAAGAGGAATTGTCATGGGCCGCATATAAAATATATAATATAAATCACATAATACTATTAAAAGTATATGAACTTATGGAGCTTTGTTACTAGCCTTCGGGCCATGGGTTGAACACTGCTTTAGATTTCAAAAAAAGTTAATTGTTTCAAACTGCCTTACAGTGACTAATCTTGCTGGAACACAACATTTCAAATACTTTGTACTGTTAATATGTAAGATGCTGAGTTAGTCTTATGCAGTAGTTGATGACCTCTCCCAGTCTGACAGTGGTATGACTAACCCTGAAAAGCATACCTTACGATGCACATTTTCTTTTCCAATATTGCTTTTCAGAATTAAAGCAAAAAAGATGAATGTTGGGGTTGCTCACAGTGAAGTCAATCCCAACACGAGGGTCATGAACAGTCGAGGAATGTGGCTCACGTACGCCCTTGGAGTTGGTTTGCTTCATATTGTCTTGCTCAGCATTCCTTTCTTCAGTGTTCCAGTGGCTTGGACCTTAACCAATATTATTCATAATTTGGTGAGCATCCTGAACTGCAGAATGCATATATCTGTCCACCTTAAGCAACTCTGGGTGGTTCCCAATTATAATAATAATGTTATAATAATTATATAATTAAATAGTTGGTTGCACTGTCAACCAGATGTTTATATTGGATTTGGCATTTTTATCTACATATTGATTCCTTTCCAGGGACCTAGAGTAGGCAGATGTTGTTTGATGCTATTAAAGATAATTGTTGTAGGAAGTAAGCTGTTCCAATTAAAGCTGCCAGTTGCAATTGACTGGTGTTGATTTTGTCAATACTGATGGTATTCAAATGCTGCGTTTTGGGATTGCACCCCGGGCACCAATTAATATTGATACTATCTTTGCTTTCTTTTGTTATAATTATCATTGTAAAGGTATACAATCATAATTATTACAATGCATAGCATTTAAAAGAAACAATAAAAGAAAACTAAGAAAACAAACTAGAACACATTCCATCCAGCAGCCAGTAACACAGCTGGAGACAAACACCAGAAAAGTCAGGCAGAAAATAATAATCAAGGAACCGTCATGGAGGAAACCACACATCCACCGAAAACTGGCAGGACAAGCTATTATATATAAACAGGCGGCAAACCCCACATTCACTTGATGATATTTATTTATTTTATTCATTCAACTTCTATAGGAGCCCAACTCAACCAAATGATTCTTATGTAGTTGGGTAGCGAAACATCTGCAAGCAAACAAATAGGCTCAAAGAGCACCAAGAACCCCACAGCTCAATCCTGAGCTGTACAGCTAGTCTTTGACTTATGCCCACAATTGAGCCCAAAATTTCCATTGTTAAGCAAGACAGTTGTTAAGTGAAGTTTGCCTCATTTTACAACCTTTCTTGCCACAGTTGTTAAGTGAATCACCAATCGTTAAGTTAGTAAGACAATTGTAAAGTGAATCTGGCTTCCCCATTGACTGCTTGTCAGAAGTTCCCAAAAGATAATCACATGACCCCAGGACACTGCAACCATCATAAATACGAACCGGTTGCCAAGCATTTGAATTTTGATCACATAACTGAGAGGATCTGCAACAGTTGTAAGTGTGAAAAATTGTCATAAGTCAATTTAATACAAAGTCAGTGCCGTTGTAGCTTCGACTGGTCACTAAATGAAAGGTTGTAGGTCGAGGACTACCTGTACATAATATTACACTGTTATCTTCTAATTACAAGAGACCCACTTAGGTGTAGTGGCTAAGGTGCTAGGTTAGAAACAGGTATGAATTTCAGTCCACCTGAAGTAAGGTGACTTGGGCCAATGACTTTTTCTCAGCTCAAAACCACCTCACAGAGCTGTTGTATGGAAAACAGGAGGAGGGAATATTATATATATTCTGCTTTGTGTTAGACAAAATTAAAGGTGGGATAAAAATTTTACAAAATGAGTTTGCTATAGCAATAATAGCCATTGTCTTAAACTAACAGTAATAGGCAAATATGAATTTACAAAGTTAATATCATTTCACTCTAAAATATATTAAGGATGACCAGTTGTATCTATATTGCTGATAACCAAAGGAGTAGAAAATTAATCAGATTTCCATTCTCAATTATCACTAAGAGTTGAAAATTTCCTGGTGATTAAAGCATGAGTTTTGATCAAATCACCCATTTTGGATTAAAATAGGATGGAGAGCCTATTAGGACGTTGTTTACCTACAGTTCCCAGTAGTCACAATACCGGTAATGTCCATGGAAAAGGCTATTCATCTGTTGCAATCCTGTTGCATCTAGAAAGCCTTAAGCTTTCCACTCCTGAATTAGTGTATGAAACTTGGCACAAACATGCACCATATACTTAAGCACATATTTAATCATATTTCTCTGGCATTGGATCAATTGTACACAAATAATGCCTCCTTGAATGATTGGCAGTTTGTTTTAAAGTGAGGGGGGAAGCATATCTCATAAAGTTTAAATAGGTAGCTACCCTGTAATGCCCCATTGTCTCTACATTTGATTGTGAGATCAATCTCTATACTTCAACTTTTTTTTGTCACAGATTGAGTTTGCAAACTGTTCTCTCTGTATTTTAATAAAACATGAACAAATTCACATAAACTTTGTTAGTCTTATGAAATCGAAAGCAAGAATCATTGGCTTCATGGGACTTTATCTTCTGGCTTTACTGAAACAAGTTGCTAGGTGCAGTAGAAATAAATGAAATCTGGGCCAGAATAAAATGTCTAATTGGGTTAATCTTTCTATGGGCAACTTCCATCTTAGTATTCTTGCTCAAATATTTATTAATCTATTGGCAAATCACAGAACATATTTTAAAAGTCTAGTGCTTAATGTTTCAGATCCTTCACTCAGATTGCGTGTATTATGTTAATAATGAAGCATAGCTAACATGGCTTTTGTTTTGGATGGGTTTGTTTTGCCTTTGCAGGGAATGTATGTATTTTTGCATGCAGTAAAAGGAACACCTTTTGAAACACCTGACCAAGGTAAAGCAAGATTGCTGACACACTGGGAACAGCTGGATTATGGCGTACAGTTTACATCTTCACGAAAATTCTTCACAATCTCACCGATAATTTTGTAAGTTTTGAAAATTCGACACTGACTGTTCTAACACTCTGCAGATTGAAAACAAATCTTTTATTTGGTGTGGCATTAATATTGCAGTGAGCCAATCAATATCTAAACTCTGCAAATTATTTAGAATCAATATGTTCTATTATTCATGTACCTCTGAATTGGTATGCTTTTAAAGGGAAGAAAAATATGTTTCTGTAAACAGTACTTTGGAATTTTTATAATGGAAGTGACAGCTTCATGCACAGTAATTTGCAGAGATTTATAGAGAAGTATATTGCAGAATTGAAATAGGTAGGGTTTTTTTAAACCGGCATTAATTCAAAACAAATGTGACATTTCAAAAATAGTTTGCAGTTGTCTGTTGAATTCAAAATGCCACTGCCTAACCTTCCATTATTTTACAAATAACATTTCTCCAATTAACTAAAACTTAATATAGATAATTAACATTACATACCTCAAATCAGTGCTTTAAAAAAAATAATTTTGCAACATTCCAGATATTGTATGGCTTAAGTATCTTTCAGATAAGGTTCCTTAGTTATTATGCTGTTTGCAAATAAATTGTCCCAGTATGACTTTCTGGACAATCATATTAAAGAACAGCTTAATAGTGTTTAGTTGTTGGATACTGTTTTCAGTCATTCCATCTCTTAGGCTGCACATAGATTCTTTCCTGTAAGTATGCCTTTGTTATATTGTTTTTAAATACCAAAGTAAGACAGTATACTCCTACATTATCAAAGATTTAATGCTAAGATATTAACCTGACATACTTGGTGGCTGTGATTGAGTCAGTCTTCTAGAAATAAATCATGTCCAGATCTTTTTGTTTTACATTTTTCTCTGTATCATAAAGTCTGTTACTATCACACCTATAGTGCTGTAAACATGAGAATGCTTGCATGGTGAAACAGCCTGGTTGTTGGCTGTAGTTATTCTCATAAAATAATCTTTTTGGGGTATAAACATAAGATTGTTAGTAAAATATTGTTATGCAGTATGAAGTTGAAATCTATGCTCCAAAACTGCACCAGGCTATTTATTTTGTTTTATTTTCATACTACGCAGTTCCCAATGGATCTCTTGCAATTAACTGCATAAAACATCCAGGAGTTAATTACCAACCTATTTGCTCCAAGTACATTTCAATGCTGCAATTAAAACAGAAACTGGACTCTTTCGCTTCTTTCATAGAACATATATAGACTATACAGCCTTAGCATCTTATGAACATCGCCTTCTACTGGGGTGAGGGAAGAGAGCCAAGGATATCCAAAGCCTAGATAAAGGGTAGAAGTGAAAATCAAGGGATTTTGGCAGCTACTAGGGAGAGAATAAAGGAAAGGTACTATGAAAATGGAACAGGTTGGGTGAAGGGATTTGTCAGATCAAGAGCTGCAGAAGAAAGGGGTGTGACACGCCTCAATGCCTCAACATTTTTTCTGCCTGGTACAATCCAAAACATTCCAGATTTTGATTGAGTTTACCAAACTTTGGCAGAACCACTGAAGTTTAGTGATGGGGGTCGAAAACAACACCTTTCTCATTTTTTTGTACACTCCTCAAAATACTTTGCCACCAAAATGGGCAAATTGACGCATCCTTTTTCCAATACAAGCAACTAAGTGCAGGTAGTCTTCAATGTATGACCACTGTTGAGCCCAAAATGTATGTTGTTAAGTGAGACCGTTGTTATATGAGTTTTGCCCCATTTTATGATCTTTCTTGCCACAGTTGTTAAGTGAATCGCTACCATTGTTAAGTTAGTAAGACGGTTGTTAAGTGAATCTGACTTCCCCATTGGCTTTACTTGTCAGAAGGTCACAAAAGGGGATCGCATGACTCCCGAGACATTGCAACAACCATCATAAATATGAACCGGTTGCCCACCATCCAAGTTGTGATCATTGTGACCTTGTAATTGTGACCTTGAGGATGTTGCAATGGTTGTAAGTGTGAAAAACAGTCATAAATCACTTTTTTCAGTGCCGTTGTAATATCAAACAGTCATTGGATGGTTGTAAGTTGAAGACTACCAGTATCATAAGCAAGGCTATTCCTAATCAGAGATGAAATAATTAGTCACATAAAAAGAAGGAAGACATTTTTCTTTATTTTGAAATGACACATTTTGCTCTTCTTTAAATTTTAACTTACTCATTCTGATATTCTGTTTCTTCTTTTTTCTTTTCAATGCAGGTATTTCTTGGCAAGCTTCTACACCAAATATGACCCAACACATTTCATTCTGAACACCTCTTCTCTCTTGAGTGTGCTTATTCCCAAACTGCCACAGCTGCATGGAGTTAGGATCTTTGGAATCAACAAATATTAAGGAGGAGATGGGCAGTATGAGAATTCTGATCAAAATATGGCCTGGTTTGATCCTTGTCCTTGACAGAAGGAACAGCCTATACTATGTATTATTAGATAAGTTTCACATCTCTTTGAAGACTCTAGTGCAAAGATGCTGATGCTGTTCTTTACAGGAGAATCAGAGACCATCAGAAGATATACTGATCTTGAAGAGTCATCTTTGGAGCACAGGTTTTTTGTAAATAGCTGGGCAGGCCTAGCTCTCCTAAGGTAAACAGTGTTGACTGGAAATAGGCTGAAGTAACAAGAGAAGTGAAAAGGGATATGAAACATTGTATTGACTCACTGTTGTAATCTTTTACAAGTAAGTTAGCAACAGTAAGGAAGGAGTAGAGGGGAGGAAATAGCGCAATTCTTTGCTTTACAGACTTCAATCAGTTATCATTTGGGGTCATTTGTTTGTTTGGCTAATTTGAGGGCACGATTTTTCTACCCAGCTTGAGGTGTTATAAAGTTAATGAGTTGCTGTGATTTTCATGCCTTATCTATTCATGAGTCTTTTAATCAGTGACCTTTCCAGTGTAAGATCTTTGAACTCTGGGGAATGACATGTCAACTTTTCAGGGGTTTTATATACAATTAAACTGATTGGTATCATGCGACTTGTTTTCCAGAAGTAGATGGTTTTTCTCATTCTACTGTATCTGAAAAAAACTTTCCTCATAAACAAAAGAAAATTCCTAGTCTTAGAAATAGCAAAAGCTACTAAATAGACTGGAATCTCTGGCCTATTAGTTCACAATGAGAGCTATAATCTGTTAGGAAAATTCTAGGAAAGGTAGTAATTTTGAATAGAAACTTCATGTGACAAGAATTTCAAACATCAAGCAGAGCATACTTGTTCTCATGGTGGAGCAGATTTAAAGAAGATTTGGAAGAAGTGCTTTGGGCCTCATAGAAATGCAGCACTTCACTTTTCATTATATAGTAACCTGAGTATTCCAAAGCAAGACTAAAATAAATGCCTCTGCTTTATGGAATCCGCTCATTAAATTTAATGTGACTTATAAAGTGATCCATGGGGGAGCAATATAGAAGGATGGACAGCTTTCACAGATAATGGAGAAATAGTGTGCTTGACTGAGGTCTGCTAATGCTTCTTCCGGATTGTTTTCAAAGCATGCACAATCCAATCACTGTTTCTGCATCGAAAGGAACTTAGTACCGTGTTTCCCTGAAAATAAGACTCTGTCTTATATTGTTTTTGAACCCTGAAATAAGCGCTTGACCTTATTGCCATGCGCTCAACAGCCCGATTGGGCTTATTATCAGAGGATGTCTTATTTTGGGGGAAACAGGGTAGGAATTCAACACAGAATTGTGTTTTATATCTAGCATTGTTGAGTTTTGGAGCCTTTTAAGGTCCTAGTTTCGAAAATGTTCGATCTTGCCTAATGTTGACAGCAGAAAAATAATGGGTTATTGAACACAATTAAACTAACTAGTAGTAGCTCTGCTTAGCTGCTTCTCTACCCACAAAGACCCTTGAAGTTAGTGCAGTGGTGATTATGTCCTCCAAGTAAGAACTGGCTTCTTTCAGGTAATTAGTTTCTCCCTGACCTTGCTTTCTTAAAAAATATCTTTTAAAAATATTCATGTTTTATAATAATAAACTGAATGACTTTGAACTGATCATATGTATGAGTCACTGTAAGTATAGTTCACTGTGATAAACAGTACTATACAAATTGCTGTTAAACTCTGTAAATAGAATTAGTGATAATGTAGCAATTGTATTTTATTAATTGTATGCAGAACTGAGTAGGAAGCCTTTTCAATAGTTATATAAGACATTGATGTGGTAGGTACCTCACCCCACCCCACCCCCGGTCTATGGTAGTACTTGATTTTTATGCTTTACTCCAATTAAAATAATTTGTCCTTAAAAAAAATGAATTTATTTTAAAATTGAACGATGAAATAATTTTATTCAATGAGATATTAAAGCAGGTTATACAGCACTTAAGAAATACCTAATGTATCAAATCATGCTTGCCTCTTATGGGAGTTATGTATCTGAAATGCAGTTCCTTGCCTCCCATTTATTTCTGTTCCAAGCTCTGAATAATGAAATATTTCCTCAGTAAAAACTGAATTCTGCTAACTCAGATCTAGCATTTATTGGGGTGATTGGATTATTACATAGCTGTACATAATGTAACTCCACTGAAGGTCTACTCATTTTTGGATGACTTGCAATACCAAAGTACTAAAATTATCATGGAATCCATAGCAGAGTGGAAAATACAGCAGTACTCCAGATATTGTTGAAGATGTTCATTAGGACTATGGTACCTACGGTAGTGCAGGGGTGTCAAACTGGTGGCCCATGGGCCAGATGCATCACATGCAGGCCACGCCCACCCCAGTTCTGCGAAGGGAAAAACATCGCAAAACGTCGTGTGATGGCAACGTGATGCCACGAGTTTGACACCCATGATTTAGTGCATCCCCTAGTATGTCACACAGGACCTTGTGTTCTCTTTTACCCCATTGATACATCCTACTACTAGAACATTTTTATCAAGCTTGCTATGAAAATTCTGTTCTTTAGGCCAGGGGTCCCCAACTCCTGGATGGGCCATGGCTTGTTCAGAACTAGGCCGTGCAGGTGGCGGGCACATGCAGACACACGCACAAAGTTCCCCTTGCACAAGCGGTAGCCACTTGCTCTTGCACATGAACCTCCTTGTGTGAATGGTGGCCTTCATGCACTTGAGCGCAAAGTTCCCTTCATTCATGTGTCTACCACTCACACAAATGGAGCTGTGCATGCTTGTGTGCATCCATGTGCTATTCACAAGGAACTACCCCCACCACCACCACACCAAGCAGCCAAGCCAGAAAGGTGGGGGACTGCTGCTTTAGGCCATTCTTTTTTCTGTAACAAACATATCCAGGCTTATAGTTCTCAACTCGGTAATAACATGATAAATCATCATATAATATTTAGTTGTTTTAATATATAGTCCTTTCTTGGATTAAAGGAATCATTGTTTTGAATAATTTCCCAAAGGACCCATTTTCTAATTAACTTCTTAATAATTCCATAAATAAATTTGCTTCAAGGTCCAGCGGACGGCTAAATGAAAATAATATTGTAGAAAGAGCCAGTCCTGATACTTTGCCAGGTGTGAAATTTCTAAATAGATATTATTATTCAGAAGTGGTTTCACAACAAAAATACAGGTGGTTCTTGAGTTAACAACTATTCATTTAGTGACCATATGCCAATACAATGGCATTGAAAAGATGTCTTGTGACTGGTCCTTGCACTTAGAACTGTCACAGTGTCCCCACAGTCATGTAATCAAAATTCAAGTACTTGCCTACCAACATATTTATGATGATTGCAATATCTTGGTGTAATGCGATCATAATTTCTTACGAGTGCTTCTGATGAGCCAAGTCTAGTATAAGGGATGCCAGATTTGCTTGACTGCAGCGAAAAAGTCATAAAATTGAGTGTGAAATTACTTAATATCTGCATCACTTAGTGACAGAGGTTCCATTAATTATGGCCGTAAGTTGAGGGCTATCTATAATAGCAATCAATTATATCTACAACAGAAAAACCAATTTGGACATCAGATTTTAGCACAAGTGTGGACAAAAAAGGACAAGAGTTCTAATCTGTTTCATGTATAGTTGGAGACAACAATGGAATTAAATTGTAATATTTTGAATAAAACATGAATGGATTTCTAATGATTGCATTTGGTTAATAAAAAGAAATTAGATACCTATTAACAATACAGGTCATCAACTTAAAACTGGTCATTTAGCTTTATTTAGTGACTGAAGTTATGAATTTAACTTGGAATATTGCAGGCTGGCCAGCACCATCAAAAGACCAACCTTGTTTTGATTATCTATGACAATTTGATATTCTTTTCCTCCAGGAAACCTTTGCTTTTCCGCGTTTAAAAAACTATGCTCAGATCAACACCATTTGGGGTGCATTGTAGTTTTGATCTTTATTTGTTTAGATAAATATCTTGTAGCACCAATAACAATTGGTGTGAATGAATTGCTAGGATGGGATCAAATGACCAAGTATTACTTTGTCAATTCAAGACTTTCTACAAGGAGAATGTCATAGAGGAATCTTTGTAGATAAGAGAATATAAGGATTCAAAATCTAACTTGGTTATATGGCAGGAGCCTAAGTGGCGCAGCAGACTAATGCTACTGTTAAAAGTAGTATTTAGCTTCCAGCTGCCTGCAATTATTGCAAGTTCAATTCTCACCAGGCTCAAGGTTGACTCAGCCTTCCATCCTTTCTAAGGTAGGTAAAATGAGGACCCGGTTTGTGGGGGCAATAAGCTGACTTTGTATAAAATATACAAAAGTATGAAGGCTATTGCTTAACACATTGTAAGCCGCCCTGAGTCTCCAGAGAAGGGCGGCATATAAATAAAAATAAAAATAATAATAAAAAAATAAATGCTATCATAGGAATGCTCATTTGGAGCACTTAATGGTTCTGTGGAAAGAAGTCACAGAGCAGCTTTACGGTTTATAAATCCTATTTTATACTTATAAACTACCTCTATCAACCCAGCTAATTGTTACTTATTAAACAAACCAGTTTAATATAATATGAAAGTGCTGGAGATTCTAATCAGTTTGGATAATACAATGCATCATAAACCAATCAATCTCATTTTGCCCTAGCGTGTTACAGAAACTCAGCACCCATAATGGCTTAGTGTAAATCAAATCAAATCAAATCAAATCAAATCAAATCACATAAATGTTAAAAGACGTCAATTGAATAAAACGTTGATCTGTAGAACGTGGTAGCTATAGAACGGTCTCGGATGCTGCATGTACACCAACACTTTAATTCTTTGGGGATTTTAATTGAGTATTTTAGTCGTAATTTTGCTGTTTGTTATTTTGTCTTTGTGAGCCGCCCCGAGTCTTTCGGGAGAAGGGCGGCATATAAGTATAAATAAACTAAACTAAACAACTGGCCCTTATTGTTGAAAACATTACAATAGCAGATCACAGACCACTACAGAGTGGAAGGGGAAATCGAAGTTATCGCATCCACAACAAATCTTGCTTTTGTGTGTCTTGGCTCCCCGGCCATTAAAAAAACAAACAAACATGAAAGCGTCGCCTACAATTATGCATCGAAAATGACTATGCGTGGAACGTCCTCCTAATTGCCCAATTCTTTTTTGTTGTGGCTTCGTTCGAAAAGACGTATCTAATTCCATCAAAGGTCATCATTAATTTTACTATGCCCTCTTCCCTTCTTCAAAGCAAGCGTCCTATGAGATGCAAGCGATCTGCGCTCCGTTCACTTCCGCGTCTACCAAAACGGAAATGTAGGGGGTTTGCCACTCTCAATCACCCTCTTTACCCTTGCCACCTTCTGAAGCTAAGACGTTCCCCCGCCCCCTCAGGCTTGCTTGTAATTCAATTGGCCGTCGTCCCTCACGTGACCATGGCTTTTCCGAAGCTCGGGCCGTCTCCCCGTCTGCACATCGCCGGGGCCGAAGTGAAAAAAAAATTGTTCCGTGGAGGCTGTACAATGGGCGGGTGCCCCAAGGGTGAGATAATATGCGGGGGGTGGGGGCGGGCGGAGGAGGGCATTCGGCCGAGAAAGACTTCGGAAACAGAGCAAATGCTTTTGATGCTAGGGATGCCACTCTTGCTAATGTAGGCTTATTCCATAGAACTCCCGTGGAAAGAAATAAGTTAAACTGAATGTAGGTTGAAATCCAGAAACCACGTGCTGGAGAATCTGCACTGCACCCTAGCATGTGCTTCCAATCCTGGTGCGATCAAACCCTGCCTTATTTATTTTAGTACGAATGATGCAAGATAATTCCATCTCAGATGTGCCTTGAGAGGATGGGGGGGAGGCGTTTCTTTCCGCGCTTCTTAAATGACAGCTGCATGAGCGCATTCTCTCTATTCAGTATCATGCTAATTTCATGTACTGCTTCCTACATAAACGTATCTTGAAATGTACAACGGATGGTAAAAAAAAAAATAGAAATTGTATATACAAGAGAAAAGGGAAACAAAAGCAGAAACGAAAAAAAATAAGGTATTTTGTACAAAAAGAACTGAGTGAAGAAAAAAAGATACTCAACAGATGTCTGAAAGATTGTTAATAGTAAGCTCCTTACACGTTTCTACAATCCACAGTATAGAAGTTGCTCATGAGAAGATCTTATGAGTGACTGTCATTAGATCATGACCATTTTTATTTCATTATGGACTAGTGCACCCCCTGTTGAAGAAAGTGCAATTTACTGCAGTATGTTATTGCCTGAATTAATATCATTTCATGACTGAAGGTCATCAGTAATCTTTAACTGGCCTGCAGCATCCCCCAAAAGTCACCATGCCCTGTAGAATAACAAGACCAGGCTTTATAATGTTACAGTGCATGGGCAACACAGCGGCTCTATTCTGTCTTCTAAGGCGAGGGTTCTTCTAGCTTCACTGCAATGTATTGAACAGAGGTGGATATTTTGCAGAGCACATCAAGTGTCCCTTTTCAAAGCACAGAGGTAGCCATATCCTCTAGACAGCTCACTGCTTTCCCAGGTGTGCATATGCAGAACAAACAAGATTTCCACTGGGACTGTTAGTAAAGTGAAATGGTCATACATGTGTATGTATCAGGTGATTGCCAGGGAAAGTCTTAGAATAGAATAGAGCTAGAAGAAACCTTGGAGGTTTTTTAATAACAACATTTCCAGAGAATGCAGCAATCTCAGCACTTGAAAGAAGATTTTTCATTCTTATCAAAGGAGCACGATGGCTCATTTGGTTAGGATGCTGATTTGTCAAACAGCAAACCTGTGTTCGAGACCTGAGTGCTGCCATGGGGTGAGGCAAGCTTCCGTTCTTTGCTCCAGCTGCTTTCATGTCCAGGGGACATGAAAGGAGCCCAATTAGACGTCCTCCATATAATGGTGACGTCACTGGTTAATTCAACCTGGAAGTGCCTCAGTGCTTCTGAAACAAGTGTAATGAGATTCTTATCAACACATTTCTCAGTGAGTGCCTACCAATGCTATCAATAGTCATCAGGGGGAATAGTTTTATTAATCTTTAGTAATAAGAATATCTATAAGACTTAACAATTTTATTATCCTATAGGTTTTTTAGCAGAAAATGAACTGAGATCCACAAACACATACTGATTTATTTGTCTTTAAGACTTAGACTTAAACTTAGAATAACTTTGTCACTTTGAATGTACACTAATCAGCATACGTTAAAATGAAATTTCATTGCATACAGCTCTCAAAGGGTCTCCACCTCCAATATACACTACATAAACATGACAGAATAAATAAACAAACAAACAAACAAATAAATATAAAATGATGCATATACCCACATATATGACATGGAGAAACAACCCAGTTAAGATGCCATAAGACAGATCTCTTATAGCAATAGGACTTACACACTTCTCCACAGTGCTTCTACAGCATTCTCTGAGCGATTTACAATGTCAACATATTGCCCCTCCACACACGCACAATCTGGGTCCTCGTTTTATTTACTTTGGAAGGATGGAAGGCTGAGTTGACCTTGAGCCCCATGAGGATCAAACTCCAGACTAGGCAGAGTTTGCCTGCAATAATGCATTCTAACCACTCGCAATCAGGGTTCCTCCTTATAAGTTACATTCTGCTACAATTCTTGTATGATTTACTATTCTTTTCTGTAAATGAGAAAATGAATTATTCATTTAAATGTACCTGCATGAAAAAAATGAGTTCTTTTATAAGTTTCTTCGGGCATAAGAAACCGTGAAGCATTGTTTAGTAGACTTATGTATTATCAGTCTATTGTTTCCCCTTTTTTTCTGCAAACTTGTGATTATTTTTCAGGCTTGCAAGGACAAATAGATAAATGCTTTTAAGAACCTGCTTGCTCAGTATTACAGAGGGAAAGTAGCATTATGTTTTGTTTAGAATATAGATAAAATTAAAAAAACACAGGGAACTGGTTTGTTTTCCTCCCTTCTTCCACATCCTACTTTTTGTTCCACCTATCATATTTAGAGTAAACAGTATGACTCACAGAAAAGAGCTCTTTGAAGTTCATTTGTCACTTGAAAAAATACAAACAAAAAGGACAATTAATATATATTTTAAAAATTGCATTAATTGAATACATTATCATAATCCTTTTTTTCTTCTTGGTGTTGTAAACTTTTGTTTACATATATCTCAGTTCTTAGGCTATAAATTAAATCTTGATTTTCTAGCACATCTAGTTACCATTCTGTTCCTGTGCAGAATACATAATCTTGAAAAATATCAAAACTGATTTTCATACAAATTGTCATTGGTTGTCAATGATGTTATTATATAGATAATAGTGTATACCAGGAGTGGCAAACTCCCTGCCCGTGGGCTGGATACGTCACGCGCTGGCAATGTCCACCCCCATTTTAGCGAAGGAGAAAAAAGTTGCAAAACATCATGTGACGATAATGTGATGATGTGAGTTTGACACCTCTAGTGTACACTCATAGAAATGGTAATTCAGTCATTTTTTTAAAAAAAGCAGCATATGGACATTAAAACAATTTAATGATGATCTAATTACCTTGTTTAAAACTAGTGATGACAGGAAGCCTATGCAAAGATTGCTCATGCTCATTAAAACCATTGTATTCCTGCCATGAAGAAACAGATGTAATATTTCTAGCATGGATAATTCCTGTAGGAAAACTCTAATACTGTGTTTACAAATACTAATCTTATAGTTTTTATGTTCACTGTAATTAAAACCTGGCTTTAATGGAAAATAGTTGTACAAAAACAATATTGATTTAACAAATCATGAATGTGTTATTTCTAATAATTAAAATTGAAATACCCCTGGTATTTCTGTGTTGTAGTGTGATGGAACAGTATATGGAACAGAAACATAAAATAAGATGGATTTGAACATGTTTTAAGCCAAAAAGTGCTTTGGGATGAGCGTATATTTTAAAAGGAATATTAAAGGGTTTTATTTATTTGTTTTGGAAATCTATAAATTAGGTGTCCCAAAGGTGGTTTTTCAAAAGGCAACTGGATTTTCTTTGTTTTGCTTGAAGACATTTCTTTTGGGACCATTGAATATCAAAAGTATACATTGAGACAGTTAAATGGGTGCTGATTTCAAATACAGAATCAGCACAGTTCAGTTTCTGGTCTACTACTGAAATCCCACCCCACCCCCTTGTTGAATTTGCAATGTGTCAAAATCCAATTCTGTAGGCATAATTTTTACATGACCATCTTAAAGCATAAAGATAAGATATACAATAATTCAGTAATAGTGTAATGGAAGTCACTATTGATTGTAACTGAACCCAAATTACCTGCAGTTGTCTTTGGATTTGCAGTCACAGTTGCAAACATGAGATATGGAATTAAGCTACCGTATTTTTGGGAGTATAAGACGCACCGGAGTATAAGACGCACCTACCTTTTTTGGTTATTTTTTTAAAAAGTTTTTTTTTTATTTTTTAGACAAACACACAAACATACAATGTATTTTCTTTGAACAGAGTATTTGGCTGGTTCACAAATTTAAACAGTGTTTAGTCTTTTCAATTAAATTTACAATTTCTATATTTCCTTTTTGCCATATTTATTCCTCATCTATTTTTTTTAAAAAACCAATATTACCCTTCATTCTCATCTCTAATCTTAATCAAATTCAATTTTCCCTTCTATTCTATATTATACCCCTTCCCATTGTCATCTATTTTTATATCCATCCTCACATTGGTTAATTATTTAATATTACAATTGTTTAATACAAATTCAACATTTTTATATAAATCAATTAGTTATAACTATCTTTTTTTGTATATTAATCAATATAAACATGAATATTCCAATTATTTCCATGCAATCCAATTTCTTACAAATCAATTAATTATATTTACCAATAATAATAAACCAAATAATTTTCCCCATATATTCCTCCAAACCATAACTTAACCATTTCTGCTTTCAACACAATATACAATTAATAGCATCTCAATTATTAAAATTCCCTAGTTAAATAGACCTTTTTTTCTTTTGTGTTTTAAAATCTTGAACTCTCCTCTTTTGCCCTAAATTTCCCATTGTTTGCACCTACCTTTTTTAGTGAGCAAAGAGAAAAAGAAATCTCTCTTCCTGCCTCATTTTGTCACATTGCAGCAGAGCCTGCTTTACTTTCAGTTTCCTTTTAGCTAGGGGAAAAAAATCACTCTTTGCAGCTACCAAAGAGCTTGCAAAACAAGAGCTTGCAAAAGAGCCTGCGCAAAACAGCTGAGAGTGAATCAGCTGAGAGTCGGGAGGCAGATCTAATAAACTTGTGCTAATTAGCCTATGCCGAAGCTGAATGGGGTTGTTCTTTCTTGCTGTTTGCTTGCAAGGAGGTAACTGCTGGGAGGCAGAGGCCAAAGGGTGGGGGCCAGTGGGTGGGCAGGGCTACATTCGGTGTATAAGACGCACCTAAATTTTCACCCCCTTTTGGGGGGTAAAAAGGTGCATCTTATACTCCGAAAAATATGGTATTTAATTCACTTTTCTGGGAAAACACATAAGAAATACTATTTTATGTAGGTTTCTTATTTCAAATTTTGTCTATCTTAGGAGATCCTGAAATGCAAAATGTGAATTCAGAAAGCCTGTTCTAAAACCATGGCTTTGGCACAGGTAAAAACACTGTATATTGAGTATTTTCAGTTAATTTTAAATGTTTACCTTATTCAGCTAATCTCAATGCTTAGTTTTTACATCTAGATAGAAATATTTTCCATATGGATGACAACTTTTATGTATAGGCTGCACTTCATGCAGGGCAGTCAACCCATTTCTAAAAAAAAATTACAGAATTCATTACAGGTTTACAAAACAGGGAAAGTTTGTATGGATTTTGTGTTATATTATTTGTTGCTGTAACAATAAGGGTCCAAAATATTCAACTCAATTCTTTGCAACACTAGCAATAGCAACCAATGTATTTATTAGGAGGAAGAATTATATTCCATTAACAGATTAGTACACTTCTGAGTACAAGGAAATGGCAGGAAAATGTTTCATAATTTTGAAGGAAGATATCTTGATTTCTGTTTAATGACTGGGCTACAGGTAGTTTTTGACTTACAACCATAATTTCCAACATTTATGTTGCTAAGCAAGCTAATTAAGTGAGTTTTGACATATTTTACTACATTTTTGTCACAGCTGTTAAGCAAATCACTGCAGTTGTTAAATGAATCAGGTGGTTGTTAAATGAATCCAGCTTCCCCCATTGACTTTGCTTATCAGAGGCTGTCTGTGAAGGTTCCATATGTATCTTAGTTCTAAGTTCACTCAAAACATTTAGCATGCTATGTGAATGCACCTGTATCAGTCATAGCTTCCTTCTAAACCAAAAACAAAAGAACTACTTCATTATTTAATTAGCATGAAACATATCTCAGTTTAAAATGCGTAAGAAGCAGATTTTTAGTAGATATTGTTCTAAATTTCATTTCTATACAGTTTCTTTCTAGGGGTCCTTATTTTCTGAAATCTTTAACAGTGACCAGTTTGGGAAGAATGTTGAAGACTCCTATATGTTCTTGGAATAATTATTTAAGAAAGGTCTCTGTTCATGGTGGCAAATCCATTTCTACTAAAATAGTTCTGGGAATAGAAACCAGCTGTGATGATACAGGAGCTGCTGTCGTGGATAAAACCGGTAGCATTTTAGGAGAAGCATTACATTCTCAAACTGATGTTCATTTAAAGTAAGTAATTCTTTTCTATGTATTTTTTTAATTCTTTTTATATCACAAATTCCATTTCTAAGTTGAACAGTGTGTTTTCTAGGTAACAAACGTGTTAAAATTTAAACATCCTCATAATCATAAAGGTCATATCAACATACAAACATATACTAAATGCTATCAATCATTGTTCTACAATATACTATCTTCCATATTAATATCAATTATATAAATATCAAAATGTTTACTAATCAAATGTTCTTTTTTAAATAATCCATATTTCATATAAACCCATCCATCTGATCTCTGCATCTGTCAACTATTTATAAAAAAGTTCCCATGTCATAAAATATTCAGAATCCTCTTTTTCTTTAATTTTTAACGTTAACCTGTCCATTTCTGCACATTCCATTATTTTTTTGATTACATTCTCATCTGTGGGGGTTTGTTCACTTTTCCAATATTGTGCATATATAATCCTGGCTGCTGTTAAAATATGTAAAATTAAATATGTATTACCCTTATTATACTTTTCTGGTAGCATGCCCAACAGGAGTATCTCAGGTTTCAAGTCTATGTGTTGTTTTGTCATAGCTTCTAGCCATATGCGAATTTTCTTCCAATACTTTTTTGCTTTGGGACATGCCCACCAATGTGGTAATATGAACACGGTGTTTGGTTACATGTCTAACATTTGACAGATTATCTTTGTACATATTTGCTGTTCTTGCAGGTGACAAGTGCCATCTGTAAAACATTTTATAGAGATTTTATTTATACGCTGTTGACATTGTAAGCTTATAATTTCTATTCCATAATTTCTGACATTTGTCTAATTCGATTGTATAGCCAAAATTCTTAGCCAAAATTATCATTGTTTCTTTTATTTGTTCTTCCTCCAATTTAATGGTTACTAAATAATTGTATATCCTCTTAATTAATTTTTCATCTGCTTCCATTAGCATCTGATCCAGCTCTATTGGTTCTTTATAAAACCCATACGTCTTCCTGTCTTTTTCGTATCTGGATTTTCGTATCTGTGGCCACCACGATAGGTCAATCCCTGATCTGTTTAGTTCTTGTTTAGTTTTTAGTTCTCCCCTTTCATTTAGTATGTTCTTATAATCTTTTCCATATTTATGACATTTGGGTGTATCACCATTGTAGATAACCAAACTGGTATTTTCCGATAATGTTGCTCTTTGATTTTGTTCCATACTAGCAGTAATGCCTTCCTAATGTAGTGTCTCTGGAAGCAGCTATGTATCTCACCCTTCTTTTACCGTAGAAAGGCATGCCATCCCACTTGCAAATCATGACTGTCCAGTATTAGTAATCTTGTATTTCTCAAATTAATCCACTCCTTCACCCACGTACGTGCCGATGCTTGGTAGTATCGCTCCCAATCTGGAAGGCTAAAACCTCCTCGACTGTTAACATCTTGTAGCATTTTTAATTTTATTCTCGCTTTTTTACCTTGCCCTACAAATTTTAATATCATCTTATTTAATTCTTCAAAATATTGTTTCCCTAGCTTTATTGGGATTGTCTGAAACAGGTATAATAGTCTTGGCAGGATATTCATCTTAATTGTAGCTATTCTACCCAGTAGGGACAATTGTAAGTTTTTCCAGTTTTCCAAGTCCATTTTAATTTGTGCTTTCAGTCTATCATAGTTATCTTTTTTGAGAGGTACACATTTTTGCAATTAATTTAGGTCCTGTTTCCTGTGGTTCTTCTAGAATAAACACCAAGTCATCAGCAAATGCCTGTAACTTACACTCCTCCTTCTTTATTCTCATGCCTTTTATTTTACTATCTTGTCTAACATTTCTAGCTAACACTGCTAAGGTTAATATAAATAACAATGGGGATAGAGGGCAGCCTTGCCTTGTACCTTTCGTTATACTAAAGTTCTCAGTCATGTCACTGTTTATAATCACCCTTGATGTTTGTTTATGGTATAGTGTCTTAATCATACTAATGAATGTCTCTCCGAATACCATCTGTTTTAATTGTAAGAACATAAACTGCCAACTCAAATTATCAAAAGCTTTCTGTTCATCAAGAAAAATAAATGCCATCTGCTTTCCGGGGTGTGTCTCGTAGTATTCCAATGTGTTCAGGATCATCCGCATATTATTTTTAATTTGCCTCTTGGGTAAGTAATTCTTATTGTGGGTGAAAATATGTTTCAGTTGCTACAATTTCCCTAGCTGTATTGCTATTTGTGTGTGTGTGTGTGTGTGTATGGTGTATAAATATTGCCATTTTTATGTATTCTTTGCATTTCTTCTGTGTTTTAGAAATCTGATCCTTCTTTGCTTTAAAGTTAGGGCTTTGAACTAGGAATGATGCCAGTTTGAGTCACTGAAGCACTAAAGGCATCCAGACAAAACATTTTATTACAACTTAATAAAAAAACTATAAAAATTTATGTTGCTAAAAATTGATTTTTAGAAAAGGAACATAATATGCTTATAGAGGCCTCCTTTGGGAGCAAAGAATGAGTACGGTTTATAAGGAAGTTAAAAGTTACCAATAAATGGAATATGAACTATTTTTTATCATGTTTTATATCTCCATTCATAGATGTCTAGAAAATGGCCTGTAGTTCATATTAGCAAATTATATTAGGTTTCTGTCACCCTGTTTCTAGTTTTCTATTCAAAATTGGTAGAACAGGCCACATAGGTCCTTCTTGTATGAAGAAATGGCTGATAAAAGTTTTTACTTACTGGAATTTCTGAACACTCTTGTTTGAAGTCTTGTCCCCCCAAAATCAGGTTCCATAGCAAAACCTCCATGTTATGAGCATTGATGATGGTTGTGAGCTTCTTTCAAGCTCAGTGAAAGAACACGTTTTTGACAAAAGCGTTTCCAAGGAAACTTCTGCTTGAATTGAAAGTTGTGAATTGCTGAGTTACCAGCTTTCCTGTAAAATAGGAAAGAAAAAGGAGCCCGTGGATCTAGAGGTGTTAAACTGATGTCGTTGTGGTGGCGTCACATGATGTATCGGGACTTTTTCCCCCTTTGCTAAACTGGGTGTGGCCAGCATATGACGCATCCGACCCAGGAGTCTGACACCCCTGATCTAGAACCACCGTAGGAAGTTGGAAAAATTAGATTTAAATCACAATTTGTTTGTTGCACTTAACTTGCTATTTTTCCTCCAGAATCTTAAGGCGTTTATATGGTATTTTATGAGCAGCTATGTACATTTCTGAATAAATCAATGATTTTTCTCCCACCCCCAACCTTATTTCAGAGGAATCCTGCAAGATAGACTTAATTGTAATCACTATAATGTGATTAGTGATGTCAAGAGATTGAAAAGGGTCAGTAAAACACTACCATTCTCGAATGGCCAATAATTAATCTCAAACTACATTGCTCTTAGGGAAATTATTCAGGTAGTCCTCAATTTATGACCACAATTGAGCCCTAAATTTATATTGCTAAGTGAAAAAATTGTTAAGTGGGTTTTGCACCCTTTTATGTCCTTTCTTCCCACATTTGTTAAGTGAATCACTGCAGTTGTTAAATTAATAATACAGTTGTTAAGTGAATCCGGTTTCCCCATTGACTTTGCTTGTCAGAAGGTCGCAAAAAGAGATGACATGATCCCAGGATGCCACTGCAACTATCATAAATCTAAGTCAGTTGTCAAGTATCCAAATGTAACTCATTTGACCATGGAGATGCTGCGATGGTCATAAATGTGAAAAATCGTCATAAGTCTCTTTTTTCAGTGCCGTTGTAACTTTGAACAGTCCCTAAATGAACTACTGTAAGTTGAGGATTTACTGTCAAGATCTGTGTAAAGATGATATTGCAAAACAATCAGGCAAGACAGGTAGGAAAAAAACGGTGACTGGCAGGACATCAATCCTCCTGTATTATTACTGAATTATAATATATATATTAAACATGCTGATGTAATTACAATATTATTACATATAAATTCTTAGCAGTAATATATTGAGATGATATAGTATATAATATGATGATGTTATAAAATTATTACAATCACATGTAGATGTGTATTTCTCATTAGAACAGGTGGCATTATTCCTCCAGTAGCGCAACAGCTTCACCAAGAAAATATTGCAAGGGTAGTGCAACATGCAGTCTCAGCCAGTGGCGTCAGCATGGAGGATATCTCGGCTGTTGCAACAACTGTGATGCCAGGACTTGCGTTAAGCCTTGGAATTGGATTGAAATATAGTTTAGAACTGGTGAAGAAGCATCGGAAACCTTTTATCCCTATCCATCATATGGAAGCACATGCGCTCACCGTCCGACTGACGGACCTCGTCACATTTCCTTTTCTTGTCCTTTTACTCTCCGGGGGTCATTGTATACTGGCAGTAGCACAAGGAGTTTCAGATTTTCTTCTCCTTGGACAAACAAAGGACATTGCGCCAGGGGACATGCTTGACAAGGTGATTCATTTTAATATAGATTATTGACATATAAATATTTTAAGCCAAGATCCTTTGAGTAATATACTGAGGCACCATCCAAAAGTTGAGTAGGGCTGGTACACAAACTTAACATTTAAAGAGACGGAATTACTCTTCACGTTCTCAATAATTTCTTACTTCTATAAGATTAAACGTTATATTTTGGTGGCAACTTCTAGGGGTGTTCACATTTGGGGGTCCTCCATGTATGCATTGTTTTAAGCAAGTGATTGCCCTTGGTTGCATGTGTTTCCCCATCATCTCATTTCCACTCAGTGATTTCACCCTTTTAAAAAGCCCCAATTGAGTTCTGAAGGGAATTGATTCTGTTCTATTTTCTCATTAAACTTCTCCACCTCTTAAAACATCCAGAAAACAGGCTGAAAAGCTCCATTTACTCTGGAAATGGCAGGGTAACCTAAACCAAACTGCCTGCAACACCCATGTAACACAAAGGCAAAATGCAGCCCCCAGGCTTCATTCCATCAGTGGCCTGAATGATAAAATCCACATAAAACCCCCTCCCCATAATATCAGTAAGGTAATGAAAGCTAGGAACAGGAGTCATTTCAGTCACCTATTCTCATTTACCTGAAAAAGTATGTTCCTTGCATACATTACAGGTGGTCCTTGACTTACAACAGTTCATTCAAAGACCATTCAATGGCACTGAGAAAAGGGACTTTTATGACTGTTTTTCACACGACTGTTGCAGCATCTCCATGGTCATTTGATCAAAATTCAGATGCTTGGCAACTGACTCGTATTTATGACGGTTGCAGTGTTCCAGGCTCCTGTGATCACCTTTTGTGACCTTCTTATAAGCAAAGTCAGTGGGGAAACCAGATTCACTTAACAACGATGTTATTAACTTAACAACTGCACTTAATTCACTTAATAATCATGGTAAGAAAGTCGTAAATGGGCAAATTCACTTAACAACTGTTTCACTTAGCAATGTTGGGTTCAATTACAGTCGTAATTCAAGGACTACCTGTATTCAAATTTAAGATATCCCATGAGGCGACACATATATTTTTAGAGGAAAAATTACTTTCTTTAAATAGGAATAAAATCTATCCATTTCTTTTTAAAGCATGATTAATTTTATTGACATAAGTCAGCACACTTTATGTATGAAGCATATTCACTTGTGCTGCATCATGAAAACCCACATCACTTATTTTGTCAAAAATACATACTGGGAAATCTAATAAGGAAGATTGCTTTTTAAAAAAATAATGTTGTAAACTTGAAATGAGATGTTTCTTGAATCTGTTGTGAACGGATATTTTTTCTTTTTCTTTACCTTTACTTTTTTTTTTAAGGTAGCTAGAAGTCTTTCTTTACATAATCATCCAGAATGCTCTGGCATGACTGGTGGGAGAGCAATAGAAACCTTGGCTCAGCAGGGTAACATTCTGCGATACAAATTCACAATCCCCATGCAGCGATACCGTGATTGCACCTTCTCTTTTGCTGGCCTGCGAAGCGAAATCACTAGAAAGATTTCAAAAGAAGAAAAGGCAGAAGGTATTTGCCCAAAGAGTCACAAACTGTATGGGTGTGTTTTGTTGCAAGTCTGCTTTGAAAAAAAAATCTATCTGATGGTAATTCCTGCAGGCCTTCAGGAAGGACAACATCTCTCCTGCATTCCGGATCTTGCTGCGGCAGCCCTGTATACAATGACTGTTCACATTGCTGAGCGAACGCATCGGGCTATTCTCTTCTGCAAAGAGAAAGGAATCATACCCCCAGGAAAGGAAACTTTGGTAAGTTCTGTGTGAAGGTTACACCTTTCATTATCTCCAATTCCAAGACTGACTGTTGCTTGATCGTGGAAATAGTGAACTGGCCAAAGGGACAGACTCCAAGTAATATCAGGCCATGAAGGAAGTAAAATATTCCAGAACTGAACTCTGCTTACAACTGGGAGAAATTAGCTCGAAGAGAGACTGTGCCTACCTGTTTGGCTGCCAGATATTCCTGATGTTCTGTCCCCCTTCCTCACACAGGCAAACATAATACAAGCTCGCCTGCCAATATTTTATTCGGTAAACAGATTAGAATTCCTGGCAGACCAAGGTTTTGGCAGCAAACTGCCGAATGCCTGCCAAGACCGTTTTCAGTCCCATAAAGCAGAAGAGGACTTATCTTCAGTCCGTTCCAAGAGCAACAAATTATCCATGAGACAAGAGTTTAGTCAATGTTCAGTCCAAAATATATCCAAGCTGAATTTCAGAGATCACGATGTGACTCTCAGGGTTTAACTTTGTCCGTCACAAAGCCTGAAGAGCAATCCCACCCACTTTTATTCCTGGCTCCGTGGCTCCATGACTCAGTTCAATCACTGGCCCTCCCATGCCTCTTCCGTTGCTGTGCACGCTTCTCCCTCTGACGCTGCCTGGGATCAAGCCAGGATTCATCATCCTCGCTCCCTATCAATTGGTGCTCTGATACGCCTTCCTCCTGACACATCCCAGGCTGTTCCTCCTGGCCTTTGGATGGAACCTGAGGAATTGCCAGAAAGGAGGGTCCTGGAGAGGGAGGCCTTGTCAGTTCCTCCCCATCACCTTCTGAGTCCTCCTCCTCTGTTAGGACAGGCTCGGGAGTCGGGGTCACAACACCTTAATTGCACCCTGGGCATTATAGGCTTGTTCTCACTTCTCTGCATCCTTTGTTCACAAGCATTTACTGCCTGCGCAAGAGTATTGATTGACAATTTTCATTCCTATTTTAGGTTTATTTTGGAATCAAGTATCTTTTAAAAAAACACCTCCTAATATAGAAGTTACCAGATTGGTTATGATATTTAAAAAAAAATCTTCCAAAGGTTTTGTTTAAGAAATAAGTTCTTTTCCACATGTTAAAACAAAATGAGATTAATTCAGATTATCTGTTGGAAGTTCTTATTTCAAAGGCTTCAATTCTCTTTTGGGGGAAAATTGTCTAATTTAAGCAATAAATCCTAATAAGGCATCAGAATTTCATTTTTCAATGTGTGCCAGTGTGATCACAGAAAAAAGCAACAATAAAGATTATCCTATCCTATCCTATCCTATCCTATCCTATCCTATCCTATCCTA
>WNWU01000006.1:39974875-39992556 GCA_012654045.1 Ptyas mucosa | reverse complement strand
TATCCTATCCTATCCTATCCTATCCTATCCTATCCTATCCTATCCTATCCTATCCTATCCTATCCGCAATAGCAATAGAATAGCAATAGCAATAGCAATAGCAATAGCAATAGCAATAAGACTTATATACTGCTTTACAATGCTTTACAGACCTCTCTAAGCAGTTTACAGAGTCAGCATATTGCTCCCAACTATTTGGGTCCTCATTTTACCCACCTTGGAAGGATGGAAGGCTGAGTTAACCTTGAGCCTGGTGAGATTTGAACTGCCAAATTGCTGGCAGCCGGCAGGCAGCAGAAGTAGCTTGTAGAACTGCACTCTAACCACTGCACCACCATGGCTCGTGCTGTGCTGTGCTGTCCTATCCTAATATTCATAGAATTTTAAACAGGTCCAGCTATGGATAGAGTGTCAACCAAGCATGGAGAATCACCCTTGTTGTTGTATTGAGACTTTCAGGGGAGATGATAGTTTAAAGCAAAAGCTTATCCATTTTTTATCTGCTCCAAGAGGCTAATGTAATTGTGATTTACAGCTATTTGAAGAGACCATCACTGAACCAAGCATTATTGATTTGTGAAGCTTTGGCTATTTCCATCATCTGGGATTTGATGAATTAGTACATTTGTCATTATTTAGCTCCAGACTACAGTTATCAAAATACAAAAAATGAAGAGCATTTGGATAAGTGTTCCTCCTCAAT
Organism: Ptyas mucosa; assembly: GCA_012654045.1. NCBI lineage: Eukaryota > Metazoa > Chordata > Lepidosauria > Squamata > Colubridae > Ptyas > Ptyas mucosa. The sequence continues at coordinate 39,991,853 of WNWU01000006.1, read as the reverse complement.
AAAACACAACAACCACCTTCTATGGAATCATGCATGTTGACAATAGAATTGTTCTTCATTTAGGAAAAGAATATCTCACACATCTGCATATTTGAAAAGAAATAAAGAGTTTTTAAGTAGAAAAAGAATATTAATGTCTTGATCTCTAAGGAAATTTTGTAGGACTTTAACAGGACTGGATTAGAAATAGTAGTGTAATCCAAATGCAAGTAAAGGAGACTAGATCTCTAGACAATCCATGCTTCTAAGTAAATAAATAAATGAGTGAAATTTTTGCATAATTGCCAAATCTCATAGCAGTTCAGCAAACTTGTCTCTCCAAGAACTTGAGCAATCTCATGTGACATCACTGAATTCTTCAAAAGAAGCTTTCAGCAATTTAAATGTATATCTGTTGAGTTTCATAATTATTGTGGCAACTGGGTTACCAACCCTGTGGTAATGAGGATTTACATTGCAGCATAAAAGTTTATCTTTTTTCTCTATCATATTTAATTCTGAAAGATATGAACTAATAGAATTGCAACATGCAACAATTTATTATTATGGGGTTTCTTTCAACTTTGTTTTCAGGTAGTTTCAGGAGGTGTTGCAAGTAACCAATATGTCCGTAGATCTCTGCAACTTCTAGCAGATGCTACTAATTTCACATTGGTTTGTCCACCTCCAAGGCTTTGCACTGACAATGGTGTTATGATTGCATGGTAAGGAAATAGTTTTTTCACTTTTGAAGGAAATGCATTATTGCAGAATGTTATGATTTATTTCCAAAATATATGTGTAAGTTGTAACAATTTTTATATGGGCAACATCATATACTTTTTGTGTGTATATACATTATATGTCTTTGGGGCACAGAAAGTCCTCGAGATACAACTGTAATGGAACCTGCTCATTATGGTCACATGTCCTAACAGTCTTTAGATGAAATGTCTCACCTAACAAACCGTTCCCCCCATCATTCTTCAATGAATCATTAAACTAACATGTGGGTTGTTAAATGGAGTGTGGGGTCCCTCCTGGTTGGGGAGGCAGTTGTAGGTCTAGCACAGGCCCAGGCCCACTTGCCCTGGCCCTCCGAAGGCCGCCTACACCCTTGAGATGCCCTTACTTCACTTCTCCCTCTTTGGGTCCTGACAAGTCTTTTCCCACTCCCACCCCTCCACCATCTTAGGCCTGACTCCCACCCTACCAGGCCAAACATTCTTCTCCTCACTTACCTTTCACTTACCTTTTGAAGAGTTCCAAGACCTTCCAGAGTGCTGGAATAACTTGCTTCTTTGGGCAGCCACATAGAGTGATTCTGAAAGTGGCTGCCATTTTTCCCCGCCCACAAAGTGGTAGCCACATTTGGGTGGCTGCCACATGGCTCAAGGACAAACTGCTTCATTTTGCTGCCTTAGCAATCTCTGGACAGTGCTGCAGAAGCTTTCTGCAGCGGTCAAAATCTTCTGCAGCACTGTGCAGACCTGTAAAGCACTTTGTCTGGCAGCTGCCTTTTTGCCACAAGCGGGCAGGGCAAAATGGCAGCCACATTTTGATTGCCACTGTGCAGGTTGAGGACACATGCCCTGTCCTCCTTCCATAAAATGAGGTCCAGAGAGCTTCAGAAGGTAAGTGTGGAGCATGATGGGATTGTGGAATTCTGGAATGAGGGAGAGGCAGGTACTGAAGCATCCCTGTGGTGGGATTTAAGGGCAAATGACACTAAATATTTAAGGGCAAATGCTGAAACTAAATATTTGAGATGCATTTCCTATATGGAATTGGCAAATACCTATAATTCATTATGTACCAAGGCCTCTCTAGCATCATAGTTTTCCAGAAAATGAGTGCTGCCTTTGCCTTTTATGATAAAAAAATGTGAAGAAATCAGAGATTTATATTGCCAGCCTTAGGTTCCTTCTTATAATGAAAATAATTATATTAACAAGAATAATATCTAATGGAAAATAAGACAGTATGGTTGAAGACTCTGCCAATAATTTTTTTGTGGTCAGTGTGATAAATGCTTTGTATTCATTGTAAGGTAACAGAGAAATGAAATTGTTTTACTTACTGTACTTGCATAAATATTTCCTTCATAGGAATGGAATTGAAAAGCTTTCTGCAGGATTAGATATCTTTTATAATGTAGAACATTTCAGGTATGAACCAAAGTAAGTAGTTAATTATTTCATTGAATTTTTCTTGGTCTGCTTTATTTATTTATTTATTTATTAAATTTATATACCGCCCTACTCCCGAAGGACTCAGGGTGGTGTACAGTTGAACGAAATATACATGTAATAAAGGAATTTGAAAAAACCGATTTAAAATATAATTAAATAGTTAGGTTCGGATATAGTATTATATATAGTACTATATAATATATAGTATTGCCTATATGCTGCTCAAAATTAGAAAAACTGCAGTTTAAAAAAGGTAGTATATATTGTATTCTTTAAAATATCCCCGAACCATTCCCCCTTGGAATCTCGAAGCTATGTTGGAACTCAACTTCCAGAATTTCTTTAGCCATTGCACATCTACAAAGCATGAGACTGGAGAAGGCTAAGATAATTGTTTTTTTCTAACAGAATGCCTGTTCAGGGTTACACATAAATTGCTATCCCTTTCCTTAATATAGGTTCTGGTTTGGCAGTTTGTTTTGTTTTTCCTTTAGACAGAATGTTCCATATTTGATCTGGAGCATTTAAAAAACTTGTATTAGGAAAATGTGTCAAGTTTATTTTTGCACAATTATTGTATATGATTAATAATTATTTGGCACAGAATATGTTCTTCCCTTATCAGATAGATTTTTAAAGACTTACCTTGTGCTAAGATGGGTGGCCGATAGATTTAATCAATCAATCAATCAATCACATTATTTTCCTTACATAATGTTCAAAATTGTAAAACAATTATTATTTCTTTTATGAAACTGGTAAAAATAATAGAATTATTATTTGAGAAAGAAATGCCTTTATCAAAAGTTGTAATGGTGTTGAGTGATAAAATAATAGTGCTAGCCCTAGTTGGTATGTTGAATGACAAAAAGGTATTTGCATAAATTGTAAACTGAGTTTGTAAATTGTGAAATAGGGATAGGTGTATGTATTGTTTTGAATGTGGTTTATTCAATTATATAAATTACTGATTTTATTGTAATTTTCATTATATGTGGGAGGGTCTTAGAGAAGCCACCTATGCATATATTTGTAATATATAATTAATTCTGCATTCTTGAATTTGTGTTATATGTTTAATTATAGTGTTTTATCTTATCATTTAGAGCTCCACTTGGAACTGATATCTCAGAACAAGTAAAAGAAGCTTTCATCAAAGTGCCAGCACTAAATCTAGCAGTATGATATTTGGTATTTTTCAATTGTTTGGGGAAAAGTGAATGTGTCATTTTCAAAAAGTTTTTAATGGGGACTCCATTTTGTTGCTTCCTGGTCATCTGGACCAGTTGTGTGACATTGCCAAGTAATTTAATTATAAGCTGAGGAAAAATTTAAGATATGAAAATGGAAAAACAGGAGATACATTTTTAGTCACTATAAATGCGGAAGGTGTTTCTAAACATTTTACTGTTTGTAAATTTGGATATATGTTCCATTATCAATTAAATTTCAAGGCTGGCATTTTTCAGTGATTTAATGATAACTATTTGTAGAAATAAAAGGAATGGATGTTACGCATGTTTGGTCCGAATTGAAAATAATTCCCTCAAAAAAGAAGGGGGTTGGAGGAGCAAGTGCAGTAAGCTTTCCCACTTAAGTACTCTTGGATTGCAAATTGTAGTTGAAATAAATCTTCAATATTCCACTCTCACCCAGTATAAGTGAGCACATGTAAACTCTTTACATCTGTTTATATATGTACGCAAGTGGATATAACTGCCAGAAGCTACTTTCCAGAAAGTGTAGAGGCAGGACAAAAAAAGTCACTGGTTCAATTAGTAACTACTGATTACAGTTGCTTGTAAAGTAAGGTTCTCCCTTTACCAAATGGATTGATCTCCATCAATATAAATCAACTATTCTTTCTCTTGGATGTAAGCCATTCCAACATATGGAAATATATAAATGTATGCACAAATATTCCCTTCCCTTCTTCCAGCAAAAACAGCTAAAAGGTAAGAGGAAGCAAACAGCTAAAAGGAAGCAAATAGAATAAAAAGAAGGAATAGCTACAATGGTGAGAAGAGGGAAAATTGGTGGAGATGTGAGTACAGGTAATCCTTGACTTGCAACCATTTGTTTAGTGACCAAAGTTACAACAGCACTGAAAAAAGTGGCTTATAACCATTTTTCACATTTAGGACCATTGCACCACCCGGTGGTCACATGATCAAAACTCAGATGCTTGGCAACTGGCATGTATTTATGACAGTTGCAGTGCCTGGGACTCATGTGATCATCTTTTACGACCTTTTGACAAACAAAGTCAACGGGGAAGCCAGATTCACTTAACAACTGTTACTAACTTAGCAATGCAGTGATTCACTTAATGACTGTGGCAAGGACGGTTGTAAAATGGGGCAAAACTCAGTAATTGTCTTGCCTAGCAACAGAAATTTTGGGCTCAATTGTGATCGTAAGTTGAGGACTACCTGTACCAGAAATAACAGGAGAGTAAAGGAAACAATAACGTGAGTTTAAAAAAAAATCATAGGTAAACAGCACATAATCTTTGAAGTTATCCAACATTTGCAGCACTACCTTTACAGCAGTTTGCCTCATGCAGAGTGCTTGTTTTCAAAAGCTTATCAGTGAATGTACAGTATTAACATTTCATATCCCCTTTTTTGATGCAGTGCTATATTATTTGAAACAGGTGAAATCCAGCAGGTTCTGGAGAACCAGTAGCGGAAATTTTGAGCAGTTCGGAGAACCGATAGTGGAAATTTTGAGTAGTTTGGAGAACCGGCAAATACCATCTCTGGCTGGCCCCAGAGAGGGGTGGGAATGGAGATTTTGCAGTATCCTTCTCCCAGGAGTGGGGAGGAAATGGGGATTTTGCAGTATCCTTCCCCTGGAGTTGGGTGGGAATTGAGATTTTGCAGTATCCTTCCCCTGACATGCCCACCAAGCCATGGCCACAGTACTGGTAGTAAAAAAAATTGGATTTCACCACTGATTTGAAATAAAGATATATTTTAATTTACCATCATTCTTCATATTTGCTTTTCACAGATGAAGTCATATCTGATTGCCAGTGTTTTTATTTCTTACTTCTATATCAATTTCTTGTGGTTGTTTTCTTCCCAATTTGGAATAAATCCATTAAATCCATTACAGATGCAATCATATTTTTATTTGCATGAAACTCCATGGTAACAACTTCTTTTCTGCTACAACAATATAAACAATATGTTTAAATTTTCTCTTCGGACAAAGTATATTTGAGTGCCCCGACATTAACAATTCTTGGTCTTGAAACCTGGATGAGATCAGAGGTTGTTGTGTGTGGAAATTGATAGTGTCCAGATGCTGGAATGCGGGGTTTCTCCAGAGCTTTTACTCTTCCCATTATATGTGAAGTTGGGGGAATTAAAAAGAGAGAATCCTTCGGACGAAACTTTCCTTTGTATACTTTAACACCAGTACCTCGAAATTTTTCTAGAAAATAAAAGCATCGCTTTTACTACTATCAGTATTATCTGCCAGATATTTCAGACTGTTTAGACAAATAATGTTGCAACATGAGTTGAACTACTTGTGGACTGGATCCTTATTCCACCTAGTTCATTTCAACAGCTAGAAGTGGAGTGAGTAGCTGCATTGGAGAATGGTTCCTGCCACCTTGAAAATGATGGCAGTGTGTGCCCTCCTGGTCAGGCCACCTCTTAATCTGGCCATGCTATACAATTAATGAATTGCGGTGGCACAGTGGTTAGAATGCACTACTGCAGGCTACTTCTGCTGAGTGCCAGCTGCCTGCAATTTGGCAGTTCGAACCTCACTAGGCTCATGTTTGACTCAGCCTTCCATCCTTCTGAGGTTGGTAAAATGGGGATCCAGATGGTTGGGAGGCTATATGCTGACTCCGTAAACCGCTTAGAGAGGGCTGTAAAATATTGTGAAGCTGTATATAAGTCTGCTATTGCTATTGCTACTGTCTGGCATCCAACCTTCCCTTTTTTGGGAGGGGAAGTTTGGAGAAGGTGGTTGGGGAAGCAGATTGTCAGACCCAGATACGGAATAGAAACAGCATTGGTCACTCTTATGGAAGGAACCTGGATATAGGAGTGGACAGCTCCTGATCCTTTTAGATTAGTGTTTTTCAAACTTGGCAACTTAAAAGATATGTGGGCTGCAACATGCAGAATTCCCCAGCCAGCATGCAGTGGCTTCCAAGTATGCATTTTAAAGCCGCTTTAGATCAGCCATCTCACCAAGCTCATGAGTCTTCAAGAACAACAGCTTGAATTATAAGAAATTTCTGGTGGAAAGCAACATTAGAAGGGCCTACCCACATTGCAAGTTTTATTAGATAATGTATTTTTTTTATATGCCCAGCCCACTCTGCACAAATCCATGTGGATTAGGCTATATATTTAAGCTTTTATATATTTTGTGTGGTTATCAAATGCTTTCTTGATTTGTGTACTGCATTATGTCTATTAGCTAGGCATAAATTACCTCTTATGTGTACAGGGATGGCAGGTGGTCCTCCATTTATCTCCAGGCTGAAAATAAAAACCAACTTTTAAGTTAGGATGCTGATAATTGCTAAGCCCCTCTGTAAAGTACTTTTACTAAGGTCCTGAAACCATTATTAATGTAGTTTGAGAATTCTGTTAACCATTCTTCCCCCCCCCCCCCCCCCCTTTAACAATTAAACCTAATATAACCGTTCTGTGTTCCGAACTGGTATGTTTACTTTCATTGAACTTCTCCATTATCTAATCTGATTCAGCTGACAGTGATGCTGCAATAAACATACAGGCTTCAGGAATCTTGTTTTGTCTGTTTGATTAGTTGGCTAGTCTTCTCCTTAAATTTGACAATGATTACATGATAGCAAGTTTATGAATCCATGACATTATAAACATTCACAGTATTTATGGAAATATTTAACATCAGTCCTGATGTAAGATCTCAGGCTTTCTAGTACTCTGTGCTTCAGTAAGATATGTATATTAAACTCTGAATTAAACTGAACTGCTGTTCAGTAACATTTAATTAAAATTAATTAAAACTACCACAATTTCCTAATAAGTTCAAGACAATTATGAAAAAACAAATAATATTTTAAAAATGCTATAAAATGCTACAAAACCCAAAAGGACTACACAGCAAACAGAAAAAGAAAATATATTGTGGAATCCAGTAAATTCAGCATGGTCTTCTCTCAGGTAATCAAGCTTTATACTTGAAACATGCTTTCTAAAACATTTAAAGGTAATCTTGCAAAAATCCAAGTGTTCTTGTTCTGGAATAAAGTCCTACTTTCAGCCAGAAATAGACTTTCACCAAGTTCATATCAGGGCATTCATTCTTTATAAATAAAAATCTTTCATTTTCTCAGGCTTGGGGTAAAGTCTCAAGCCTCCATATTTTGAATGTTTATTTCCCAAACATCCATGTGATTCATCCTTTCAAATAGAAATATATTTCATTCTAAAACTGATGTGCACAGTATTTGGAAACTTCACTAAAATTTTAAATACTATTCATACCTGAGAGATGGGAGCCCAACTTTTTTCTGTCTCCTAAATTCATTTACAAAATCCGAATTTATTTTTGCATCTTTGCTGAGATTTATTATTAGCCTCTTGAACAACTTGGGCTTATTCCTACATTGCACCAATAGATGGCGATATGCAGTTCGGTTAAAAGTTAGATAGCCAAGAGCACATGCCACAGCTGAACGAACCTAGAAAAGACATCCACATTATAGAAGGGCAGCTTATTAATTTTGTTTAGGATTAGTGAATCAGATTATTCTACAGTAAGCAACAAAGCAAGAGAACTATGAAAACTAAAATAAAAGATCTGGATTGTCCTGAAAAAAAACAGGATCTCTGTATATGTCACTTCTGCCCATTATTGGGATATATCTCCGTGTTGCCCAATTTTGTACAGTGGAGCAAAAAAGTATTTAATCAGCCACCAATTGTGCAAGTTCTCCGACTTAAAAAGATGAGAGAGGCCTGTAATTGTCATCATAGGTAGACCTCAACTATGAGAGACAAAATGAGAAAACAAATCCAGACAATCACATTGTCTGATTTGAAAAGAATTTATTTCCACATTATGGTGGAAAATAAGCATTTGGTCAATATCAAAAGTTCATCTCAATACTTTGTTATATATCCTTTGTTGGCAATGACAGTGGTCAAACGTTTTCTGTAAGTCTTCACAAGGTTGGCACACACTGTTGCTGATACGTTGGCCCATTCCTCCATGCAGATCTCTAGAGCAGTGATGTTTTGGGGCTGTCACTGGGCAACATGGACTTTCAACTCCCTCCAAAGGTTTTCTATAGGGTTGAGATCTGGAGACTGGCTAAGCCACTCCAGGACCTTGAAATGCTTCTTACGAAGCCACTCCTTCGTTGCCCGGGAGGTGTGTTTGGGATCATTGTCATGCTGAAAGACCCAGCCACGTTTCATCTTCAATGCCCTTGCTGATGGAAGGAGGTTTGCACTCAAAATCTCACAATACATGGCCCCAGTCATTCTTTCCTGTACACGGATCAGTCGTCCTGGTCCCTTTGCAGAGAAACAGCCCCAAAGCATGATGTTGCCACCCCCATGCTTCACAGTAGGTATGGTGTTCTTTGGATGCAACTCAGCATTCTCTCTCCTCCAAACACGACGAGTTGTGTTTCTACCAAACAGTTCTACTTTGGTTTCATCTGACCATATGACATTCTCCCAATCCTCTTCTGGATCATCCAAATGCTCTCTAGCAAACTTCAGACGGGCCCGGACATGTACTGGTTTAAGCAGGGGGACACATCTGGCACTGCAGGATCTGAGTCCCTGGCGGTGTAGTGTGTTACTGATGGTAGCCTTTGTTATGTTGGTCCCAGCTCTCTGCAGGTCATTCACTAGGTCCCCCCGTGTGGTTCTGGGATTTTTGCTCACCATTCTTGTGATCATTTTGACCCCACGGGTGAGATCTTGCGTGGAGCCCCAGATTGAGGGAGATTATCAGTGGTCTTGTATGTCTTCCATTTTCTAATTATTGCTCCCACAGTTGATTTCTTCACACCAAGCTGCTTGCCTACTGCAGATTCAATCTTCCCAGCCTGGTGCAGGTCTACAATTTTGTTTCTGGTGTCCTTCGACAGCTCTTTGGTCTTCACCATAGTGGAGTTTGGAGTGTGACTGTTTGAGGTTGTGGACAGGTGTCTTTTATACTGATAACAAGTTCAAACAGGTGCCGTTAATACAGGTAATGAGTGGAGGACAGAGGAGCCTCTTAAAGAAGAAGTTACAGGTCTGTGAGAGCCAGAAATCTTGCTTGTTTGTAGGTGACCAAATACTTATTTTCCACCATAATGTGCAAATAAATTCTTTCCAAATCAGACAATGTGATTGTCTGGATTTGTTTTCTCATTTTGTCTCTCATAGTTGAGGTCTACCTATGATGACAATTACAGGCCTCTCTCATCTTTTTAACTGGGAGAACTTGCACAATTGGTGGCTGATTAAATACTTTTTTGCCCCACTGTATGTGTGAGTTTGTGAGCACTGTACCACATTTTTGATGGACCGGGATGAGATTGATATCTGAAAATCACAGTCTAAAGGTACTAGAGCCATTACTCACAGGTCCAAGAAAGCAAAGATGATCTAAGAGCTCAAGGATGAAATGAACATATAATAGTACAAGACAAAACAGTGTTACATTATGTGGTGCTCCATTCACATCAAGTGGGGAGGGAGAGATTCTGGTCTCTACTGAACAGTAAGAAAACTTATCAGAATTTTAAATTCCTACCTCCTCTTCCTTCGCATATAAATGATAACAAAGACGTTGGACAGTCCCCAGGCTTGTGATTGCTTCTGGAATGCCTGCCCTTGTGTGGGCCAAGCTGGCTAATAATTTTCCTAGGGATGGGGAAATGGAATTAAAGCATAAGTATTCGTAAATTGTGTGTATAAATTATATCCAACACAACTCAGTACAACTAGAACTTGCAAAGTATCAGACCAGAGTTTTTCAAACTGTGAGCCGGAATGCCCTATCATGGAGTAACAGGCCACTTAAATGGATTTGGATTTTATTTTTTGAAAACCTTGCCTAGCGCAGACAGAATGGAAGACTGAAAATATGATTTGGGCTTTCTTCTGGCTTTGACTACATTAGCCTAGTGGACAATTGTGGAACCTGTAAAATATAGATTAACATTAAATTATCAAAAGTAACATTTTTATTTGATGCTCCACTTTAATCTCAATACTCATGGAAATTATACACATTCATTTATCATTTTATGGAGTTCCAGCATTGCAAAATCTGAAAAATTCTGTTATCAGTCAGTTGTGATTTCTTGAAATATTTTAATGAAACAAACCTTTTAATATACTATTATATTAAAGTATAGTATATACTACTATATACTTTTAATATACTATAAATTATGAAAAATAATTTTCATTATTTTTGTTTCTCTTCTTTTGGTATACTCAGCCAGGTGAAAAGTTAAATATGTTTGAATTCAATTAACCACTTCTACAGGTGGAGAAGTGCATAGATATGTCTATGAAGGAATCAAACTGAAACTGACTAAAATTTTTATTAAAATCTTTGCTCATTTCAGAGATATTTTCCAGAAAATTGTGATGTAAACTCTAGTGGATTATCAGCCATATAATTACTTCAGTGATATAGCTTAGGCACCAGGAAAGCAAATGGGCTTATATTTATATGTAGGCTTTGTTTCAAAATAATAGAAGCAAATATTAATCCGGACCATTGTTGTTACATCACAATATATATATATATATATATATATATATATATATATATATATATATATTTATCTTGCCTTTATTATTTTTATAAATAAGGTAATGAACATATCTAATGATCTTATTTTCCCCATAACAACTACCTTCTGACGTGGGCTGGACTGAGAAAAAGTGACTGGCCCAAAATCACTCATCCAATTGGCATTCATGCCTAAGGAGGGACGAAAACAGTGTCCTGGTTTCTAGGCTAGCATTTTAACACTGGCTGTCTATTTTAAATATATTTTTATTATTTTTATAATTTTGTTAGTATATTTGAAGTAACTATTTTCTATTAACTGCCTGAAGAATCATAAATTAATCTCTTTCACCACCATTCCTTTTCTCCTAGGAATTCTCCCCTTCCCTGAAGTTGCTGACCATCAAGATAGCATGTTTTGTTGTTGTTAGTTGCGTAGTTGTGTCCGACCCATTGTGACCCCATGGACAACGTTCCTCCAGGCCTTCCTGTCCTCTACCATCCCCCGGAGTCCATTTAAGCTCACGCCGACTGCTTCAGTGACTCCATCCAGCCACCTCATTCTCTGCCATCCCTTTTCTTTTGCCCTCAATCGTTCTCAGCATTAGGCTCTTCTCCAGTGAGTCCTTCCTTCTCATTAGTTGGTCAAAGTATTTTAGGATGCTTTACATCCTATCTAATATGGTCTAAATGAGTGTTTCTTAAACTTTTTCTTCTCAGGATTCTTTCTCAGATTTAAAAATTATGGCGGTACCAAAAGAGTTTTGTTTGTAGGGTTATATTTACTGATAACCATAATAAAAATTAAAATGGATGTCTTTATTGCTGATACTGCTTCTCATGATTGTTTGATGGATTTTAATATGGTATTATTTTTCAACATAGGCTAGCAAGTAATTTTGATCTGAGGATCCTGACAGGATGTTGGAAACCTCCAAGGCTCCCAAAACCATACTTTAAGAAACACTGGCCTGGATGGTGATCTAATTTCTCCTTCCTTTCGTACTTCTTTCAAAGTTAATGTGGACTGATGCCTTTTTCTGTATATATGAACATAATCATGTGAAGCCTTCTGAGACTGTTTAAGAAGGATACAGGGACCACTTTAGCAGTAGCACTTAGACTTATATACCACTTCATGGTGCTTTACAACCCTCTCTGAGCCATTTACAGAAGCAGCATATTACCCCCAGCAATCTGGCTCCTCATTTTATCGATCTCAGGCTGATGGCAGGCTAAGTCAACTTTGAGCCAGTCAGGATCGAACTGCTGGCAGTTGGCAGAATTAGCTCGCAGTACTGCATTCTAACCACTGTGCCACCATAGATTAGCCCTATTTCCTTCATTAAATCTTCACTCTTAGGCACCGTATTATAGTTAATAACAGTTGGTCACTACAGTGATACTGCACAGTATTTTAGATACATTTCCCCTTTTATAGTATTAGTTACCTGTTAACACTAAAGTAGCTGATTTTTCTGAACATAGTAGGTCAACCAAGGTAGAAATTCCTTTTGCAGACAAACTAACTTGATCCATATCAATTATAATTTTTGCTAGTATTACAATCTGAAATAGAAGATACTTTTTGACACAACAGATAAAACAGGTTGCAATTTTTTCATTTCTTATTTTTCACAATATAATAGTCTAAATATTTTAGTTCCAGTATTAAATACACACGGTACTGAAAATTTTACAATTACAAAATCATAGTAGTAGAAAAAAATATTTGCATTAGTTAAGATTTCAGGTAAAGCATTTTATATTATCATCATCACTATCTGGAATGAGCTCCCCCCGGAGATACGGAGGATCCCGGATCTGCGCATCTTCCGCCACGCCCTAAAGACTTTTTTATTTCATCAGGCAAGCCTGGCCTAACTTCTCCCTCTTTTAAATAATTTTAAATAGTTTTAATATCTTAATATTTTTAATATTTCTATACTTAAATTTAATATTTGGTTTTAAATTGATTGGGGTTTTAATCTGTCTGTCTGGGCCAAACTATTTAATTCAATTTTATTTCTATTTTAAATTTTGTATGTATGTATTTTATTGCCGGCTGTTCACCGCCCTGAGTCCTTCGGGAGTAGGGCGGTATATAAATCAAATCAAATCAAATAAATAAATAAATAAAAATCATCATTCCCTTCCTCATTTTGGTTTATTGGAACATTGCCATATTCATTATGCTTCGAATTTAAACATACTTACCTTTCACTAAATTTCACATAATTTAGTCAATTTTAATTCTATATAGAAGAATTGCAGAAGATTGCAGCATAACAAGACAAAAGCCCACAATTCTAGCAAAAGGGCTCAAAGTGTCCAATAATACCTAGGAACAAACCAGGAATGGGGAAAAAAATAGGCAAAATGTTCTCAAAACATTAATTAATCTCCTAGAAATATCTGAAGAAGTTTGAATCAGCCATCAAACTACTCAAAGATTTCTTGGAAAATTAAGATTTTAACAGACCAACAAAAAGTAGAAACGACCCTCATCAGAAAAGGCGTAGAGTGTTTTTCAAAACATTTGTACAACGACAGAAAAGCTGTTGCTTTTCATTTTATCTAGCTATTCCACTTTCTACAGCAGACCATTCAAAAAGAAGGGCCCATCCCAGATCAATGCATCACACAGCCCATCAATTTAGCCTGCCTCAATCTGTGGAAAGCCTTCCATTACAAAAAGTTATTTTAGAAAGGCTTTCTACATCATCGCCAGTCATTAGCCAGATTTGTGGGAACTGATGGGAATTAAGAGTCTGAAATTTCCAGAGAACAGCATTTGGGAAATCTGGTTATAATCTTTCCATATTCGGGTGTTATGGAAATCTACTTTTTTGGGATTCCAGTAGAATCTTCCCAGCAGGGAATTTCAAGTTCTATGTTGCAAACTACACTCTTCCAAAATGCTTATTGATAATTAATTGTGCAGGAATAATTCTGAACCAACTATTCATGCAGTACCTAGTCTTGTACCTGAAAGGCAGCCATTGCTCTATCTGTCTCGACATCTGAGCCTAGAAGAGGTTCAAATACATGGATTGATATGGGTCCAGCCTCTAAAATCAGTACCTGCTGAGTAGGATTATTGTAAGCAAAAACTGCAATAGCATATCCTGCTCGTAAACGGATCTCCTTAAAAGAACAAAGAAATAGAAACATGTAAACGTTGTTCACATTTAGATATTGAGATTTTTTAAACAAACCAAGCCACCGTATCTCCTTTGAATTCCAGAAGAGTTAAAAGGATTTAATTTCTTTTTTGCACTATTCATTTAAAGTTTTGATATTCTGTTCTTCATCTGGAAAGACACTCAGGACAGCATAAGTAATTTAGCATTCCTGTCTTCAGAATTATAAGATATAACAGAAAAAGATGGAAGAGAAAAAGAAAAGATAACAAGAACCTCTAATAAAAAGAAAAGGTGATGCTGTCAGAGTGAATGCTATCTTTTATCAAATGTTATTAAATTGGCAAGAGGATATTATTCATGTATATAAAATATGTATAGTTACTTCCAACACATGTGGATATTTAATTGTCACCAGTTAACAGATTGCATACAAATTTCATTATTTACTTAAGTGACAAAAAAATTTTTTTTCCACATGGGAGTGGGCCACATTGACCCAGTAAGTTAATTATGGGTCTAGTAAACAATATTTCCAGGTTTTAGTAGGATTCAATTTATTCTTCCACATTAGCTATATCACCTAAATATTACATCTCAATTAATTATTCTATTTTGCCTAATTAATCATTACTTCAAAACTGCAGGGCTACAAGTCTAGTGCTATAAAATTGGGGATCAGTTTAGGTAGAGAAGAGAGAAAATTTTACACTTTATTCCCATCTAATGGTTGTGTGGAGATTTGCATCCCAGATTTTATATTCATCAAATGCATTTTTTAATTGCTGATTGACTGCAAGGCCCAGGCAAACAATTTCTAAACACTTACCTCTAGTAATTACTCCAGTGAAATAAAGCCTTCACTGGAACTTCTCACATTCAAGTTCTGAATAGATTCACCCACACACTCCTCCACATTTTCATATGTATACAAACAACAACATTTCAGTTAGAGATTTAGCTATGACATAAAACAAACCAGGTATCCCTCTAGGAAAGATGCCAGAGGATGCAATGCTTCCCTAGAACAGGTTATCCACTGATGTCAGCCCTAGCCATCACCTGTTTTAATACCTAGTAGAGGATACCTGTACCAACAATGAGGATATCCAGCCATGTTATCATCTATTGCCGGGGTGTGAGAGGGAATGAAAACATCCTCATTCACACAAGGTGGCAAGCACACAGCAGGAGCTTTGCATCTTTCCTACCAGATGTATGTCTCACAGGCACACCACAGCATCATCAGTACTAGAGTGTAAAGACAACCGAAATCTCCAGAAATACTAATTCTTGATACCAGTATGTCCCAGTCCACATTCAAGTGTAAGAAAGCACTAGATCGTGGAGGGAGAGGTTGCGAGAATTCAGCCTCATTGTTTTGGATCACATCTAACTCATCATTGCTTTCAGACATTTGTTAGATGTTTTGAAGAAGTAGAGCTTGGTGTCATCAGCATATTGATAGTATCGCATGACCAAGCTCCTGATGGCCATTTCAGCAGCATTGTATAGCTGTTAAAGTGGGATAACTAATTCATCTGCCATTCTCAGCTGGCCCATCAATCACCTGTAGATCTCTCTAGCAAGCATTCTTCTTTCACTCCTCCTAATGCAATTAACCAGTGGAACTGCTTGCCTCCAGAAGTTGTAGGGGCTCCATCACTGTAGGTTTTTAGGACGAGATTGGACAACCATTTGTCTGGAATGGGGTATAGGGTCTCCTGCTTGAGCAGGGGATTGGACTAGAAGACCTCCAAGGTCCTTTCCAACTCTGCTATTCTATAAGTACCTTTTGGCATCCTGCAGTAGAACTGCCAGGGTGCCAAGGCTCTGTCATCCGATATTACTCTCTGAAAATTTTCCTGCAAGTCTGAGTAGCATCACAGTAAGACAGTGTCTTCAAAGTGCATTTCATGGAAGTTATTCAAAAGGATAATTGATGAAAGATCCACACACTTCAGAAGAATCCTATTTCCTTTATCCCTTTTCCAAGAGATACGTCATCTACTAGTGTCAACAGGGCCCATTCTGTCCCTTATCAAAAGTTGAAGTGGGTGTTTTGTGGTCTGAGTTAACTCTAACCATTTTTGTGCATCCTCAAAATTCCAGCCCTAGATGCTGAAGATTCTTAATTTATTATTTGATTTTATAATTTGAATACCAAATATTTTACCTTATCTGGTGCATAAAAAAGTTTAAGGACATCCAAATAACAAAAACCTTCTTTCTCTTGTAATACAGTCTGCAGAGCGCTATTCTTTAGAACAATACAAGCCAAGGAAAATGCAACTTCAACCTAAAGATTAATTAGAATTGAAAAAATTAAAACTTGAATTATAATACCTTGTGAGGCATGAAAAGAATTGTTATGGCTTCAGGAAATCTACTTTTGGTGCCTAAGAATATTTTCTTCAGGAAAGGAAAGATCCTCTTTCTCTTTCTCTTTCTCTTTCTCTTTCTCTTTCTCTTTCTCTTTCTCTTTCTCTTTCTCAGCAAAAAAAAAAAAAAGTAAAAATTTTATATATCTGTTGCTATTTAATGGTTGTCCAGAGTTTTGCAGCTCAGATCTGGTGCTGTAACCCTATCAGAACATGACGTCCAGTGGTGGGATTCTGCCGGTTCTAGGCAGTTCAGCCGAACTGTTTGTTAAATTGCTGGCTCATCCTGCCCCTTTCCAATAAATAGTGGGGGCGGGGCAGGGTGAGTGAGCCGGTAATTTAACAAACGGTTCTGTGTTTTTTGCAATTTATTGGCCTCGCAGCACACCGAACCATTTGTTAAATTGCTGGTTCGCCCGCCCCTCGCCCTGCCCCGCCTCCCATCTGCACGGTGTCAGCCTACCCTAGCCCAGGGCTGGGCAATTGTGGCTCTTTTACAACCTGTGGACTTCAA
>WNWU01000006.1:39956255-39974865 GCA_012654045.1 Ptyas mucosa | reverse complement strand
AGTGTCTGGTTCGGGGAGCAGCCGGATTTTGCTCTCCATTGCTCCCTCGGCCCCCTGCAAGCTCTCATCTCACGAGGAGCGTTCCCTGAAGTGGTGCGGGAAACTTTGGTTGGGCTTCTCAAGAGACGAGAGTTTGCAGGGGGCCAAGAGAGCAAAGGAGAGTAAACCAGACGCTGTTTACCGCTCCGAGTCAGCAGGAAATGAGGGCTGCCTTGTGCCGCAAATATACCAAGGAGGAATCCTGAGGCTGCACTTATAACAGAGAGAAGGAGCTGTATTTTGCTCTCCGTTGCAGACACCAGATTGGCCCCCTGTAAGAGAATGAGAGAGAGAAAGTGGGGGAGAGAGAGAGAAAGAGAAAGAGGGGGGGGAGAGAAAGAGAATGAGAGAAAGGGGGAGAGAAAGAGAGAGAAAGAGTGGGGGAGAGAGAGAAGGGGGAGAGAAAGAGAATGAGAGAGAGAGTGGGGGAGGGAGGGAGAGAAAGGGGGGAGAGAGAAAGCGAATGAGAGGGAAAGAGTGGGAGAGAGAGGGGGAGAGAGAAAGAGAATGAGAGGGAAAGAATGGGAGAGAGAGGGGGAGAGAGAGAGAAAGAGGGAAAGAGAGAAAGGGGGAGAGAGAGAAAGAGGGGGGAGAGAGAAAGAGGGGGGAGAGAAAGAGAGAATGAGAGAGGGGGGGAGAAAGAGAAAGGGGGGGAGAGTGCTTGAAGGACCCTATCCCGTCACTGGGAGTCCAGGTGCTTCAGCAAGCGGCACCCTGGATTCGTATTAGTGGTCGGAGAAATTTAAAATTATGAACTTGGTGGTTCTTGAGGTCCAAAAGGTTGGGGACCCCTGCTCTGGAGGATTTAAGTAGTTTAACTGTGCTTGCTTGCCAATACCAGAATTACAGAGTTGGAAGGGACCTTTGGAGGTCTTGTAGTCCAGAGATCTCCAACCTTGGCAACTTTCTCTGCCTGGGCCTGATGCTTCCTGAGAAGCAGGGGGTCTCTCCAAATGGGACCCCCTCCCCAAAAGGCTGGCCCCAAAGCCCTAGCTCAGAGGTCTTCAAACTTGGCAGCTTTAAGACTTGTGGACTTCAACTCCCAGAATTCTCTAGCCAGCATAGCTGGCTGAGGAATTCTGGGAGTTGAAGTCTGCCAGGCTTAAAGTTGCCAAGGTTGGAGATCTCTGGACTAGAAGATAAATGATGGCATAAATGATGACCAGTCAAAAGTGCGAGGACCTGTCAGAAATCACTTTTTTCAGCCCTCTGGGTAGTCCCTATGTGCATACGAACTACTCAGAGGGCTGAAAAAGTTATTTTTGACCGGTCCTCGCACTTTTGACCAGTCCTTGAACTTACGACTGTCCTCACATTTTACGTTTTGCGCCCTATCTTGTTACCGTGGTGAAGAGAAGTAGTGGTGAAATGATTGACACGGTTGTTAAGAATGCCGCAATGGGCATAAATGTGAGGATGGTCATAAGTGCGAGGACTGGTCAAAAGTGTGAGGATCAGTCAGAAATGACTTTTTTCAGCCCTCTGAGTAGTCCCTATGTGCATAGGCACGCCCACCTGGTCACATGACCACCAAGCCTCACCCCCAACTAAGCCACGCCCACAGAACTGGTTGTTAAAAAAATTGTATCCCACCACTGGTGACGTCTACATTTTTTTCCTCAACCTTTTATATCATTACATTTTAGAAGAAAATAACAAAAGGAATTACACTATATAGGCATGAAGCATATCATAAAACTTAAAATTAAAAGCAAAAGCCTTTCTATGAGTTTAAAGTGTTTTCTTCTTTTCAAATCCCCAAATCTGTGGGTTTTTCTCCTGTTCTGTTTATCCTAAATGTCATGCAAACGGTTCTAAGTAACAAAATGTACATGCATAGAAGAAAAATACACAGGCATAAATATTATAGCAACCTTTCTTATCTGTACAAATAACAAATACACCCCCCTGAATATTCTAATATCCTTAGGAAAATCACAGGATCTAATAATCTTTAATATTCCTTCTCTTTGTGCATGTATATAAGTGCCAGTGTGATGTATGATTCTAGTGCTGGGGTGAAATAGAGCAGGGGTCTCCAACCTTGGCAACTTTAAGACTTGTGGATTTCAACTCCCAGAGTTCCTCAGCCAACTTTGCTGGCTGAGGAACTCTGGGAGTTGAAGTCCACAAGTCTTAAAGTTGCCAAGGTTGGAGACCCCTGAAATAGAGGGCCCACTAAACCAGTATTGATCATAGTCTTGATCTATCCTAGGCTTTCAAAGCTAGCTAATTCTATGAAACTCTCTCTCAAGGTCATTGTGTCATTAGGATATGACTATCCACTTCTGCTCCGAGGAAGTCAGCTACTGGTTGTAAAGGCACTGCCCGCTTGATTTTAGTTGTTTTTATGGTAGCTATGTATATTTCATCCCCTAACTTCATTCCTACACACTAAAATAATATTAATATATTATCCATTATATTACCCATATTTTAATTAATGCTGATATTATGGCAAAATCAAATACAAGGTCAAGATTGAAGTTCTATTATCTAATGTGATAGGCTTTTTATCAGCAGCTAGAGTAGCTAGGGCTGTCAAACTTGCGGCCCGCGGGCCAGATATGTCAGACACTAGTTACGCACATGCCCGGTTTAGCAAAATGGAAAAAAAGTCATGATACATCACATGATAACTTAACAATGCAAGTTTGACGCCCCTGAACTAGAGTCAACATTCTGCAAATGTTTATATTATTCAATGAAGCAAAACTATCAAAGCCATTCAAGAACTATTCCTAGTTCTAGGTTAGTGACCACAATTGGAATCGGCAATTTGGTTATTATGAGAAGTAGTCACTAAGTGAAAATGCAACTATGTTTATATTTTTAGTTCAGCTTTCCTTTGCTTTATAGATCAGTGAAGGTTGTAAATGTGGGGAGTGACCGTAAAGTTACTTTTTTCATCACCATTGTAATTGAACAGTCATTATCTGAGGGCAGTTGCTAAATGAAGACTCTCTAGTTTAGAGCTGTATGATAAACATTTAAAACCCACCTTTATCTGAAGGGATGGATGAGTTTTAAGTAAAAGAACAAGTATTGGCAAGGCCCCTTCATCCACCACATTCTCTTGACTAATTGGATTGCTTATATGAGCTTCACCTACACGTTTGATGTCAGGCAAAGAGATCCATACAAAAGATCCATACAAATAAAAGAAAGGTGGGGAAGGAAAGTTAGCACAAGCAAAATATGACCCCTTAACTGTTCTTTACTTTTAAGCAAACATATGCTAAATGCTGTAGCTCAAATCAATGGAAAGTCCTCATGAAGCAAAACTTAGCAAAGCCCTTTGGGTCCAGAAACGAGGCATGTTTTTCTGTCCAAGTATAAACAATATATAAGAGAGCCAATTTGGTGTAGTGGCTAAAGCACCAGGCTAGAAAGTGGAAAACTGGGAGTTCTAGCCCCACTTTAGGTACCAAGCCAGCAGGGTTACTTTGGGGCAGTCACTCCCTCTCAGCCCTAGGAAGAGGGTAAGGGCAAACCACTTCTAAAAAAACCTTGCCAAGAAAAATGGCAGGATTTGCCCAGGCAGTTGTTATGAATCAAAATTGGCACAAGATAAATAAATAAAATCTAACAACTCCCCAAATTAGGAAACATAATCTTGTGAGAAGTAGAATTAGGATTACTTTTAAAGTTTTAAAATGCTAGATGAAGAGGTTTTTAAATTCCCAGACATTAAAAAATATTTTAGGATGTTTAGAACTTACCATTATTTTACTACTGATTTTAATATGTCATTATCATCAGTTGCATTGATTTTACCTCACAAAGCTAGTTTTACTTTGGCTTTCTTATTTGACCCTGGTAGTATCCTGGATTTAAAAAAGGTCATGTAGAAGATTAAGGATGCAGGATGCAGATGTCTGCAGCTGACATCTGTACAGTACAGTACTGTCAGAGTATTGTATTCTGTACTGAGGTAGAAGGATATATGGACTGACTAATTTGATTTAAAACAATATTGTATATTCCAAAGATATCAATGGAAATGATTGTATTGTCTATTCTTGGATAAGGTCTTCTAGAAAAACTGGGATTAAAAATAAGTTGCTCATATTAATTTCATACCATCTGTTCTGATGATTTCTTTAGACTTATTTTTTTTAAAAAAACATCTCACCAAGCCAACTATAGCCTCAAAAGCTTATACCAGGAAATTCAGAAAAAGAATGAACTAAATCCTATAGTTGGCTTTGTGAGTCACAAAGTATGTAGATGTAGGATTGTAGCTTATTGATAATGCATCTGCTTTGTGAAGAGGGTTGCCATATAATGGGGAAATGGATTTCTGCAGCTCTCAAACCTGTCCAATGTTGTATAATATTAAGACTACTCTTTCCTAGGCCCTTCCATAGTTCTTACTCAAAAGCTTTAACACTGTTATACTTTGGGAGCAAGAGAAAAGGAACTACAGACCGATACACATTGTGCCTAAGGCTTTGATCACACTGAGGAGGGTGCCTTCTGCTATCCTTCCACTTCTTAACAGCCGGACCAAAGGGGCGATTCCATTCCCTTCGCATATTTGGTTCTGATGAATTTCACTGTCCTTGCTAAGAGCTATGACAGCTTCTCCTCCTTTCAAAACAACAAAAGTAACAAATACATTTAAGAATTTTTGAACTCTTGTATGAGTTTGTGCCTGTGATTACAGAACAACAGTGACTTACCAACACACTGCATTTTATCAGATGGTGATAGAAGCATGTCTATAATTAAATTGTATCCAATCTGTTCTGCCATGAATTTCTGCTGCTTCAGGGTTTGTCCAGCTAGGGCCCAGAGGGTTACAGCCCCTTGTTCTTTCACCTTCAAGTGAAAGGCCTGGAAGTTGAAGCAGAAAGAGAAAGCTACAGTATATGTGAAAGCTTACGAGCATAAGCATATCTACTCTATAGGAAGAGTATTGATGCTTTTGAACTTTGCTGTTGAAGAAGACTCCTGATAATACCATGGAGAGCCAAGAAAACTAGCCAATGGACCATCAAACAAACCAATCAAGATCTCACTTGAGGCACAAATCATCAGGCCTACTTTAAAGCCTTTATGTGAAGGCCCAGCTTTCTGGAGAAGACTTTAATTTGCGGAAAGATGAAAGGAAAGAAAAGGACCACAGCAGCCAGGCAGGTGAACTCAGTTATTGTTGGGAGACCTAAAGGACCAGGTTAGGGACAGATAATCATGGGAAAGTCTAGCTATGTAGTCTCTAAGAATTGACAGTACTTGATGGTACGTTGTCGTCATCATCATGTCATCGTCATCCCTTATACAATGACTTCGGTAAGACAACCCACTAAAAAAATGAAACACTTGCCTTCAGGAGCTTCAGAAGGAACTTGGTCACAGATCTGGATAGAAATTTCATCTGGATAATAGTGTTCCCTTCACAGAGTGCCTCAATTGCCGTTGCTCCTTTAACCTGGACACCGATTTTCCTTCCTCTGAGAAGTTGAATTAGCGGATCAATAACATTTGCTGCCACGATAGCATTTTGCATTTCCATATTCCCACGAGAAATTTCTGCAATTACTGCTGAGGCCACTGCCACCAGGACATCTTTAAGCAGAAAGAAATACAGGAATAAAAGCCAAATATGTGTAGAATCTGCTTTAATCTTTTAATGACTCTCATTACTTATAGTATTAATGACAACTTACAGGTTGAATATTTCCTTTTGAATGATTTTTTAAACTTCTCTGACCAATGATAAATCACCTCAAATTCATCAATGAATTCCTAAATGGTAATCACTATTATATCTATAGTTTTGAAATAATCATTTACTGTATACCCTTCATGTTATCATTCCAGTTTAAAACAAGAAGCTATAGCAGGTTATCCTCTTTATATTGGTATTGATGTGCCAGGAGTATATGTTTTCAATGTTCATGGAAAAATTATGGAATATTATAATATACTTAAATAAGAGGCATAAACTATAGATGTTAGATTTTTAAAATATTAGGGTGTATCCTTTTATTTTATTCTGTATTATATCTATTTCCTGACTAAAAATTACACTAAAATGCTTGACAAAGACTTGTTGCTGTACTTAGATAATGATGTTACATTTCCCCCCCCCCCCCTTCAAAGTATTAAAGTCAGTTATCTAGCACTTCTAAAGCAAGACGTTGTTTAATGGGTCATACAAATGAAGGACAGAACCAAGAATGAGAAGGTAAAAGTTTCCTAGTAAATTTTTTTACTCCCTTGGCACTGAGACTTCTAAGACTGCATTTTATTGTTGAGTCTAACTATGTCTGTTTATTAGAGAATAGATACTGCTGGTGAAATGGATGTCTTCTCCTGCAAGTCCCATCACCCCAGAAGTAAAATGATCTAGAAAGTTAAGTGATCAGTAAGCTATGTCATTCCCTTAAAACCGATTAGCCAATTTTACTATTTTTGTTTTTACCTGAATCTGAACATAAGAACTGGACAAGTGGCCCAATACCAAGCATTTCTTTCACTTTCAGCTGATTCTCTTTATTATTCTTGCATAATACTCGGATACAGCTCATTACATTCACAAGCAGATCTTGTAAGTCAAATTGCAACAGATTGATGAGAGCAGGAATTCCACCCTATAAGGGACATAGGCAAAAGTAGAATGAATAAGAACGGAACAATACAATGGGCTGAATCTAACAAAAATCTCAATTTTTCACAGGGTGGAAAGGCAATCTTTCCTAATTTACTCTTCTCTCCACAGTTCTTGAGATCTACTGGAACATGGGGTGGGAGGAGTGGGGCTTGTGGTAGCTTCCTTAGTCTTGATGGGTCGATTGGATGAAAGGAAGGGAAAAATTCAGTGAGGATCACTCTCCTTTTCTCTACCAACAGAAATATTCCATCAGAACTTTAGCATAATAAAAGTAAAAACCTCTGGATTCAAGACAATCTGTCATGTTAAATACACT
Organism: Ptyas mucosa; assembly: GCA_012654045.1. NCBI lineage: Eukaryota > Metazoa > Chordata > Lepidosauria > Squamata > Colubridae > Ptyas > Ptyas mucosa. The sequence goes on along the minus strand of WNWU01000006.1, from coordinate 39,967,891 downwards.
GTAGTTCACAAAACAGAATCTACCTTCAAGATTGCATACTTTCAACTCTTGAGGATCCTTCTCCTTTCCTCTTTCAGCTCATCACATGGCCGCTTTTCAACACATGGCCATTTTTAAAAAAAACAAATAAGTGTTTTTGTTGGCCAAAGATGTGATTTAAACATTTCATATCTCAAGTCAAGCAGAATCCCAATGATCAAGAGTAACCTTAACTACAATTAAAATTAGTTCAAGATGTAGCTCAGCAATCATTAACATTGGGGCAGAAATTCATTTCAGAGGCTAGTGTAGAAAGAAAGAGTTACACTCAACAGGCATGTTCCTGATTTCTCAAACCTAGTCAACAAGAAGTACAACAACAAAAGTCACAATTGTGGCTACAATGTGAAAGCAGAACTCAGAATGGGCCAAATCCACTCAGACAGGCCTCTACTTTATAACACTTGTAAACATCAAACAAGTCTGAATACTGTCACAAATAATAAAAGGTGTTGTTCCTTTACCATGGAAAGGCACAACCTTATTCTTCTTATTTAATTAATTTATTAAAGAAGGGTAACCACACAAGTGAACATTTTTTCTCCTGATTAGATTTACCAGTTCAGCGATGATGACTTGATTATTATCCAGCTGGGCAATATCATATAAAAACACTGCACAACGAGACAGCAATTCGGGTTCTTCCATAGACAAGAGCTTAATTAACACGGGAATACCTCCAGCTTCTACAAAGGCTCTGACAATTGAGTCATGGGTGGAGATGTTACTCAGCACTCCCAGAGTGAGGCACTCCAATTTGATGTCTTCGCTCTTCAACAAGCTGATTAATGAGGGTATGGTACCTGCCACCAAGAACAAAAACAACCCACCAGTTACAGCAATGCAATATGTCGTGAATCTCTCCAAGGTTCTGACTTCTTTAGGAGAGAAGGAAGGTAAATTCCTTTGGTTAAGAACTTCTGAGCAACAAAAAAAAGCAGGGGGAAAATGCAGTGAAATCTGAAGGAGGATTGATTGGCCCTGCAGAATGAATATATATATATATTGATAATGGACTGCAAAATTGGGTGCCTGAATGTTACAGCACATTTTTGTTAGGAATCCTGACTCTTGTGGGATGCTTTTTGGTTCTGCCTGAGGCCGTAAAATGGCTTAGATGGCCATTATATAAACTTATGCAGACAAGTAAGCCCCACAGAATATGCAAATCATTAAACTTTGCTTGCTATTTTCTTCCTTGCCACTGAACCAAATAAGATAAAAAGCCTTTTATGCTTTTGCCATGAGAAAGCACACAATAAAGTAATCAGCAATATTTTCTCTGTACTTCCCTTTTCTTTTTATTTATCCATGCCCCTCCATTTCAACGAATTAATATTTGTATGTGGATATCAATGTCTTAAAATGCATGTTTTTATTTTGAAATTTTGCAAATGTACAATTTTTCAGATAATTGTTTTAATTAAGTCCTCTGGTAAGTTATTTCCAGAAATATTTTTAATATTTGTATAAACTTTTCCCTAATATAAATTTGTTTTATTGGGAAAGTTATTAAATGTGACATCAGGGTTATCAAAAGCCACTGAAGGCTCCGGGGGAACTAGATGAGCTGTATTTCCTACATTCTTCTTCAGTCGGAGCTCATCTAAGCGCCTCAGTCTCAGATAAAAAGCCCAATTGAAATGGATCCAGATAATATTACACAAGTGTGTCTGCAGCTGTGAAATTATTATCTTTTCCTTTATTATCTTTTCCCGAAATGAAACGCTTGAGGCTACATTATTAACTGCAGTGACTTCCCAGGTAAAGGAAGAGTATTTTTTTCAGAAAGCTTTGAGAAATGTTTCTTTTAGGCAATTTAGTTGGATCACTTTAAGTGACATTCCCTCCCTCCCCCCCCCCCCGCCCCGGTCAATCATTCCTGCCAAGTCTAGGAATTAAATTGTCTAGAAAGATGATAAAAGGGTCACATGAAGCTCCTCTACATCACCACTTTTATTCAAAGAAAACACCAAATGTGATAGGCCCTGTTTTATGTATGGTTATGGATTCTTGGCCTAGTAGGGAATTTCAGCATGGACATTAAAGTGCCGTAGGACACGAATTTGAGGTAACCAAAAGTCATGCCATTCATCTCAGGAAGCCAAACTGTTAGGCTACAGATAAATAGTGTATTAGAACAGCAACCCCACCAACTTTGGGGTGCCAGGAACCAGTTCCACAGAGGCCAGTTTTTCTGCAGACCAGAGGGGTGTGGTTTCATGTGCTGCACAGATCAGCCTTTGCTCGCTTGCACAGCCTGGTGCCTGGTGGCCCGAGGAACCAGTGCTGGGCCACGGGGTTGGGGACCTCTGTTCTAGAAAACAGAGAAGTTGGCTTGATTTCTTTCACTATGTTCATTATTATTAAAATAACTTGCAGCAGAAAAAGTGACAAATGGTGCACATCAGTGGTGGGTTTCAAAAATTTTTTACTAATGGTTCTATGAGTGTGGCTTGGTGGGCGTGGCATAGCTTGGTGGGCATGGCAGGGGAAGGATACTGTTAAATCTCCATTCCCTCCACAATCCAGGGGAGGGTTTCTGCAAAATCCCCATTTCCTCCCGATCAGCTGGGACTTGGGAGGCAGAGAATAGATAGGGACGGGGCCAGTCAGAATTTTTATTACCGGTTCTCTGAACTACTCAAAATTTCCGCTAGTGGTTCTCCAGAACTGATCAGAACCTTCTGAAAACCACCTGTGGTGCACATGGTATCTTACCTGCCTGCAATATACATGTCCAGTAATCATCTTTGGCAAGACAAAGTACTTCTAAACACCGTATTGCCATTCGTTTCCTAATATAGGATTCGCAATTCAACATACCTGTTAAGATTTTTAACAATAATTTGTTAACATTTAACGGTTGCACTAAACATGGTCAACCCCATGCATTTGCCTTAATTCTGGTTTACAACAGTGTTTTTCTTTATAATCTAACAGGAAAGTTAATGGTGAATACAAGGCTTGTGGTTCTCTTATTGCAGAGATTTTCCAACTGTGGGCTGGATTATAAGCAAATTTGAGGAAGGAATTCACATGGGGAGGCGTGTTCTGCCAACAAAGCAGCATCATTCTTAAAACTTGCTTCTGCTTTAACTGGACAAACCAGGTTGCCCAAGCAAAGCCCCAAGTAAACTTGACAAAACCCTACTATAATTTTGGGTTACAAGCCTCACAGCACATGCACCATCAGCATTCACATCTGCTCTGCCTGAGTAAGCAAGCAGACAGTCAAGGCTTTCCAGAAATCAGAAAAAGATATTGATCTAAAATCAATAGGGAACCAGAAGCAAGGATAGCTGTATCAAAACCAATAGCCAAATGCAAAAGTGGGGAAGGAAGTTCATCATTGCCAATACATTTTTAGATTTAAATTTGGTTGGTTTATTTATTTCTAAATAAAGGGATCAATTTTATAAATTTGGAAGTATCTATACAGATTCTTTTTCATATTAAAAGTCAGGAATATGTCTATTTCTTGCGTAATCCGAAACCCATTAGGTTTGTTTGTCTGTAAGGGTTACATAAACATATTTATAATTCTAGGAGTCATGGCGCCCAGAACTTTGAGAACCCCTGTGTTCATTTGATAATATTATAGCCCTGTGCTGGCACCAATTACTCATCCAAGCTGTTAATCTATCTGCATTTACACTCTTAAGGCACTTCTGCCCTATGGGTCCTGTTAACTGGAGTAAGCTATTTTAAGAAAATTCTGCCAAATCTGGCAACAGCTGGCAAAGAATTCAGTTGGGACAGCAAATTACAGGTCCTCCTAATGGACAATTCCTTTGCAATTGTCCCAACTTTCCTTGGAACATGAGATCCAGAGCTCTGGAGATCATATTGGGAAAGAAGAGAAGGCAACTCCACCTCTCAGCATCCCTAGCCTGCATGGCTTCATCCTGGAAGTGGGTGCCATTTTGGGAACAGCCACAATTCAAGCACAATTCACCGACTGTTGTGGGAAAGCAGACCCAAGGTGTGTGGGGATTCTGAGGGGTGGGAAGTGAAAGGACACGTTCCATTAAAGTTGTAATTTGCGGATTACCTATATTTATAAAAAGAAAGGCAGGATAAAAATCTAATGAATAAATAATAAAAATATATGTGTGAATGTTCACACATACATCCTAAAATTAAAGCTTTAAAGTGCACATATATGCATGCTGATAGCAAGCCTTAAAATTTGTTTTTTTAAAAAAGCTTTCTTGCTGATTTTCTATTGTAACATATTCTAGAGATACCTTTAAAAATGGTGTCAGAACAATGCACCTGATTTGTAAGCTGGGGTGAAGCATTTTTACCTCAATTGACTGGCGAAATCATGAGCAGCATGCCAGTCAATATATTAAAAAGTGTGTGTGAGAGGGAATCTAAAGCAAAAGTAGCTCAAGGAAAGAAAAATATGAAAGAAACCCAAACATATTCTTAGTAGGTTTCAAATCAGCAGCTTCTTTGGGCAAAACAAATATAATAAGCACTCTAATATTTAGCACTTTCCTTATATGAGGCTCTAGAACAGGGGTGTCAAACTTGCAGCGTCACTTTGTCGTCACGTGATGTAGCGTGACTTTTTCCGCATTCACTAAAACAGGTGTGGGGGTGGCCAGCGGGTGACACATCCAGCCCACGGGTCATGAGTTTGACGCTCCTACTCTGGAAAGACCATGACATCCACTGATTGTGTTAAGGAGATGTTCTTGTCTGTGCAAGATAGCCACTTTTGAAAGCACAGTGGAAAACGAAGACTACATCCGTGATTGGTAAATCATGAATATAGAATGCTATTGTCTATTTCTGATATCCAAAAAAGGTGGCTTGTATTGACGATGAAGCAAACTAGAGGTAGAGATAGGTCTTTTGCAACATGATCTTTGTTGAATAGGAACCTCTCATCAGCTGCTGTAGAACCTCTCCAGAATATATTTTTTTTAAATCACATCACCCTCATGTTGTCACCAAAAGAGAGCTTTAGCCATCCAGGAGAAGGGAAGCATGAATCTAGCATATGGATTATGGCTCAGTGATTAAAGATGCTGAGCTTGTCAGATGGAAAGCTGACCGCATGGATTTGAGACCCAAGCACTCACATGACTGGGTGAGCTTCCGTTACTTGCCTCAGTTTCTGCTAATCTGGTAGTTCAAAACAATGTGAAATGTGAGTAGATAAAATAGGCACCACTTTGGTGGGAAAGTAACAGTGTTTCATATGTCTTGGCTTATAGTCATGCTGGCCATATAATCATGGAAGTGTCTTCAGACAATATTGGCTCTCTTGGCTAAGAAACAGAGATGAGCACCATCTCCTAGAGTTGAACACAACTGGGCATGGGAAACCTTTACCTTTTTAATCCCACTCTGAAACTTTTCAGTGATTTAATCAGAATTACTACAGTATATAGGGTACTTACCAACAAGAGTTTTCCAAACTGGGAGAGCAGGGTTATTTAACTCAATTAGATGCTTCAAAACCTCTGTGTGGAAGTTCAGTGCAGCCAAATGTATTATGTTATTTCCTTCACCATCTTTTTTTAGCCAGTCAGCATTAAGATAAAACAAATACTTGATACTATCTAGTGCTCCAGATACAGCTGCAAGCAAAAGTGGTGTGGAATGATATCTATTGACAGAAAAAGAACAAAATACTGTGGTATGAAACAAACTGAACCAAATGGAAAGGAATACACTGGATTTTAGTTCATGTACAGGTATTCCTTGATTTAGGATGAGTCGCTTAGCAATCATTCAAAGTTACAATGGGCTCCCCCAAAGGTACTTATCAGAGGTGGGATTCAGCCGGTTCTGTCCAGTACGGCCGAACCAGTACTGGCGACTGTGGGAGGTTCCACCCACCCGCCTGAGCTCTCACATTTGCGAACCGGTAGGGAAAGTAAGTGAATCCCACCTCTGGTACTTATGACCCAGTTCCAAAGTTCTAATAGCTGCACAAGAAAGCTGGCCTGCATTTACGGCCAGTTGCAGTGTCCTCCAGTCATGTGACTGCATTTTACCACATTTTACCACAATCATTTGTTGAAAATGATTATTTACAAATATGTACCATAATGAACAAGAGCTTCACTTCATGACCACCATAGTCACTTTACAACTACAGGGAAAAAAAACAGGTCTGGTCACATGGTCACTCACTTTTATGACCATCATGACTTAGGACTGTCACGGACAAACTCCATGACAGCCATTAAGCTTTGGACTACCTGTACTTCATCTATCTAAAAAAACTCAATGGAAGTCTAAGTAAAGAAATTAAATTTACATGGCACATTAGTATATTGATAAGTAAGCTCTAATGAGGCCTCTGAGACTATCAGATGAGACTCATTTTTGTGGTGAACTATACCAAGACTCAAAGGCAAATATAATCTATGTCAGGGATGTCAAATTCAAGGCCTCCAGGCCGGATCCGGCCCGTGGGGTGCTTAGATCTGTCCCACCGGACCGCTCTGGAAACAGCGAAGGATCAACCCGTGGTGCCTCTGCCAGCGAAAATGGAGCTTGAGAGCTCCATTTTTGCTGGCAGAGGGTTGCAGGAGGCCGTCACAGCTGAAAACGGAGCTTGGGAGCCCGTTTTTTGCTGGCAGAGCATCCGGACCATCACAGGCGCCCTGACACGAGTGATGCCGAGCTGGCCACACACACCCTGGCCACACACACCCTGCCCCCCCCCCGAGGTCAAACACAACTCTGATGCAGCCCTCAATAAAATCGAGTTTGACACCCCTGACCTATGTCAAGGGTTAGGGTTTTTAGCCTCCTTAGAAAAAATTCTGTAAGGAGGCTAGCAGAATTTCATATCCTTTTTAAAAAAAATATCTATTTCTATTTCTGTTCTAATAATATTACATTCCTCTCAGCTGCTCTTCCTAGGATTTATTATTAAAACAAGATGTCGAGATAGATAAAATTTGCACACAATAAGACATTGGAATTTTGACTCAGGAGCAACCTTATTTGACTTGGTGCTAGCACAGAAGATCTGTGCATATATAGATAATCCTTGATTAATGACTGCAATTGATCCCAAAATTTCTGTTGCTAAGCGAGACAGTAGTTAAGTGAATTTTGCCCCACTTAACGACCTTTCTTGCCACTGTTGTTAAGTGAATCACTGCAATTGTTAGTAACACAGTTATTAAGTGAATCTTGCTTCCCCATTGACTTTGCTTGTCAGAAGGTTGCAAAAGGGGATCACATATCCATGGGACCCTGCAACAGTCGTAAATATGAACCAGTTGCCAAGCACCTGAATTTTGATCACATGGCCATGGGGATGCTGCAACAGTCATAAATGTGAAAACGGTCAAAAGTCATTTTTTTCAGTGCCTTTGTAACTTTGAATAGTCACTAAACAAACTGTTGTAAGTCGAGGACTACCTGTATAAGCATATGTATTCGTTGACTGGGCCTTACTCTATCTGCCTAGATTCCTTACTATCATGCCTTCGATTGTTGTTCCATGTTTGAGGACCAGTTGCCAAAATTCTTGCTTCAACCCTCTCCCCATGCCTCTGTTCAGGCTTCCTTTCCACTGAAGCTCCTCTCTGGATCCAATTCAATGTAGGTAACAGCTGACAACCACATCCAATTACTGTATATAGCTGCCCAGAGTCACTTAATTGAGTTGGATAGCTATAGAAATTGAATAAACAAACAAACAATCGAATAAATACCTCAGGTCTCCTCACTCTGACCTCCCTTCTGGCTTCACAGCAGCCTAGAACCAACCCAATCATTCCAACCACCCACTTAGTGGTGGGTTTCACAAATTCTTGCCACCAGTTTGCCACGCGTGGACATGCTCGCTTCGCGCACAAGCCTTCTGTGCATGCACCTGGCCTCGGTGTGCCAGGTGGCTAAATGTGGCTAAATAGGACAGCATTACGCTGGGGTGGGGGTGGGGGGCAGGTTCGCCTGAACTGGTACGAACCGGCTGAATACCACCTCTGCACCCACTCCTTCTTCACTCTCAACTCTACCAGCTTCCTAAACCCAACAAGAGACCTATCTCTGGTTTCCCCCACTCCCAACATTCTTCCTGGATACCCCCTTCATCTTACTCACAGAGATTGAGTTTCTGCCTCTATCAGCTCTGCGTCTTTTCTGTAGAGGACTGTAATACAAGCCACGTTGTCATAATAGGCAGCAAAATGGATCGGCAACCATCCTCGGTCATCGGGTATTTGGTAATCTGCTCTTAAAGCCAGAAGGAAATGAAGCGCTTCAAGGGAACCGCACTGGGCTGCTAGATGCAAAGCTGTGGGTCCCCAAGCTGATAGACAACAAGAGGCAAGAGTGACTACTGGTCTTGAGGAAGGAAAGCAAAATCTCTATAGAGTAGAATGATTACGTGCTAGCTATGTATCGGTGCTGTGTTCATCATTTTGTTTTTGTGTAATTAATATTAAAATTATGCTTCCTAAAGCTGTATTTGTTATTATTGCTGCTGCTCTTGATGTCAGAAAAGCAACACAGGCAGATAAGCCTAAAATGAACTGCATTCCAGCATTTAATAACTCCAAACAAAACAAAAATAAACTTTCTGCAAATGGCGGTCCAAATATAAACAATATATATTTGTAAATTTAGAACTGATGTGTGTCTGATAAAAGTGTAAGAATACTTTATGGCAGACTTTTCCAGCTGAGGATTCCACTGGCAAAATAGGGATGACATTCCAAAAAATAGGCAGATGGTGGGACCAGAACAAAATGGAGTCGACATGGAATGGGGACAGGTTGAAAACAAATGTTGATTTCAGAGTGAGAAGACCTGTGATATTATATTTGTTTTTAACCTTTCCCCGTTCCATGTTGACTACGTTCTGGTCTCAGAATCTGCCTATTTTAATTAAAAAGAGTGCATTTGAATTCATGAACTATATTTAATGGTTTTCACTTTGCATTGTATAAAACAAATGATTTCAAGTGGCACTAGCAGCTGTTGCAGCTCTGGTACTCCAAATTATCTTTTATCTTATTCTTACATGTACAATTTGGAAACATATGTACCTCAGGACCTGATAACTTGTAGTTAAAATGCATGGATGATTATCACCTTAATATGCACAAGCAAAATATCAATGTCAAGGTTAAATATGTTTAATTCTTATATGTAATTTCAAAGGGACACCTGAGAATACATAATTTTATTAAATTCTTTCCTTTGAAATAAATGGATTTGGATCCACATGCTTCATTTGAATGGATTGTACTCAGGATTTCTTGAAATAGAATAGAAAGGGCAGTCAAATGTGAAAGAAAGAGAAATAGCTGTTTGCATTTGATACCAAGCCAGATCTAGTGCAACTAATTTACTTTTCACAGGATGCCAGTTAAGATAATTGTTAATGCAATTAGAAAAAACTAAATTACTTCATTATCATGTTCTAACTGTATGATATTTTTTTAAAAAAAATTAGAAGTCATCTCTCATTTTCATTTTTTGGATCTCAAAAAAGGAGATTATGGATTTGGAGAACACTGAAGTGTGTATATAGGACAGAAATGTGGCAACCATTACCAATATGTCATATCCAAGAGTACATTCTGTACTGCTAATTAAGAAAAAGATTATCCTGCTATTCCACGATTCTTCTCTTAACATACACTTCTACACAATGGAAGAAACTGCAAGAGTACAAAGGAAAATTGCAAATGGGAAATGATTACCAGTATACTCCATAAAAAAAAAAGTCAGTGTTTGAAATAAGGCAATTGTACATAAAAATGTGTCTGCAAATATCCTTAATAGGTACAATGTTAATCCTGCATTTATTTACAACTCACAACTTTTTTCTCCAATTATGACATCCTTTTCTATGAAGGCAGGTGTTCCTGAAAATAAAAAGATCATTTTCGGGTCACAGTTATAATTTCTACAGGTAGTCTTGACTTACAATCATTCTTTTAGTGACCATTGAAATTTATAACGGCACTGAAAAAAAGTGACTTATGTCCAATTTTCACATATTGCACCATCCCCATGTTCATGTAATCAAAATTCAGATGCTTGGTAGCTGGCTCATAAGACAGCTGCAAGTGTCCCAGAGTCGTGTGATCACCTTTTGCGACCTTCTGACAAGCAAAGTCAACGGGGAAGCCTGATTCATTTAACAACCGTGTTACTAACTTAACAACAGCAATGATTCACTTAACAACTGTGGCAAGAAAGGTCATAAAATGGAGCAACTTAGCAACTGTCTTGCTTAGCAACAGACATTTGGGGCTCAATTGCGGTCATAAGTCGATGTCTATCTATCTATCTATCTAGCTAGTTAGCTAGACAGCTAGCTGTAATATGATAAAAGCTACATTGACAATATCACACTCAGCTACAATGTCATTAATACTGCATACAAACAAAATAATCTCAATTATTCAGAGTTTTCAGGGCTTTCATAAAATGCTGTAAGCTTCACTTTAAATTAGTTTGCCCCTCCAGCTGGTTATCGAGCAAATTGATTTTTGAAATAATTTTTCACATAACATCAAATTTGCATTTATAAATTATCTATTGGAAGACCTTTGTCTGATTACTGCTAAATAGTACTGATTATAAAATAGGATAACTGCTAAAGCTTTATTTTATATAAAAAGAAGATAATAGATTTATAACATACCACTTTTTGTTTCTGGTTTTTGGAAACGTTTTCCTGGAAAAAAACCCAACCCAAACTATGTTGATATTGTTCTTGTTACTGCATTTTTATATGATCATTTGTGTTAAAGCTCTTATCATATGACAATTAATAAATAATGAATTAATAACAGATGTGGCACAGTTACAAAGATAAACTCTAAACATTGCTATTCATTACTAGGTAAAGATTGTGGAGTGACAATCTTAGGGTGATTTAATAGGTGAGGATTAGATGACTATTGTGTATGCCTTGAAGTTTTAATTTAATTTGTTTTTTTAAAGAAAAGTTTACAATGGCTCAGTTCATATATTCAGCTAAGCCATAATATGCTTTGACTTTGGTTTAGCCCTTAACTTGAAGCTTAGCCTTTAATGAGTTTACTCAACAAACTATGTTTATCAAATCCTGACAAAGCATGATTTTGTTTGAACCCAAACATTGAAGCAAACTTTTAAACCTTGGGTGCTTAATTAGGATAAAAACTGAAAAACAACATGCCAAGTTGGATAAATTTCTCTAATTAGATGACAGAATGTTGAGTACAAATGTTGAGAACAGATATTAAGCATGAATCCCACATCAATAGGTTATGAAAGCTATGGAAGGACCAAAACAGGATTTCAAAAATTTTGGAAAATAAAACAAGTGACACCCTGAGGAAGGAATACTTTGCAAAATGAAAACTAATCAAGGAGAAAAGCAACCTAGAACTAAGAAGAAATTTTCTGACAGTTAGAACAATTAATCAGTGGAACAACTTGCCTCCAGAAGTTGTGAATGCTCCAACACTGGAAGTTTTTAAGAAGATGTTGGATAACCATTTGTCTGAAATGGTATAGGGTTTCCTGCCTGAGCAGGGGGTTAGACTAGAAGGTTCCTTCCAACTCTTCTCTTCTCTTCTCTTCTCTTCTCTTCTCTTCTCTTCTCTTCT
>WNWU01000006.1:39911412-39954225 GCA_012654045.1 Ptyas mucosa | reverse complement strand
TTCTTATTCTTATTCTTATTCTTATTCTTATTCTTATTCTTATTCTTGCTATTACACAGCTGATGAACTGTAGAAGCCCTGTTCTATTATGGAGGTTAAATACAAAGTCAAGGAACGGAAAGGAAACGCATTAGCAGAAATGAGACAGAAACTCGGCTTGAAGAACAGTAATAAAGATTAGTTTGTTTTGGTGATTAATACATTTGCTTTAAGATAATTGTCACAGTAATAAGAATATAAATACAAGTTTTTACAGACGTGTTCTCTAGGATATATTCAAACCCTTAAAACATACCTTACATTTAATAGCTTTCCTATAGCCAAATCTTTTCTTGAATTGATCCATTGCTTGCGTGTCAGTTAATGGAAGCCTTTTGGGTTTAAGGGTGCTTATCACTTCATTGATAGCTCCCCACCACTGACTTTTAAAAAGCATATAAAAAGCTTCAAGCTCAATGCCAATTACGTAATATCTGTTTTGAAAAAGAAGCCACATTACTATAATAAGCAAATCAAATTGTGTCTGTATAGTTAACAATGCTTTTGGAAGGAACCTGCATGAGTAGTGATCTTTTGGTCAAGCATAATCTATATCCATCAGCTATTTCTACTTCATCTCTGACAGGCAAATTGGCTTGGGGGGGATCTAGCAGTCTCCAATACTTGGATGGCAGTGTGGCTGGCTACAAGCTGTGTATGAATTTAATTAATTCAACCCAATCAACCTGGCCCAAACCCAATGGCCTGCAGACTTCTTAGACTACAGCTTTGTAGCAATAACTTTGTGGATGTGAGTTTTAATTAAACCAAGCTATTTGGAAGGCAGCTAATTAGGGAAAACTGATTCCTATACCTCCAGTGAGGGAGAGGTGACATGAATATACTAGAATACAATTATATTTTATACATCTTCCCTTCCTTGACAGAATATATGGTTCCCATATATTTTAACTTGATAAATTATATCTCATTACTAATTTCAGAGCGAAGAACTCAAAGTCACTCAGTCAATCTTATGGCTTGCGAGAAATGTTAACCTGCACCATGCAAGCACATCCCCTTGCGTGAACAGTGGCCAAGCGAAATGGAGCTGCACGGACACAGGTGTTTGCCTGCCACTTGCATGAAACAATCCCCTCTCCCCCTCTGCACCGGTCCACAAAGCTGGAAAGGTTGGGGAACTCTGCTCTACGGGGCTGGATGTGTGTGTGTGTTTGAATGAATTAATGAATTAATGAACAGGGAAAATCTATTTTCCATTTAACATTTCTGATTGATTGCCAGCATTTGTAATAATTTCTGCGTTTTTACTTACAGGTATCTTCAAATTACAACCATAATGGAGCCTGATCATCATGGTTATAAATTGTAAATTGAATCACTCAGATGGCCGACATGATTTTATAACCTTGTTTGTGGTGGTTGTTAAGCAAACACCATGGTCGTTAAACGAAGACTGCAGTAGTTAACCATTGGTTTGCTATGGGCTGTTTTTATTGAAAAGAAGAAGTAAATACTGGGTTTTGCTAGATCCATTGTAAAATGTAGTCTCATGATGGCAGAATGCTGCCAATGGCTGTAAATGTGGACTGTGAGCTCCCAAAATGCAATCACATGCCCTCCAGGGGAAGGGCAGCTGTTGGAACTTCAAAACCAGGACCCAGATTGTTGGGGGCAATCTGCTGACTCTGTAAACTGTTTAGAGAGGGCTGTAAAGCACTGTGAAGCGGTATATAAGTCTAAGTGCTATTGCTATTGCTATTATTACTAAAGGACTCAAAATGTTTCAGCTACTTTGAACTTAATCTAGTGAATTTCCTAAATGAATGGAAATATTTCTGCATGCTCTTTACCTTTTGCCATCAAAATCCATTACTGGAATAGGATAATGTTCTCTGTAGGGTGCATCTGGGTCCAGCAGTTGAGTAAGATGATTTATTGCACATGTGTGCATTTCATCATAGGCAGCCTATAGCAAGAACATGATAAATATATACTTAGAAATAGAATAACAGAGTTGGAAGGGACCTTGGAGGTCTTCTAGTCCAACCCCTGCCCAGGCAGGAAACCCCACACCACTTCAGACAAATGGTTATCCAACATCTTCTTAAATATTTCCAGTGTTGGAGCATTCACAACTTCTGCAGGCAAGTTGTTCCACTGATTAATTGTTCCAACTGTCAGGACATTTCTCCTTAGTTCTAAATTGCTTCTCTCCTTGATTAGTTTCCATCCATTGCTTCTTGTTCTACCCTCAGGTGCTTTGAAGAATAGTTTGACTCCCTCTTCTTTGTGGCAACCCCTGAGATATTGGAACACTGCTATCATGTTTTTACAATTTACAATGTAAATTTGGAAATTTAACACAGATTTTCTGTTATTGTAAATATTCTATCTCTACTTCTTTGCAACCCATTTCCATATTTTCCTCTCTTCTAGAGAGGAACATCCCACATAGTATTATAATTTGCATGCTGATATATATAGGAATTATAATGCTGATATATAGGAACTATAGATGCTGATATATAGAGGAATTATAATGAACAAAAGGAGACAGTTAACAAAAAAAAATTCTTATATGTATGATAATTTTGGTTGATTAAGTTTTCATTACAGAGCTGAAAGCCATTACAGAAATCTGTATCTGAGAGTGTCAATTATCAGAAAGTATTCTGTGCTGCCAATTTTATATTAATATCTAATGAAGCTGATTTCCATAACTCTCAATTTATGAAGCAGAGTCTTCAGATTAAATACTACTTAACCTTACAATTGAACTCAAATAAGCCTCTGCCCAAGATTGAGATAATAATTCTCTCTTCTTCTCCCTCTTCCTACCTCCCTCTCCCTCTCCCCCTCTTTCTCCCTCTTCTCATCCATCCACCCATCCATCCCTGTAATAGAATAACTTAGCACAGTTGTTTTTGTTCTTTAAAAAAAACCAGTTTGATACCTTAACCTCTTTGGAAACATCTTCAATTGAAGGTGTCCCAACATCAAATTCAATGCCACCATGGAGATGGAAATACTGATTCTGGGCATACAAAAAATGTTGGCATTTGAAATCTGTTCCAAGCAAAAATGGGGGTAATTCACGTTCAGTTTTAACTTTGTCATCTATAAAAAAAAAAGAAATGCAAGAGTTTGATTTAGAATGATGATCGTCAATATTGATTGATCTGTTTTACCAATTTTTTAAAAAAAGGAATTACATTTTCCAGATAACTTCTAGAAATTACAGTTTTCAGTATTTTCATAAAATGAAGAGAATTGCTTCTTTGGCAAATTAATTATTGCTATTACAACAAACAAAATGATACTGAATATATCTAAATATGTGCTTGCATTTTAAAAGTACATTGGATTCAAATAAATCCAATAACCTATGGTAATTTTCAAACAAAAGGATTTCTGGAACATGACCTCAAAAAGTCAATTTGCTTGGAAAATGAATAAAAATCACACTTATGGTCCCAAGTGTATTTTATTAAGTTACCCATCTCTATATAAATAAACTTTTTAAAAAAGCTTTTTAAATGGCTACTCGGAAAATTAATGAGTTTATAATGATGGACATACATTTTAGGGACAGTAAATGCAAGTATTTAAAAGGAACTTGCAGTATATAAAGTTCTTTTGTAATTCACTAAGTTTTGTAGGACAGGTACACAACTGAAAAAAGGTATAACAGTAAAGAATAGAATAGAATAGAATAGAATTCTTTATTGGCCAAGTGTGATTGGACACACAAGGAATTTGTCTGGGTGCATACTCAACTGATCAGTATAAAGCAATCCATTAATATTAAGAATAGACAATGAAAAAGTATTTCTCCAAAACTGTAAAAATGTGTGTTAGCTTCCAATATAGGTTTTTTCATTCTACTTTTTTCACTCAGTTTTTTATCCCCCCCCCCCCCCCCCTTTAGCTGGTCAGCTTTTGTAGCTAATGAGCTTCCTTGGTGCTCTTTGGATTACTTTGGGAGGTTCCTAATATCTTGGGGTTGTTTTTTTTTAAAAAACCTGCCAAATCTGCATCCTTTTAAGTACTGCCCCTATTTTTGTTATACACGTATGCTATCAGAAAGAGAGACCAAATGAGTTTTCACCACAAAATGGCATTTTTCTCCTCTCATGGCAGGTTTTTATTTGAAGCAGATGAAAAAAAAAGAGTTTACTGGTCCCTGCTCACTATTTTTTTTTACTAAATATTAAACATTTTATAGTATCAATTTGCAGGCAACGCAATGGGATGTGAGACTTTGCATGTACAGTACCTAACAACAATGACGCCTTATAGCAATCCTGCTATCAATTTTACCATTGATAGTGCATGTCAAAAGTGGTATGCCCTTCATGTCACTCTCTTGGGTTTTCCAGACCAAATAAAGAGCATACCACTTTTGACAAGCAGTATAAATGGTGACATTTGCAGGACTGCTATAAGCCATTATGTTTCAATCCAGCCCTTCAGTCTGTAAAAAGAGGTATAAGAATTAATTGTAGTCAGGAGTTCTTATATGCTACTTGTTCGGCCTACCACTGATTAAAAATAAGGCAAGGCCTGCGGATCACAGTCTAGAGTCCCCCAAACCAAGGAGGAACCCAGATGACTTTTTAGAGACTTGCTTGTAATAGCAACACTATCCAATAGATACAGGATCAATGACTATACTGTATGCTGAATTTTGACAGGGCTAGTGATATTTTTTTTCCTACAGCCTCATTTCTTGCCTTGGGGCAGGTAAAGAATCTAACCAGTTTTTGGGATGTGTGATGAAGGCCTAACTATTTAAAATGTAGTATTATCATGCTCCAGACTAAAGTGATAAAGGAAATTCTAGTGTTATACTTGTTATACCTTTTTCCATTTCTGCACTTTATTTAGGGTGACCAGACCTCCCGCTTTTGGCAGGACAGTCCCCATTTTCAACAATTTGTCCCGTCCTGTGGCATTTTTAAAAAGTCCCGATTTTTGGAAGGAATGCAGGACAAGCTAGGGAACGGCGGGAGAACGGGGTTTGCTTACCCTGCCCACTCCCAATCTATTGCTGCCTCCTGAGTCCCAGCTGATGGCTAGAGAGAAAAAAACCTGTTTAAATTCTTGCTGCGGGGCTTCAAAGGCCCGCCCTACAGCTGATCAGTGTTAAAAGAAAACCAAGGAGGCCCTTTGAAGCCCCGCAGCAAGAATTTAAACAGTTTTTTTCCCTCTAGCTTTTTTTTCTCCTTGTGCAATTTAAACTGAAAACGAAACCGAAACTAAGCAGGGTGTTGCCTTTGCTGTTTGCTAGCAAGGTTGGAAAGGCAGATTTCTTTTTCCTCATCAAAAAAGGTAGGTGCAAACAATGGGAAATTTATGGCAAATGGCAAAAGAGGAGAGTTCAAGATTTTAAAACACAAAAGAAAAAAAAGTTCTATTTAACTAGGGAATTGTAATAATTGAGATACTATTAATTGTATATTGTGTTGAAAGCAGAAATGGTTAAGTTGCGGTTGGAAGAATATGTGGGGGAAATTATTTGGTTTATTATTATTGGTAAATATAATTAATTGATTTGTAAGAAATTGGATTGCATGGAAATAATTGGAATATTCATATTCATATTGATTAATATACAAAAAAGATAGTTATATAACTAATTGATTTATATTAAAATGTTGAATTTGTATTAACCAACTGTAATATTAAATAATTAACCAATGTGAGGATGGATATAAAAATAGATGACAATGGGAAGGGGTATAATATAGAATAGAAGGGAAAAATTGAATTTGATTAAGATTAGAGATGAGGATGAAGGGTAATATTGGTTTTTAAAAAAAATAGATGAGGCATAAATATGGCAAAAAGGAAATATAGAAATTGTAAATTTAAGTGAAATGACTAAACACTGTTTAAATTTGTGAACTGGCCAAATACTCTGTTCAAAGAAAATACATTGTATGTTTGTATGTGTGTTTCTAATTATTGCTATTTATTCATATTTGTTCTCTTTTATTCTTTAAAGTTTAACAATTCATTCTTTATCTTAATATCTTTATATTTGTTTGGGGTTGGTTTTCTTCCCTTTCATCCTTTTTATTGTACAGCAATCTTTCTCCTCAAACCTACCACCTCTCTCTTTTCTTTCCTTCTTACTTTTTTTCTTCCCCCTCTTCTTCTCCTCCCTACTTCCTCTTCCTTTCTCCTTCTCCTCCTCTCTTCCTCCTCTCTTCCTCCTCCTCTCTTAACCTCACTCCTCCTCTAATTTCCCTTCCTTCATCCTTCTCTATTGCTGTATCCTTTTATGCACATGGACTACTCAGAGGGCTGAAAAAGTAATTTTTGACTGGTCCTCGCACTTTTGACCAGTCCTCGAACTTACGACTGTCCTCACATTTTACGTTTTTGCCCTATCTTGTCACCATGGTGAAGAGAAGCAGTTGTGAAGTGAGTGATACCGTTTTTAAGAATGCTACAATGTGCATAAATGATGACCAGTCATAAGTGCGAAGACTGGTCAAAAGTGCAAGGACCTGTCAGAAATGACTTTTTTCAGCCCTCTGGGTAGTCCTTTTGTGCACATGGACTACTCAGAGGGCTGAAAAAGTTATTTTTGACTGGTCCTCGCACTTTTGACCAGTCCTCGAACTTACAACTGTCCTCACATTTTACGTTTTTTGCCCTATCTTATCACCATGGTGAAGAGAAGCAGTTGTGAAATGAGTGACATGGTTGTTAAGAATGCTGCACGGGCATAAATGTGAGGATGGTCATAAGTGTGAGGATCAGTCAAAAGTGCGAGGACCTGTCAGAAATGACTTTTTTCAGCCCTCTGAGTAGTCCCTATACACATAGCCATGGCCACCCGGTCACATGACCAGCTAGCCATGCCCACCCAGTCACATGACCTCCAAGCCACGCCCACAAAATAAGCCACACCCACAGGTGTCCCTCTTTACCAATGTTAAAATCTGGTCACCTTAACTTTATTGCTATATATTGTTTCTGAGGCCTTCTCAATAGCTTGGTTTTTTAAAAAACTAACCCTGTTCCAGCATACAGCAACTGAGCTGTCTAGGCAGAGAATAGATTAGACTCTAGTACCAAAGATGCTTCTGTTCAAAAGGCAACTGGTGGATCTTCTTCTTCTTCTTTTCTTTGAAAATGTTTCACTTCTCATCCAAGAAGCTTCCGTTAGAACTGAAGAAGCTTCTTGGAATAAGAAGCAAAATGTTTTCAAAGAAAAAACACTAAGGAAGTTTAGTTGCCTTTTGGGGGAAGAAAAAAAACCCACCTTTGGCACAACCATGATCTGGATGATTGAAACTCTCCATAGACTACACTCTAGTCTTTTCAAACCCATTTTGATAGGGTGGTTTGTGACATGAACAACAGTGTGACTGTCATCTAATCAGTGGTGGGTTGCTACTGGTTCGCCCTGGATTGGGCGAACTGGTAGTGGCAGCAGTGGGAGGCTCTGCCCACGCACCTGGATGTCTCTGCACATGTGCAGAAGCATCACGAGAGAGAGAGAGAGCGCCCACAAGTGAACCGGTAGCAGCCGAAATTGAAACCCACTACAGCATCTAATGTAATGGTACATTGTAATGATACTACCCAGATTTTTTTTTTCATCTCAGTGATACCATTTTCAATGGCTTACTTTGTCTAAGAAATGTTTCATTTTATTGTCTGACGAAGAAACCTGTTTCAACAAACACATCACACTCTTACCTGAATATGGCTGAAGAAGCCGGCTTAAATTTGGGACTTTGTTTTTTCTCTTTAAATTAATGATAAACGGGATGAGAAAGCTTATCAGTTTCATGTATGCTATGTTCTTTTGGATGTCTTCTTTCTTTTCTAGATGCTTTTTCAGAAGTTTGAGCTGAAGGGTGAGCCTCTGCTGTAGTCTCTGGTATGAGAAAGCATCGAGATGATCCTCGGTCATTCTAATTGCATTGGAGAGGTTGTATGCCGCATCGAACAGGAAGACATCTTCATACTGTTGAATCTTTGTCGTGGCAAACGTCAGCTTAAGTATTATATGGTCCGCAAACTGCATAAAGAAAGTTTTTTCTTCTGCGCTGTTAGGATTGTAAGTTGGATCTTCATTCATGTTTTCATCATAGATTCCTTGAAACTCTGGCTCTTTTGTAATGTCTATTAGACCTACACCACATACATGCACATATAAGTTCTATAAATACTATTTTAAAGATAAACATATTAAAATACAGATACTATATCCTATAGCAGGTGTCTACAACCTTGACAACTTTAAGACTTGTGGACTTCAACTCCCAGAGTTCCTCAGCCAACTTTGCTGGCTGAGGAACTCTGGGAGTTGAAGTCCACAAGTCTTAAAGTTGCCAAGGTTGGAGACCCCTGTCCTATAGGTTGCGAACATGTGAAAGAGGCGTTCACCCTGCAGTGGATAGAGAGTGGCTAAAGATGATGTTATATCCTAGGTCTCTTTAAAGGAAAAATAAAGTCAGTTATATTCGTGAACGTCCAGCCTTAATCAGATATGAGATTCATTGAAATCAGTGGCAGTTGTATTAGATATGGCTCACTAGTCTCAGAGATTTCAGAATGTCTTCTCTGTGGAAGATGTAGCTTGAATCCAACCCATAAGAGTACTTTTTTTTAAACTCAAGGGGACCATATTTCATGTTAAAGACAATCTTCTTTTTTTGCCAAACATTCTAATGCTTGATTTTAAAAGAAATAATCAGAAAATTAAATTAACAGAACCATCCAATTGCTATATACAAAATCTTTTGGCCATCAACCTCTAACTATTCAAAGCCTTGACAGCAATCATCTGGCTGGCTGGAAATAAGGCTAGAAACACGTTTGTGCGCTCTGCTTTCCTTCCTATCAGAGTTCTGTTTGCTTGCTTGACTATTTCCTTTGGAAGCTAGTATAAATTTTCCTCACATTTGAGAATACCAGAAAAACCAAAATAGTACCATGTCGAAGGAAGGACCCAGAGAGAGTGGCATGTATGCACAGGAACAACCAATCTCTAGATGATATAAAAATCAAATAAATAATAACATAAAATAAGGGAGCTAAAATAACCACAAGGCACTTTATCATACTTAAGCCAGGAACAGTGGCCATGGTTGGCCCAAGATTAAATGAAAGGCTGTACAAGGACTTGTCAGGAGAACCCATCAGTGCATGCAACCCTATTAAACATCTTGTGTTCTCCAACCTTCCTTTCATTACCTGCATTGTATTGTAGTGAGGCTTGATGAGTGTGAATGTGTAAGTGTTTCAGCAACTGTATTCAATATAGCTAAGAGGTTAATAGGAACTTTTTTTTGCCTTATGTTTCCCGGACTCCTCTATTACCTTGTCTTGGAGATGGTGCTCATCAGATGAGGTACCAAGAACAAACAGTGGATTAGTAAGTAAGGGATACAAGGGAGTGTATCACTTGGGAAGTATCACTACTGAAGCTGTATAACAGTGTGCTACTTTTCCAGAAACAGAGCCCAGCTATTAGGCTGGGGTGGGGGTGGGGGCAGTAATGGATGAGTGTAGGCATTGGAAGTCTGGTCTGACTGCTACCACAAGTTCTGCTAGACGGGCCTTGGTGACTACAAAGGACATTGAACAATTGCCTGGGATTAGGTACTCAACCTTTTGGTTGGTTTTGGACACTCAGGGATTTGGTTAAGCTTGCTATTTGGGGAAAAGATGAGGAGTGGCTTTGGGTGGCACCTCTGGAGTGGGAGAACCCGGGTAACAATCTCTTCAATGACTACACTAGGTTCTATATGTGTTTCACTTAGATGTACATTTGCAAGCAGCCATGAGTGACTGAAGCTTCATAATATATATTCACAACATCCATGTATCAGCTATGTACAAGTTAATTTTACGTGATAGAGTTTCATCCTGATTATTACTTCCTATGTACATCGAACAATGTTTTCATGCAGTGGTCAAAAACATGTCGATGCAAACTTACCAGCTAGACAGAACTCTGCTGCAGGAGTTTTTAATGTTTGGGGAACACCGTCTTGATCAATATCCATGCTAGAGCGCCAGAGTTCAGAGAACCTTACCCTTTTTTCCTTAGGCATGTATACCCCATGCCACAGGGCTTTCAACATATAGTCAACAGCAATTAACATTTGTCCTATTCTTGTATCAAAATATGCTGGAGGGAGGGAACAAGAAGTACTCTGATCATAATTGGCATCTAGACTGATAGAAGGGATTTGGTTCAGACAATAAATGCCCACGGACAACTCTCTGATCATTTGATGAATTTCTCGACAGTCCAAATCTAAGCCTGGTTCCACTGGCATAAGTACAATAGCTATTGAAGTATTGACACTTTTCATCTGACTCAGAAGTCCACTGGGAAGTTCCAATGGGTGGCGCATGTCGTCTTTGGATGCCAACCAGCTGCAGAATGAAGTGGTTAGTAATTCCTGAAGCTCACTTCGGTCATACTTCTCAAAGAAGGCACTAGCATTCCTCTGTGCTGCCAGGTGTGCTAAGTAGGTTGCCTCATCTGCTTGCTCATTTCTCAAGGCTTGCTTCTTAATTGGTCTCAACATTCTTCAAAATGTTCCGTTCTGCTGTTTCTAAATGTGAATTATTTTGGGGGGTGAGGGGTAAAGGAAGTTAAAAATTAAAATGAAGCAATATAAGATTTGCTGGAAGAAAAATATATGAAGGGTCCTTGGTGTTCTCTGAACTTGGTTGTTTTCTTGCACACATTTCACTACTACATTCAGTGCTAATAGGGAGTAGTATTTGCTCTTATTTTATATTCCTGTGGCTTGACTTGTCAGTGGAGTGGGAGTTGGACAGGTAGTCTTCGACTTACAACCATTTGTTCAGTGATTGTTCGAAGTTACAACGGCACTGAAAACAGTAACTTATGACCTGTTTTCACACTTACAACCATTGTAACATCCCCGTGATCATGTGATCAAAATTTGGGGGTTTGGCAATTGGCATATATTTATGACAGTTGCACTGCCCCGGGGTCCTGTGATCATCATTTGTAACCTTCTCACTTGGCTTCCGACAAGCAAAGTCAATGGGAGAAGCCAGATGACTACATGATTCACTTAACAACTTCAGTAATTTGCTTAACAACAATGGCAAAAAGATTGTAAAATGGGGCAAAACTCACTTAACTCTCTTGCTTATGTAATGGCAATTTTGGGCACAATTGTGGTCGTAAGTCGAGGACTACCTTATATAAATATGTGTATTTTATAAAGAAGACAAAGCAGTGAGGTGAACACTTCACAGTGAAAACCCTACACCATGGTGATGACATACACCTATAGTACTTTACAGGCATTTCAGATCCTTCACAATTTGGCAACTTGGTTTTGGTTTATAATTCTTATCCTGTCTGGAACAGATCGATATTGCAGCCCAAGATACTTAGATTGGAGAAGGTTGGGTTAGGTTATAATTCTCTGGTTACTTAAAGTTAATTATGGAAGTCCCACTTTAAATTATTAAATATTATAATTACGCTTTATTAATTTTAACTTGGCACTTTTACATTTAAATGACTGCATCAGTGTGTTACACACCTATAACTATTGTTCATTTGCTTCACTGCTCACAATAAAATATATTTAAATTATGTATTATTTCAGTGAATGCCGATATGTCAATGTCTGTACATTAGATTATTATGAATAATGTTGTATTATTGTTACAATACTGTTGGTTAATAAGATTAATGTGAGATGTATAGTTGACACTCAATTCTTTATTTTTAGAAGTCACAGCAATCTTATGAACTTGTTAAATTATTATACAGGAATATGAAAAGTCAAGATGACAGCAACAACCTTGTGCAATACACATAAAAAAAGAGATGGGACTTCAGAGATGGTGTTGCAGTAGCAATCTTAACATTTTAGCCCTCTCTGTGGATGTCTCTTGTGTTGTGCCTTAATTATATTTGAATGAAAGGAATGAAGCTATGGCTATCAACCCTGGCTCCAATGGGTATTTCAATATGCATCAAAATCAACACAAAGAGAATCTGTACAAACTGCCTTATTTTACATAGGGAAATTGGGACATTAGGAATTGTTCTGTATGCCCTATCCCTCTCATTTTTCTTAGATGATATCCATTATTCAGCTATAATGCCTAGAAACAGCATTATGTTTAAAACATTATGTATACATTGCTGCACTGAGATTTGAGTCAGGTTCTATACTTTTTAATTTATAGTTTATTAATTTAACTTTACATTGTTTGAATTAGTGAGTAGTGTGGTCATATTTTAATATGAACAGGAGCAAAACCGTTACACTTTCCATGCAATACTAAAGTTGAATATTTCAAATGGGAGTGAAATAATTTGAATAAAACCTGTCTATAACAGAGTATGAATAGAACAGAATTTTTTTCCCTGTTTAATAGGAGATAAACAGCATTTTAATATAGCTATTAAAATCAATGAACTTTTAGTAAACTTCCAATTTTTTTACCATCTTGGGAGCAAATGATATTCTAGGGAAGTGAAACTATATTGATAATGGATATTTATTTGTTAATGGTTTGTGTGGGAGCCTATAGTTTTCTTGTTTTGTTGTTGTTGACTCTTGGAATCTCTCAATTGTTCCACAATAATTACCTACATTGATTTAGAGAAACTGAATTTTGCATTTTTAAAAAAGAAAGCAACAATATACAGTAGGTGTGCAGTGAATATTCAGGAAAGCCCTACACCACATTCACTTATAATCAACATTGTATGAGATTCAAAATACTTCAAACTGACTGAAGCACAAATGGGGCGCTGTGTCTGGAGATGAAGTGATTACCCTCATCTCAAGAACTAATTTAAAACAAGAAAGAATTTGGAAACAGTCTGAGAGAAGAAACGGTGCACCATCTATCTCCGTGATGGCGAACCTATGGCACGCGTGCCACAGGTGGCACGCGGAGTCATATCTGTGGGCACGCGAGTGTTGTCCTAGCTCAGCTCCAGCGTGCATGCATATGTCAACCAGCTGATTTTCGGGCCTTTCGGGCCTACCATAAATTGGGAAATGGGCCGTTTCTGGCCTCCGGTGGGGTGGAGAAGCCCGTTTTTGTCCTCCCCAGGCTCCTAGAAAGCCTCTGGAGCCTGGGGAGGGCAAAAAACAGGCCTGGTGGACCCATCATGGGCCAAAAGCGAGGAGGGGGGCGGGGGATCATGTGTGCATGCATGGGGGGGGGGGGGGCACATTGAGTAATGGGTGTCAGCGCACGCGCGCTCAACCCCCCTGCATTCCCCCCCGCTTTTGGCACGCGATGGCAAAAAGGTTAGCTATCACTGATCTATCTCAACATCTTCAGAATTAAGTGACTAGAATCCTCAGATATAGAAAAACTGTTCAGAAAGACTGGAGACAGATGGAAATCTGTTCTTATCTGTTTTATGCAAATTACAAACTCTAAATTAGAGGGCTAGCATAATTTTATAATCTGCCCTGAGTCTTTTATTTTCCTTTGTATTTTTTTTTTATGGAAGCTCCTTTTAAGTCAGGACCTGAGATTTGAATACCTTTTATGAGACTGGCTGATCTTCCAAAAAGAAAAGAGGGGAAGATTTGGTTGATTTTCTTTGCCTCATCTCCCTAAGGCCAGGAGGTTGTGTTATAGAATTTATTTCATTTCTTTGATTCTTTTTTCCTTTTAATTTTTCAGAAAGCAATATAGTTAACAATAGCAGGGATACTTCCAAGCAGCTAGTTTGCAGTGCTACCAGGCAAAAGATGTGTGACTGTTTGATCTTATGCCTTCTTCACTTATATAAGAAAAACAAGAAGTAGCACTGAGTTTTACAGTAGAAGACTACAGAGCCAGTTTGGTGTACTGGTTGAGGTATCAGGCTATAAAGCAGGACACTGTGAGTTCAATCCTGCTTTAGCCATGAAAGACAACTAGGTGACTTTGAGCCAGTTATTTCTCTCTCAGCCCAACTTACCTCAGAGTTGTTCCCTAGAAAACAGGAAGAGAAAGGTTGGTATGTTCACCATCTTATTTGTAAAAATAATAAAGGCAGGATACAAATAAAAAAATACATTTTCTATGAAGAAAATAGATTGATTATCAATCAATCTTTATTCAGTCGCAGACCAGCAAATAGATGGACTATGCAAAAAAAAAAGATTTTTCTGCACACTTGTGCATGTATACACAAAGACAAATTATTAAAACAACATGTTATAGGAGCAACAATTTGAACTTAATAAAATCAGTGCGGGGCAAACTATTGCTCACCCAGTGAGCAAAAAAGTTTGTCAGAAAAATTCTTGGACAAAAAGTTAAAGCATAGGAGATAAAAAGTTGAGGGGGCTTCCTAAACACGGAATAAAAAGTTTGAGTGCAGATAACAGGGATTCTCATTTCCTAGCCACCTGCAGCTTAGATGTGGGAGACTAAGCAGCACCTCTTCAAAAAACTTTTAGCATCGAACTGGCCCTCATTGTAAGAGAATATAGCTCTTTAGGTATTCCAGAAATATGTCACTGGGTGTATATATTGCACCAAGCTGTAGCCTGCTTGGTTTTGACTGAACATAATGCACGAATATAGTCGATTGTAGTTTAATAAAACAGATGGCTCAAGGTGTGAATCCAGCCAGGAAATGAACCAGGAGGACTGGGTAGTGATATACAAGCTGTAAACTAGAATCATGTATCCCTACCATAGTCAAGCCAACAGTCATTCCTTCAGTCCTTGGTCTGATCAGAAATCGCCAAACACTTTTAAGTAACATTTGCACTTCAGCCTGAGGGAAGGGAGGAGAGTGAAAAGAGAAACCTACTTTCTCTGTGTTCTTTAAGCATCCTGACTGAAAAGAGAAGGAAGAAAAAGCAGTAACCGTTTAAAGGCTACCTCTGCCAAATCAGGGAACAGAACTAGAAGAAACCAGAAAAAAAAGAAAAATTTTAATAGGTCTCTGGAAACTCAATCCTAGATAAGCAAGGTGACTGAAATACAAATCTATGCATGTAAATCTAAGAATAAGTGAGAGGCTTGCCTTTTGTCCCAAGACTAGAGAGCCTCCAGCTCACATCCTCAGCTGTTACGTGGTGAAGAAGGGAGTAGAAAGGAAAGATTGTCACTATGGATACCATAGAACAGTAAAAGAATCCTGCTACTGGTGAACTTATATCTTTTGGGAGCAAAGGCAGCGCTTTATCTCATGCTTCGTTTTCCCAGTAATAGCACATGGCATAAGTTTTTTTTAAAAGTGTGGACACCTTCAAGATGACTAAATTGATTGCTACAGAGCTGGCATCACATATTGTTGCCCATTGCTTTGTATGGCAGAGATAAGAAATACCTAGTGATCACACTTTGTCAAAGACCCTGGATGATAGAAGATGCATGAGACTTTTATACATTAAAATTTCATTTACAATCCAAAAAGGAAGAGCCAATAGTAAAAAAGCTAACAGATTTAGAACTATCAATTAATAAACATTCTCTCAAAACAATAGCTGGGATTCTGAGGACTCTCCTGATGAATACCGGATAGACAATGAAAATATACAGAATAAAGATGACAAATGCTTTGCTCTTTGTAGTTTGAATTCCTCTATTGTTATTGAATTAAATAAAAGCTAGCATCGTTTTAAAAACTTAAGGATAAGAGAAAAGTATTCTAAATGGCAAAGTGGACTGTAGCTTACAAACATGCCATTACTTTATGTTTCTTGTCCAGATACAGAAGAGCAGCAGTCTGTATAGGCATACAGTTTCTGTACGATGAGTATTTTATTTAGAGAAACGAAATGACAGATTGTTTTGTTAATATATGACTGACTGGGTCTTGGATCTGATGCTATCACAGGGTAGGAATATAGTATTACAAATAAGTCATAAAAGAAAACATTACAATATATTCCCAATCTTTTATTCTTACTGAGTCTTGAGAGCCATTAATTCTTAATCACTTGAGTAGTTTCAAATTTCTATTGTGGAACCTAAAGAAGCAAAGAATCTGATTTAACAGACGCCTGGAGAGCGGGTGGAGGACCAGCCGGTCCGAATCTGACCGATCGCTAGTGAGGGCTTATATTAAGACCTATCTAGTGGCGATAAAAGCGGCAAAATCTACCTATTTTGCCGCTCTTATTGCATCATCAGATAATCGCCCAGCCGCCCTGTTTAGGGTGACCCGCTCCCTCCTACATCTGGAAGCGCGGGATGATCCCTTGCAGGGTCGAGCTGAGGACTTTGTGCAGTATCTGCATGACAAGATCGCTCAGATTTGGGAAGATCTGGCCTCCGACTGGGTAAGTTCAGACGGGATGATTGAGGCAGGTCTTGAGAATATCATCTGGGAGGAGTTCGATCCTGTGACTCCCGAGGACGTGGACAGGATTCTGGGACAGCTGAACACGACCACATGTTTATTGGACCCGTGTCCCTCCTGGTTAGTGCTGGCTTCCCGGGAGGTTACACGAGGCTGGCTCCAGAGGATAATTAACGCTTCTTTGAGTGAGGGTGCCCTGCCGGTTGCTTTGAAAGAAGTGGTGGTGAGGCCCCTCCTCAAGAAGCCCTCTCTGGACCCGGCTGTGTTGGCCAACTATCGTCCAGTCTCCAACCTTCGTTTCATTGCAAAGGTTGTTGAGAGTGTGGTGGCGCGGCAGCTTCCACATTACCTAGATGAAGCTGTCTATCTAGACCCGCTCCAGTCCGGCTTCAGGCCTGGGCACAGCACGGAAACGGCATTGGTCGCGTTGGTTGATGATCTCTGGAGGGCTCGGGATAGGGGTTGCTCCTCTATCCTGGTCCTATTAGACCTCTCAGCGGCTTTTGATACCATCGACCATGGTATCATGTTGCGCCAGTTGGAGGGGTTGGGGGTGGGGGGCACCGTTTTGCGGTGGTTCTCCTCCTACCTCTCCGACCGGTCGCAATCGGTGTTGGCAGGGGGGCAGCGGTTGACCCCGAGGTACCTCGCTTGTGGGGTACCGCAGGGATCGGTCCTCTCGCCCCTCCTGTTCAACATTTATGTAAAGCCGCTGGGTGAGATCATCCGTGGCTTTGGGGTGGAATTCCACCAGTACGCTGATGATATTCAGCTGTACATTTCCACCCCAGGCCACCCCAATGATGCCCTTGAAGTGATGTCCCAGTGCCTGGAGGCCGTGCGGTCCTGGATGGGAAGGAACAGGCTTCGTCTCAACCCTTCCAAGACCGAGTGGCTGTGGCTTCCGGCGTCCCGATATAACCAGCTGGTGCCATCGCTGGTTATTGGGGGTGAATCATTGGCCCCCACGGAGAGGGCTCGCAATTTGGGCGTCCTCCTGGATGCACGGCTGTCTTTAGAAGAGCACATGACGGCCGTGGCCAGGGGGGCTTTCTATCAGGTTCGCCTGATACGCCAATTGCGTCCCTTTCTGGATCGGGACTCCCTACGCACAGTCACTCAGGCACTCGTCATTTCCTGCCTGGACTACTGTAATGCTCTCTACATGGGGCTCCCCTTGAGGTGCATCCGGAGGCTCCAGTTGGTCCAGAATGCGGCCGCGCGGGGGATTATGGGAGCAACGGGACGCTCCCATGTGACACCTCTCCTGCGCGAGCTGCACTGGCTTCCTGTGGTCTTCCGGGTGCGCTTCAAGGTGTTGGTGACCACCTTTAAAGCGCTCCATGGCTTAGGGCCAGGGTACTTACGAGATCGCCTTCTGCCGCCAATAGCCTCCCACCGGCCAGTACGTTCGCACAGAGAGGGCCTCCTTAGGGTGCCGTCCGCCAGACAATGCCGGCTGGCGACCCCCAGAGGGAGAGCCTTTTCTGTAGCGGCACCCGCCCTGTGGAATGACCTACCCCCAGAGATACGCATGATACCTGACCTCCGGGCTTTCCGACGAGCCCTGAAAACACATTTATTTCATCTAGCCGGCCTGGCTTGACCCTATTGTTCTGGTTTTAAATTATAAATTGGTTTTAACTTGGTTGTTTTAAATTGTGGGCCAAAACTATTTAATTATTTTAAATTGTTTTTTAATTTTGTATGCTCTATTTTATTTTGGCTGTTCACCGCCCTGAGTTCAGCTGGAGAAGGGCGGTATACAAATTAAATAAATAAATAAATAAATAAACAAACAAACATATCTTTGAAATAGTATCCAATATATTAATAAATAAATCTGTGACAAAAACATATAAGATAAAATTTATTGCAGGTAATCCAAATAGTTATGATAAAACTATAACATTTTTTAAATTTCTGTAATTCTTTCTTCAATGGGAAGCCCCTGCTCCTATGTATAAAATTTTAAGAAATAATAGAAAGTCTCTGGTGCTTATTTCCAATTAAATGTGCAGAATCCTGATCCTAGTGTAACTGTATCCAAGGTCTTCGAAGTTTGCTTAGTAAAAAATTATGTCTCTTGAAAAAGTAGCTGTGGTCTTTGTCGGCTAGGCGTTTAGTTCTAAAGATGAGAATCTTGGCTACGGAGTTGATCTGTGCAGGGTGGTGATGTGATTGTGCGTTTAAGTAGCGATTGGTGTGTGTTTTTTTCTGGTAGATGGTGTGTCCTAGGGAGCTGTTGGGTTTTTTGTAGATTAGGATGTCCAGAAAGGAGAGTTGGTTGTTAGCTTCTATTTCCATAGTAAATTGTATTTTGGGGTGTAGGCTGTTGAGATGTGTGAGGAAATTGTCCAGTTTTTCTTTTCCGTGTGGCCAAATTACGAAAGTGTCATCTACATATCTAAGCCAGAGTTTGGGTTTGTGTTCAGATTTATCTAAAGCATTGGTTTCGAAGTGTTCCATGTATAGGTTTGCGATGACAGGTGAGAGGGATGATCCAATATTAACTCCATCAACCAATCAAGATGTAACAACACAGGCAACCAACCCGCTCACAGCAACAAAGCCAGCACCCCACACCTCCCCATCAGTATTTATAGACAGCAGCTCCAATCACGCTTTCCTTGCACAAGCACGAAGCCGAAGACACCAGCCTGAAGATGACGACTGAGACCTCGTCGAAACGTCACCAAGATACTCTCAATCTTACACGGGAAAAGACCCGAAAACTTGCACGTATGTATGTATGTGTGTATATAATTATTCTCTTGAAGCTGTCTGAAGTCTTGTACATTTGTCTGATGCCTTTTCACTGGTATTTTCCATTTTTGCAATTCGAGAACCAAATTGGATGGCCCGTTTTGGCAAAACAGCAGAGGCCGTCAAACCAAGCTCAGCAGCTACTAGACGCAAGAGCAATTTTTCTCCGATCCCACGAGGTAGAGCCAAGTTTGCTTTTTCCCATACAGGAAGCGAGTTAAGAAATGACACAACCTCTTCATCAAGAAAGGGAAATCTGAAAGGGAAAATTATAGCAAGAAAAAAAAAATCAAGTTTTATAAACAAATGTAAACAAAGATTTCTTTAATGAACTGGTTTGGTTAATAAATTTTATATTTTTTAAAAATCTCCATTTTTAATACATTCATCTACAAAACATCATTAGTGCAAAACTATAGGCAGCTATTATCCTGAATGCTATGACAATTATAGTTAACAGCTCCAATTAATTTCAATACTTTAGTCCAGATCAATGTAGAGAAAAGTAAAATCTTACAGGCAAGAAAACCCAAAAGTACACATATAAACTTGTGTGAAACCAGGCTTAATATTCCGTTGGAGCAGCAGACCAAAATGGCGGCTCAGCAGTGAACCCCGAGCTTAGGGAGTCAATGTTTGGCATTTTCAGGGGTTTCGGGGTCAGTTAACCATCTTCTGACCCCCTCCCAGCGAGCTGAGGTGCTACCGGCTCGATAAGAGCCGTGGATGGAGCCCGAGGAACAGCTGACTGTCAAGGAGGAGGTTAAAGGACGGCATGGAGAACAATCAGGCCTGACTGTTGGGGCCTAGGCGACTGCCATGACAACAATGATGCTGGCAGGAGTACCGGGGCAGCTAGAAAACCATGGTTTGGAGGCAGGCTTGGGCTCCATGGGCGGCAGCGCAGAGGCAGCGGCGATGGCTACGGTGGCGGAGGTGACTGCAGTGGCAAAGGCATTGGCGCTGGGAGCAGCAGCAGTACCTGGAGGCTTGGCTGCAAAGACGCCCCCGTTGTTGGTGAAGAAGAGGGCAGATTACAAACGTTAGGATCCCTCAGTTTTTGAGGGATCTGGACACTTCCTCCTTTTTCTGAAACATGAGAGGGGGCTTAACAATTTAATGGGCTGAATGGCCTGAAGATCAAAGTTAGGGAGAAGGGACTGAGGATTGTTAGCTGAGGGATGACATTTGGTCTCTCCCTTAACTGTTCCTCCCCCCCTTATTAGACTTAGCCCTAATATGGCCACTCAGCATAAATTTACAGCTTTTGATTGGTCTGCAGCCTTATTACAAACTGGGGATGGTGACTTATTCTCCCCCACGACTGTCCCTCTCTCCCCTTATTTGATCTAGGTCTATTACGACCACTCAGCATTAACTTGCAATCTTGAATCGATCTGCAGCTTTACTTAAACACCTAGCCTCCAAAACTACCCTGATCATTCAATCCTATGTACTCTGTCCAGTGGCTCCACCTTACTTTTTTGATCTAATCCTCGGCCATTGCTGGTATCAGGACTGGAGGAGATACAGACATCGAGAATCTTGGATTATGGGGAGATAGATTACCTTCTCTTTGTTTGCATGATGCTGGTTTGGTCACCATGAGAGGGCGACCCTTTGAGACTTCTATCCCCACCTCCTTTTTTGGATGGACTTACTACAACCACAAGACTTCCCATCGTCGTGAGAGGGCGATGATGTTCCGATGTAATGACACTTGTAACATACTGGTCTTCCTTTAACATCTATTCCCTCCCTTATTTTAATTTACCTGTCTTAACCATCTCTAACACTCTTAGAAGAAAATGATCCTGCATCTCCTTCAGCTCGCTCCTATCTTCGATGTATTCAACTGCGGAGCTTCTTGCATGATTTGCTTCCAGCGTCCTGGTATAGTCAGCTGGTACCATCACTGACAATTGGGGATGAGACCTTACTTCCCACAGAGA
Organism: Ptyas mucosa; assembly: GCA_012654045.1. Taxonomy (NCBI): domain Eukaryota; kingdom Metazoa; phylum Chordata; class Lepidosauria; order Squamata; family Colubridae; genus Ptyas; species Ptyas mucosa. The sequence goes on along the minus strand of WNWU01000006.1, from coordinate 39,933,201 downwards.
GGGTTCGCAACTTAGGTGTCCTCCTGGATTCACGGCTATCTTTAGAAGAGCACATGACGGCTGTGGTCAGGGGGGCTTTTCATCAGGTTCGCCTGATCCGCCAGTTGCGCCCCTTTCTGGATCGGGACGCCTTGTGCACAGTCACTCATGCCCTAGTCACCTCCCGTATGGACTACTGTAATGCTCTCTACATGGGGCCCTTGAAGAGCACTCGCAGGCTCCAGTTGGTCCAGAATGTAGCCGCGCGGGTGATTATGGGCGCAACTCGTTACGCCCATGTAACACCTCTCCTGCGCGAGCTGCACTGGCTCCCGGTGGTCTTCCGGGTGCAATTCAAGGTGTTAGTCATCACCTTTAAAGCGCTCCATGGCTTAGGACCTGGGTACCTACGAGACCGTCTTTTGCCACCAATAGCCTCCCACCGACCAGTTCGTTCTCACAGGGACGACTCAGGGTACTGTCAGTCAAATCATGCCGACTGGCGACTCCCAGGGGGAGGGCCTTCTCTATGAGGGCTCCAACCCTTTGGAATGAACTGCCCCCAGAGATACGGAATATCCCAGATCTCCATGCTTTCCGCCGTGCCCTCAAGACCCTGATGTTCCAACAGGCGGGGCTAAACATATGAACATGTGAATGATCTTTTAAAATGTTATCTAACTCTGGGTTTTATTTAATTGACCAAACTAAGTAATAATTTTAATTAGCAATTTTATGATGTTTGTATGTCTATATTCTTCTTGGTTGTACACCGCCTTGAGTCCTACGGGAAAAAGGCGGTATAGAAATATAATAAATAAATAAATAAATAAATAAATAATAAATAAATAGCAGTAACTGTGAGAGGGATCTTAGAGTCTCAGTGGACAACCAGTTAAATATGAGCCAACAGTGTGCGGTGCCGGCAAAAAAAGCCAATGCGATCCTAAATTGCATTAACAGAGGGATGCAATCAAGGTCGAGTGAGGTACTAATACCACTCTATAAAGCCTTAGCAAGACCCCTAGAGTACTGCATCCAGTTTTGGCCACCACACTATAAAAAAGATGTTGGAACTCTAGAAAAAGTGCAAAGAAGAGCAACCAGGATGATTAGGGGACTGGAAATTAAAACATACAATGAACTGGGACTGGCTAATCTAGTGAAGAGAAAGACCAGGGGAAACATGATAGCAGTGTTCCAATATTTGAGGGGCTGCCACAGAGAAGAGGTGGGTCAACCTATTTTCCAAAGTATCTGAAGGCCAGACAAGGAATAATGGATGGAAACTGAACAAGGAGAGATTCAATCTGGAAATAAGGAGAAATTTTCTGACCGTGAGAGCAATCAACGAATGGAACAGCTTGCCTTCAGAAGTTATGGGAGCTTCACCACTGGAAGCATTCAAGAAGAGTCTGGACTGCCATCTATCAGAAATGGTGTAGGGCTGTGATGGCGAACCTATGGCACGGGTGCCACAGATGGCACTCGGAGCCATATTGGTGGGCACACGAGTGTTGCCCTAGCTCAGCTCCAGCACGCATGCGCACCCTGGTCAACTGATTTTCAGGCCTTCCGGTCCCACCGGAAGTCAGGAAACTGGCTGTTTCCGGCCTCCAGAAGGCCTCCGGGGGGATGGGGAAGGCTGTTTTTGCCCTCCCCAGGCTCCTAGAAAGCCTCTGGAACCTGGGGAGGGGGAAAAACAGGCCTACTGGGCCCACTGTGCCATCATGTGCCAAAAGCAGGGGGAAGTGTGTGGGGGGTCATGTGCACATGCGCAGGAGGGCGGGACGCATTGAATTATGGATGTGGGCACCTGCACCTGCGACCCCCCAAACTCCCCCTGCTTTTGGCACGCGACGGCAAAAAGGTTAGCCATCACTGGTGTAGGGTCTTCTGCTTGGGTGGGGGGTTGGACTAGATGACCTACAAGGTCACTTCCAACTCTGTTAATCTGTAATCTGTTTACAGTACACTGAAATATTATAAATTTATTTATTTCTATAATCACCCATCTCAACAAGTGTATTTTTTGTTTTCTTTCACTGAAAGACCTCCTTAAGGACCCAGATAATGTCACTTTAGTCTCAACACTCTTTTCCTAATGCTATTTCGCAGAATTTCTTGGATCTGAGCCACTGAGATTGTTTGCACAAAGAAAAGATAATCGATGGTAAAAATTATTAAATATTGTTCTATGTTCTCCTCCAACCCAAGACAGAAACGCATCATAGTTCACGTCGTGAGAAATTCACAAACAAATATTACGGATTTGTTTGTGAAGTTAGACTCCCATTCCAAACATTTTTTTTCTGATATGGCAATTATTAGTACTGAATTAATAGCTAATAATGCTATTGAACTCTGGGATATTAACTACCAGAAAAAAATAGTGTATTATGCCTGACAAAAAAGGACTTTTGAAAATAGACTTTGCCTTCTTTTACCATAACATATGAATTGTTTCTTCCATTTATCTTATTAGATATTTGCTGCCTTTATTCCTTATCATTAGCTGAATTTTAATATGTCCAGTCAAGGACAGACTTATCTGTTGCACACCTGCTTACCTAGCTTCTTTGCCATGATCTCCAATAACTCTATCATCTCGACCCAGATTCCTAGAAGAAATACGAGTTAGTTCCATTCTTAATTCTTCAGTCAAACCCTCAAAACCATTTTTTTTGAAGCAAACACGGTGTCTGGAATATCCTGCAAGTTGTTCATCTGCTCCAATTCCTGTAAGGACAATCTGTAATGAATATAGAAATACCACCTGTAATGAGCAGAGATTACAGAATACTAACACAGACATTAACATTATATTCCAAATAAATCTAAAAGTAATTTACAATGGAGAATCCAATTTATACAAGGTGTTTAACAGATGAAAATCTAGCCACAGCCACAAGGTATAGAATGGTTAAATAAAAACCACAATGAAAAATATTTACTAAGACTTCCATAATACAAAATAGAAAAAAAGATATTAAATCATTTATTTTTGAAACCTGATCATCAAGAAATATAACAAAAGAAATTAAAATTGTAAACCCCAAAAGCAAATTATGCATAATAGTATAGAGCACAAAACAGAGTATTTTATTTCTCTGTCACAATTTCCAATGCTAAAGTCAATGTAGCTGCATGTATCTACTTCCTTGTATACATTCTCTAAACCTCTTTCATCATTGGTAGCATTATTTTACCACACAACACTCTTAATTTTACAGTTATGCATGTAATGTGAGTTTTAATATGTTGGAGATCAGTCCCATTAGATCCCCAATGAGATTAGTCCCTATTAACTAGCATTAGACTGTAATGCCAGTTAGGGAGTTTGAACAGTTTTATACAACTTTAATTGAAAAAATGGAGATGATCAATAATTTCATACCTTTGCAGGACTTTTATATGGTCGAATAGCTCCCTGATTGGTAAGCAGACCCTCTCCTCTGGAAGCAAACCACACGGCACAACCTATACTGTCATCCAAAACAGTATCCAGTGGATAAATTAAATGTCTTATATGTTTCACTCTCATTGCTTTTAAATCCTCGAGTGTAACATTGATTTCCATAAAATTCCAAGTTCTTGAAGGATTAATTATCTTTAATTCTTCCAATCCTGCCTTGCCAGTAATTCTATCAGGAGCATTAAAAGAAGAGTCACTGGTCGCAGTATTCTTGACATTTAAACATTCCTGACAAGGGGGAAATTGTTTCTTCTCTTTGCTGCATTTCTTAATGGAACTGTTTTGGTTACCTTGGCCCGTAACCTCGAAGGCCACATTGAGAAGATCAATTGGTTCCTCCAATGGGACATACCTGTCAGCAAGGGCAGCTATAATCATGGAATCAAGGCCACCAGAAAAAAGTATGGCAATATAGGATTTCTTCAGATCTTTATCTGATATTTCTCCTCTGATTGTATCACCGTTTCTCATTAGGCATAAAACCCGTTTCTTTACAGCTCTACTCAATACATCAATAAACTGATGGACTCTTTCCTTCCTGTGATGTTCTGCAAGAAATTTTTGAAGAACTTCTACATCAGCTACAGTCGAGGGAAAACTAAATAATTGGGATTCTACTGTGATGTCAGAAATTTCCTTATTTAAAGGAATGATAGGAGCTATCAAAGAAGTAGATGTATTCATCACAAGAGACACGTAAGCAGGTAAAGATTTAGAAACCACGCTTAAATCTCCAGGGATTACTTCTCCAGCTACATTTTGTCTGGGAGGAAATCTCCAAGGATGTAACATTAAAGTAATAGATTTATGAGCAACACAATCCTGCAGATTCATCTGAAAAATCCCTGATGCTGGAACTTCCAGCCACGGATTATGAGAGGCAGAACTAACAGAACTCAGTACAAGAACAGCATCATTCTCTTTATTAAACTGCCACAGCAGACTTCGACGGCCAAAGTAGTCCCTGCCAAACCATAAGCAATGCCTGGATGCCTGATAAAAAATAAAAGACCATGGACCTTGAATGGAGGACAGCGCTGTCAAAAAATCAGAGTCACTATTGCAAGAGCAGAGTCGGCGAAAAATAACTTGAGTGTCATTCTCTTCCCTTTCCACAGAAATTCCACTGAAGATTTCTCCATTCCAAAGGAATACATTACCAGAGTCTTCCAATGGCTGTGGAGTCATTGGTCCCCTTAAATGAAGTACATGGCCAGAAAATAAGCACCAATATGGAAGATGACGAACAGTCTTTTCCAATTGTTGGCTTCTATCAGGCCCCCTTCTTTTAAGATTATTTAGGATATCTTCTTTCAAGATACTACTTCCAGGGGCATAAGCAGATAAGCTGATCACACAGCAAATGCCACACATTGTAAACTTATACTGGATTGATTTATTTCTTGGTCTTTGTCTTTTCTGAGTTCTCTATTTCTTGATGAGCCTTCTTTAGTTCATCTAAAGTAACTGGGGGGAAAAGAAAATCTCATTTTTAACGTATTAATTAAAAGGTGTAGAGAATTGTGCAAATATTTAAAGTAGCTTATAAATACATATAAAATTATGTTCAATGCAACTCCAGTGCACATGTTTACCATAACCCATGCACAGGAATCTGCCTTACAGTCCTTCCAAATACACTAATCCAGTGCAGGAACAAATAGCTGCATATGTTTCACTCCCTAGAGAGTGCAACAAGAGACCATTGATCTGGTCAGTTATTCAGGGACGCGTCAACCAAAGTACAGAATGGAAGAAGTCTTCTTCACTGTCACTGCCTTTGGTAGACATGGAAAATATAGCAGTAAGAAAAAGCGTTATTATTGGAACATATTGTCAAAATGGTTTATGAAAGAAACTCTCCCCTAGAGATACTGTATTAACATTTAATTCAATGTTTGAAAGCAGTACCCAAAAATACATGCTAAATCCTTTTCTAATTACAGTAATTCCCTTCAGAATATTTACTGCCCCATGTATAATTGAAATAAAATATCAGAACCTTATCTGTATAAAAACTATATTTAATAATGAAACTTCCCCGTTATATATTATTTAGCTGATTTTTTTAGTCTATTTAAACATTAATCTTTTGGTTCCAATATAAATGCCAAACAAATATAATTAAAATTTTGATATATAATCTTGATTGTGATATCCTCAATTAGCTCAAAATCAAGTTGACAGAATTACAACTGTGTAGCTAGATGGAAAATTATTATACTGAGTTCTGGAGTTGCCTAATTAACATTAACTTAAACAACAGTATCTAACTTTCATGTTCTAAAAAGCTCGAGACCCATTCCTGAAAATCTTCAGGTAGGCTCTTGTGTATGTATTCCCATAGTTACATGATGATAAAGTAAAGAGTCTTCTCTGCTATAGCATTACAGAACTGAGGATCATTCCCAAAGGGAAGGGATGAGCAACACATGAACTTCCAGTTATTATAGAAGTAAAATTTTTAATATACTTAGAATTGCCTTTTATGACTGCATTATTTAGCCATCAAAATTCCAGTCCCAATTAGCATTGTTAAGTGAAGACTACCTGCATATGCACATCAGAGATGGGTTTCAGCAGGTTCTGACCAGTTCTGGAGATCCGGTAGCGGAAATTTTGAGTAGTTCGGAGAACCGGTAAATACCACCTCTGACTGGCCCCACCCCCATCTATTCTCTCCTCCCAAGTCCCAGTTGATTGGGAAGAAATGGGGATTTTGCAGTAACTTTCCCCTGGAATGGAGAGGGAATGGAAATTTTACGGTATCCTTCCCCTGCCATGCCCATCAAGCCATGCCACACCCACCAAGCCATGCCACACCCACAGAACTGGTAGTAAAAATTTTTGAAACCCACCACTGATGCACATATTACGTTTCTGTACACGTAGCATGATTTTATACTTCAGATAAAAATTATCCACTGAGCATACAAAAATGCCAATATATTATACTACAACCCCATGATGTGAAACAAAAATGTCAATTCATCTCACTGAACACTATCAACTTTAATATTAAGTTATATATTCTAAAATGTCTAAAATATAAATATATCTGAGGAACATACTTTTGCATTCGGAGAGAGTTTGAGTTTTGTCTGCTAGAAAGAATATATTGCTGTTTGGTTGTTGTCTGTATACTTTCTGCAAATTAAAAAGAAACAGTCTGAAAGGTTCAACATTAAGAGATAAGACTTTTTCTAGTTTTCTCTTTCCATTTCTGAGTTATCTCCCACTAGGATTGAAAGTAGAAAATTGATAAACACATGTGAAATTCTCTTCTTCAACCAAAACAAAGTTTGCTTCGAACTCCCACCTTTAAAAAAAAAAAGTCTGCAAGCTAGCTCTATTTTTGGAATCATATAATATGATATATCTTTCATTTTTAGACACTTGTTAAGATTGTATGAGTTTAGGGTGCTAAATAAGTAATAAATGCCAAGAAAATACACAATCTCTTGTAGTGAAGCAAAATCTGAAAATCATTAAACTTAACTATAGAATAGTAGAAAATGGTAGGAAACAAAAGGTCATCCCAAAAAATTTTATCACTTTCCATAGTGCCAGAAAGAATGGGACCAGATGTATTGCCGAGTGCTTTAAGAATGCATACATGTGGAAATGCTACATGTTGCATATTGTGATTTATACATTTATGTATTACTTTGACTGTTGCTCCAAGTAGATTACTTCTGGTTTATCAATAATAGCCATTATCATTAGATATATATAGTATTAGCTTTATGCAGTACTGTAACAATACCAACAAATGGGTGATGAGCAGATGGAATTGGATCAAATCTTGTTACCAAATCATACAAGACCATCATAATTCAACCACCTTAATAAAATAATACGATATTTTAGAGTGTCAGCATAGTTACATCTGCTCATTCTATATCGTCATAATGCTCAAATAAGTACACACCTTAGCATCAGTTATAAATTCCTTTATAACTATGAATAATATAAGACTTTTATAGTCACTTACACGGTTTTTCTTCAAGTTGGAAATTTCATCAACTACAATTTTTTGCTCTTTAATCTGCAATTAAATGATGAAAAAAGATCTCACTTCCATGAGAAACAAGCGCAACATTTCTAAGCATAATTTGTAAATTAGCTTTTTAAATCTCCCTAACATATATAAATATACATTTTAAAAAGTAAAATAAACACATCTTATTTACATGCATCAGGTGTATTCGTCATAAAAACTGACAAAGTGATGTCTATTTAGAAACTCTTGTGTAGCGTCTTCTTCACACAGAAATGTCAAGCAACATGCAAGTAAGAGATGGCCCTACTATTATGGACTGAGCTATCTGATGAGCAAGAGCAATTCTCCTATATCACTTACAGCCTACAGAATTTACTTCTCCGGGAGCTATTTCTTAGTCTCCACTCCATTCATAAAATATTTAAAAGCCCATCTTTTTACCAGACATTTAACTTTCAATTGCCTTATAATTCAAGCATTTGTTTTAATTTCTTTTTTAAATTTTTGAATTATTGTATTTTTTTTAAAAAACTCCCTATAGTACTCAGATGAGTAGAAACACAGAATTTAGTTCAGATAAATATATATTTAAGCCATGTCAGTAAATAGTATCATATAAACTTCTATCCCAAACATGGTTAAATGATTCAGTCAATAAGAAAACTTAGATTGTTATGGTTAGAGAATGCATCCACTATAATTACAAATATAAGTTCTAAAGCTTAGATTTTAAGACATTTACTATCATCACATGGATTCATATGAGAAATCTATTTTCCCCCATCCAGCTTTTTTTTTACCTTCACCTATACTTTTTGCAATATGCCGAATTGAAGATATTTAATCCTCCAGCTTCAGCAAGGAGCAAAAAAATGTACATTTTTGGCAAATTCAAAATAATCCAAACTGAATTTCTATGTTAAAAAGAAGCATCCCCATCTTCAGTGGGAATTGTTCTTTTAAAAGGACAATTATATTTTTCAAAGAGAAGTTATTATTTCAACAACATTACTACATTAGGCTGCATGCAAACCCCAAATCCAATGAAACCTGATCCTTAATTTGTGTTTAGCATAGTCTGGGCTATCAAACTGGTATTGGTATCACCAGACAGGATTTCTTTCTGAAAGTTACTCTGTTGGCATCTCCTGAAAGCAGAGTTTAGTACTATTTTATCAAGATTCTACCATCAGCAGTTACAGATGTAAATTGTCCATATTAGTGTCTCTCATTCTATTAATTTCATTGTTTCTTCACTGACCTTTCTGTTCAGCTCTTCTTTATCAGGCAACTTGGATCCTTCCCCCCCTTCCTTTAGTAGTGCTTGGCTTGACATCTGCTCCCGTTGAGTGGTCAGAAGCACCCCAGGTTCTTTTCCAATGGCAGATATAATCATTTAGTTCTCCCTTGTCAGGCAACAGGCCTGAAGAAAAAGCAAGAAACCAGAGTAATTCTCCAATTATATTCACGGCCAGTAGCCAATGCAAAATCTCTCTATAAAGGAAGAGAGCTGCATATCTTTTGTGAATAGGTATGGTGATAAAAGCAACCACTGCCATATGCATTTGAGCTGCTTTCACAACCAAACCTCCAAGGTGTCCCCCCCTCTCCCCATCTCAATTCTTATGAACTGCTTGAAGGGACCTGGTAAGAAAACGTTCACAGCTAGCTGAGTTCACCCTTAGAGGTGCTAGGAGGATGGATGTGTCAGGAACCTGTGGTTGAGGAAATCACATTGTTACTATTCAGTGACCACATCCCAAACAGTTAAGAGGGTAGTTATCATGGGGAAAATAGGTTGAGGAAAGTGTATTAACTATGTGTGTGTGTGTGTGTGTATACACACACACGCGCGCACACACATATATACCCAGACATTTATATATATAATCAGACTCAAGAATAGAGAGGACCAGGTTCAATTCTGTTCTCAGGGACAAAAATTTTTGGAGTGACTTTGAGAGATCCATCCCCACTCAGGAAAACATACCCCAGAGGGTTGCTGTTTTAGAAAATACCTGACAAGAAAAGGCATCCTTGTCCCAGGATGTCCTCATCAGCCGCATTAAAGAGGGGTAAAATGGGAATTAGAGTTCAGTCTCTGAAGAGGTACATATTTTCCATTCTTGGTCTGCACGAGGCCAAGAAAGTAAGTGACTCACAGCAGCTAAATCCACCCTCACCCACAACTAGGCAGTCTAGAGCAGGGGTCTCCAACCTTGGCCACTTTTAAGCCTGGCGGACTCCAACTCCCAGAATTCCCCAGCCAACAAAGCTCCCAGGGGAATTCTGGGAGTTGAAGTCCTCCAGATTTAAAGTAACCCAGGTGGGAGACTCCTGCTCTAGAGCAGAGCTGAGGAACGATGGATCCTTTATGGTTTGTGGATCTCAAGCATGGCTGACTCAGGAATTCTGAGAGTTGAAGTCCACAAGTCATAACTCCTGCTCTAGAATATCCTCAGACCTAACCTCCCCAAAACACGCTTCCGCCCCCCTACCCGTTCCTAAAAAATCTATAAAATATTAATCTGGTTATTTAATTCCCGTAGCCATACGTACAATTTTAAGTCCACCCTCCTGCCACTCTCGTCTGTTTTTCCTTGAGACTTTGAAGCAGAAGCCATTCAACCACCACTCTGATTTTGATTGGATGCGCGATATGACGAGCACGCGTTGCAACCAATGAAGTGAAGCTGGCGGAAAACGCTACACGAGATTGCGAAAAGGATTTATGAGAAAAGGTCAGCGGAGGAGGGGCTTGGTATCTTTATCATAGATTTATTAACAACAAGATTGACGCGTATATCCTAATTGATACAGTATACTCATCCAGTAAATCCAATATGCGCCACAGAATATAAAGCTTCTATACGCCATTGAGTGATTGATTCGAATCAGAGGAGCAATTTATCTGGGTTCTTTTGCTTAAGACTTGCATTTCATTTGGAATCAGAGAGCTTGGAGGAAGTCAGCAAATCAAAAAAGCTGTTTCAAGAATGACAGAGTATAAAATTTGGAGAATAATTGTATTTTTGCATTGAGCGAATTGCTTCTCTTTCTTGTGGGGACCCCATTTTTGCGATCAAAATCCTTTTGTATTATCCATCCTTGCTCTAACTTAAATGTTTTGGGATGGGTGTGTATGGAGACCTTGGCGACACATCCCTGCAACTTTCTCGGCCAAATTTTCAGAAGTGGTTTGCCTTCTTTTTAGGGCTGAGAGAGACTGATCTAGGGTCGCCAAGTTGGCTTTTTTGTGCCTTTTAATCATTACACCAAACTAGATCTTAAACGCATTTAACGTATGCAATGCAGTTAATGTACGTAAGACAGCTTGCAGAGTGTATTTTGAAATAATTCATACAATCGGCAAAATTAATAACAAAGTATTATTTCAACTTAGGGTTTCAGTTCCTTAAGTTTCGTTAGCCGATGTAACTCAACTGAGCCCGAAACTATTGTACCTCATCGGAAAAAAGAGGAGCCTTGGCTCAAATAGGAAATTTGACACAGTGTGTACACTACACTCTGCAAACTTTCCTCCAAAAGACATCTCGGACTACCTCGTCTGCAACTCAACGGTGTCGCTCTACACTCCCGTATAACCATATTTAAAGCCTCTCTACACGTTAAATTGCAAGTCGGGGGAATCACATGCCCGCTGAAGTTACAAAGATACGGCAAAGACTGAGCAGCTGGACCTATGCAAATTTCTTGCTGCCCAAACTCGAATTACTTCTTAGCCCAACCTTAAGCAAATCCATTCCTCTTTCAATATGAAACCGGAGGGAGGTGGGGGAGTCATACTGAAAGCGGAATGGATTTCCTCAAGAAATCCTAACCGGGGCAAGAGAGACACTCTACCTAACCCCTCTCTATGTATCAGTACTTTCAATCGAGATATTGAAACGTGAAAGCAGGAAAACGGAAGGCGCCCTCCCTTTATAGGAAAAAGAGGACCCAATATGATAGAGCTCCAGGAAATACTTCGGCTAGAGAAGTAGCGACTGTTTCTTCCTAGATTTCCCGGAGGGGAGGGGCACGAAGGTTGGAGGTCGGCTCGTGTGGAAAGATGGTGGCGCGCGAGGAGCTCCGCGTGGTTCGCTGCGGCGGGAGCTGGTTGAGCGGGTGTCGCGCGGTGTTTTCTGCAGATTCGAAGTTAGTAGAATTGGAGAGTTGAAGCGCTTTTCTTTTCTCTTCGGCGGCGAGCTTCCATGACGCGAGAAAGCTGCAATTGCAAGAAGGACGGCGTTTCATTTTATTGACATGTACTTGCGCGTGTGCAATGCACTTGTACATAAAATGCTTGCACTGATAACGTTCGGTAGACATATACGCGGGAATATTCACCTGATTGTAGTGGTAATGTCTTTTCTGGGTTAGGCTGTTAATATCTTTAGGCAACTGCTTTTGAGCTCCAAAAGTTTAATCCAAAAAATTACTTTAGGATGAATTTGCAATCCCTAATGTCACTTCAAAAGTGTCATAGGATCTGCAATTGGAATGTGACTTCCCTCTTAGATTCTTGCTGTAATCTTTAGTCTTTGTGAATAGAGAGTCTAGATTTTGTTCTCAGGTCAGTATGTTTAAGCCCTGTAAAAATAGAGGCGCATCTCTTTTGTTTTCTTGTAGACTGAGGACATCACTTCTCTGGGATTTTGGCTTGTAAATTTCTAGTGGTGGGTCTATGTTTTGTTTTTATGTTGATGTGAAATGTAAAATGATACAAATATATGAATCTTAATAAGTTCGTTATTGCTTCATATTTATTCAAAATACATTCGTCAGTATTTTGCTTTTGAACGACGCACCATAGGTTTAACACAGAGTTTTAGTGCTCATAGATCACATAGTTTAGTGGATTTTGAACACTTCTTTTTATTTTAGTCTTTTAGCTTTAATGTTAAAGATCTGACGAATCATGTTTTCTAATTCTACTTAACATATAATATGTTGTTAGAATTACATGGATGCCTTTTATATTAACTTTTTAAAAATCATTTACAGGTATCTCCTATGTGCTTCAGGTGACTACATTAAAGTCTACAGTACGCTTACAGAAGAATGTTTACATATCCTACAAGGTCACAGCAATCTAGTGACAGGAATCCAGTTGAATCCTCAAAATCATTTACAGGTTGTTATCAGTTTGATTATGGCATGTCATTTCATTCAAACATCATTGGGGTAGAGGGACATATAAAAGGGCTAATAATTGAAAATTGGAATTTACTGAAAATAAGATTAGCTCTCTATCACTGTAAACTTGTAAAGGCAATGTATGGCTTTTATTTTTCACTGTCTAGAATACTATGTTGCTTCTGGATCAAATTGCTGGGCATATATCAGTCCAATTGTAGCATGATTTGACTTTGACACTTCTGAGCCAGCAGCATTGACCTACTAGTTTCTTGTACAGTTTAAAAGTTCCATGCCATTTGAGGCCTGCATAGTTTAAAGCAAACTAGGGAAACACTTGTTTTCTAGATTTATTGGATCTCAATCTCCATTATCTCTGATTATTGGGCATTCAGTTAGGACTGAGAGGGCCCCAGGAATAAATGTTGCTTCTCATCTCTATCCTTATATGGAAAAGAGAATTGGTTAGGCTCAGAAGTACCTTTTGCATCTGTTGTATCCACTCAGTGGAATTTCTCCATGGAGTAATGCAGCAATTCTTTTTTTGTGGATACCTAAGATCCACTACATAAGATTGTTCCTTCAGTGCTTCTTGCTGGATAAGGACTTTTAAAGTTAGTATGTATCTGTGGGACCTAAAATGGTCCTTCAAATTCTATCATGTTGGTTGGGTTTAATTATTATTGGGTTTCAGGAAAGTTTTTATTATATTTTTTAAAAAAATCTGTGTTCATGCTATTTATGAGCCTATGTTTTGGCAGAGATCAGGAATAAATATGTGCACATGATTTTTTGCGAAATGAATGCTTTTACCAAATATATTAAAATATCATATACTATAATGTCATAAATAAAGCAGGAACCACTAGGAGTACAGAAACTCAACATTTTTTCTACATGTATCAAAATTGAAATTTATAGATCACTTCTTTTTCCCCTCTCACTAGCTTTATTCATGGTCTCTAGATGGCACTATTAAACTCTGGGATTTTATGGATGGAATTCTTATCAAGGTTTGTTCAGTTTTCCTTTTCTTTAATCTTTTATATATCATTCATAATTTATGCTCACAAAGATATCAAACCACAAATGAGTACAGTAATCAGATTTGTACCTAATGAACCCAGAAATATTCTTTTGATTTCAGCAGTTAAGTAATATGTGTTACAGTGGGATGATATTGGGTGTGAATTTTGTATGGTGGCATAGCTATAATCTGCTAGTCTCATGCAAGCCATATGTTAGCTACTGTAAATGATTTATTGCATATGAAATGTAATCCAAGATGTAATTCAAAATACCAAACAAAATTTACCCAGAAATTCAAATGGCTCTTGAAAAACATGAAAACTTGGTTGTTCAGGAGATTTGGGGTATTTGAGATGTTGTGAGCTTGTTTTTTTTCAATATTGAAGTATTGCTTAATGTCATTAATGTTGTCAAATTTATATATTTGGAATATGTTCATATTAGTAGGTATTATTTTTATTTTATTACTATTTTAACCTGATGTATAGATGCCAGGTTTTGTTTCTCAGTGATCTGTGATTGGAGTGGCTTATAAGACTAGGAAAAAATAGTATATCGTATTATATTTGGTTATGATTGCTCAGTATGATTGTTATTATTACTAATTTCTTGCAGTAATTTTTGTTAGTATTTAAGTTGACTACTGTGGATATTTTAGGGCTTTTAAAAATATTTTACTATAACTGCTTTAATTGCTGTAGCAGTTCCTGTACATTTGACAGTGGAATAAATGGAATAAATAGGTTTTCTCTAGTTTACTGTATGTAGCGTGTAAAATGTAACTTTATGTACAGGGCCAGGATGTGAACAGAGGTTTCTCAATATATAGTCTATTAAAACTGCAGTTTCTTCTGATACAGTGATCGTCCCTGAATGACCACTTGTTCAGCAACTGTTGAAACTTGTGACAGCTATGAACGAGTAGTACTTACAACTGGTCCCCAAAGTTCTGGCGATTGCAGCATCCCCAAGCTCATGTGATTGTGATCTGGGTATTTGGTCCCCAGCACACAGTTACAGTGATTTTGTCATGTCCCAAGCATGACCATTCATGCCATGAGAAAAACAGGATATTCCAGGAGTACCGTACAATTCTATCCGTACAAATGTTGCATTTTGCACATCCATATTTTATCAGACACTCTGATATGTTATCTTTTTCGAAACTAAATTCATTATTCAAAAGGCAGCTGGAAGGTAAATATTTTGCACAAAGTCGTTATGTGATCACCCTCTGCGGGCTTCTTTCCTGATTTTCTACTAGCAATGTCAATAGGGAAGCTGGCAGGAAGTGGCAAATGACCACATGATGTCCTCATTTAATGACATATGGTGATTTGCTTAATGACAGCAACAAGGACGTGCTGGCACTGCAGTTGCTAAGCAACGTGGTCACATGGATCACATTTACGACTACATTGCTTAGTGACAGAAATTCCAGTCTCAATTGCTGTTGTTAACTGAGGACTACCTTTAATTTTGCAGATTGTGTTTATGTATTTTTTAAAATATTTGGGGGGAGGTATCCCTTTTTATCAAGTGAACTCAAGACTGCTTAATAATGAAATGAAATAATGAGCATGAATAATGTGTTTTTGGGAACACATTCTGTTGTGCTGGCATAAGAGCAACTATGCCAGTAACCAAGCCAAACCAAAATTACAAACACATTGGGAATATGGGGCAGGGAATATTTTTCTTATTCTCTTACTTTCAGAAGCTGCTTGGAACTTAGGACAAATTGTATTTCTTGCCAGGATTTCACATTGAGATTGGCTAAAAAATAATAGAGATATTGTGTCTTTTTGTTCTTTTCTTCTAGACATTTGTTGTTGGGTTTAAACTCTTTGCATTTTACACCCTTGCAAGTTCAGAGAATTCTGCATTTATCATCATTTCAAAGCATAATGATGAAAAATCAGGTATGTTTACAACCTATGTCCTTTTTTTCTGTAGATCTTATGTTCTCATGAACCTCTTTTAAACCTTTGTCAAAGAATGGAAGGCTGGGGTAAAATAAATTCACTGCTTGTGGTATTCTGCCTTGTATTATGAAAAATAAAAGTAAGCATGTGTAAGCTCTCTACATTCTTAGAATTAATTAATTTTAAAGTTATTCTCCTCTCTAGCTCAGGATTGTTAACTATTTGACAGGATTTTCAGATGTATACTTGTTCTAAACCAGTTGTAAAAACAATATGAAGTGTTGTGGTTCATTGAATACTAACAGTTTTATTGTGATGTAAGTTTTAGTAAAACAATGACCTAAAAGGCAACCCATGAAAGTGTCATTCTTCTGGGAGAAATAAAATAATGTAATCTTATGGCCCTTGTTAACCTGAGACCTGTCTGTGAACTGGTTGATAAGCATTTATGGTTAGGCTGATGATGACTAATTTCTCATGATGGGTGAAATGAAGGCGCATCATGAGTTTATCCCAAAAGTGAAACCAAAATAGATTTGTTTGGACTTAGCTCCAATTCTTTATCTCTCCAGAGAGAATTTGGGGATGGAGAGAGGAGGGCAGGTTAGGAAAAATGTCTCGTGAGTTCAATGAATGTGTTCTATAATTCAAGCCATAGGAAAAAGTGGCCTGATTTATGCATTGTACTAAGTCATAAAATGTGGTTTAATTTTGATTCAATATGATACCTGAACCTAATAATTATCCCTTAATCTGAAAGTCATGATTAAATTCATACCTTACAGCCAACTCGTATCCATTTGTACCAATTTATTAATAAGAAATATTTATTTCACCAGATAAGTTTCAGCTCATGACAGTGAAACTTCCCAAAACACCTGATCAAGAAGTGGAAGCCAATGATCTAGAAATGGTTTTAGATGGTGTAAGCCAGTTTCCCAAATGCACTGCGTTTGGAAGAGATGTATGTATACTTTCTTTACTCTTAAGCGGTAGCAAAAATAGCTGATCCTGTGGGGATGGGATAGTGACTTGGCAATCCCCTCTGTTGTCACTGATGGGAGGACACCATCAGTTATTCCACTCTCCCAAAATCTGTGCTGCCTTTTTTTGATGATTAAATGGTCAAAAATTAAAAATATTTTTTGTAAAACACAACTTTTCAATCAGACAGAGTATAGGCAAGTGATTAGAGTTTTCAGTCTTTTGTTCCCTCCTTGGGAGGTAAACCAGTTTCATCAAAAATGAACATAAGATGAACTATGTAACGATCTATTTTAGTTTTAAATAAATACAATCCTCCAAGCAGACCAGAAAATGAATGGATTTTTGAGCCTACTGTCTGGCAAGGGGAATGCACGCATAACATACACATTATACAGAGAGATTTTTGGGCTAATCGGGCTCCAGAGCCTTCTTTTCATCTCTCTGATTAGTCTGCTGCAGGAAAAAAGCAAAAGTTTGGGCAATTGTCGATGAAACGGGTTACGAAAACTAGATGGCCTATTCAGGGAGTCAACAAAGTTTTATATTTCTCAGTCAGCCTACATGCTGTTTCCTCTTCTCCTTCCCAAAGTTCTTTCATGGTAAACTTTTTACAGTATTTCTTCTTGACTAAAGCCTTGCTCTCCATCCAGTTTGTGATGTGGAAACAGTTCATTTCACTGACAGCTGGGTCGCATTATCAAATATGTAACTTCTTGGTGTTTTGAACAATGGAATGGGCAGCCTAATGATTGCAAGATGTCTTATTCTACAATGTCTACAATCCATTGTTATGTATCATAATGACTGAGGCTGATGGAAGCAGGCCCAAAATATTTGCAAGGCACCAGATCGCCTACCAGTGCATGAGATCACTTTTCTGGGGTTGCTTTAAATTAATGGACTTTAGTCCCCTATTTGTTGTCACATTCCCAACTGTTCTAATTATTTTTGCAATCAAATGAATGTTTTGATCTTGACAGAAAACTTTTTTTAATGAGTTAAGATCTTGACAGAAAGTAAATCCAGGTTCATTCATTGCACCAAGTTATAGTTTTTTGTTGATTTTGGCTTATAATTTATGTGCTTATCTACATATTTTAACAGGTTCACAATTTAAAGTGGTATATTCAATAAATTACTTGAGCAAAGTAAGACTTAAGTTGAGGGTGGTTGAAATTTCCAACTCTATTTTCATTATGACAGGGTGAATATGTAGTATCAGTCTGGAAGCTTTGTCTTGTTGTTTATTTCTTCAAGAAGGATAAGATTTACAGGTGAGGATTAAAAGTGTAAGTTGATATGTGTGATATCCAAGGCAATATGTCAATCAGTTCTTCTTCTTTACTTCCTCTTTTACCAATTTGGGTGTCGAGGGATGAATCAGTTAATTTGATTTTTTTAAAAGAGACTATCCAATTTGGGTTTAACCAGTTAATTGATTAGATTTTCTGAAAGGATGTTTGGCTACTACAGATAAAAACTATTTATAAACCAATTCCCCCAAACAAGTTTGATGGGCTCAGTATTTCAAACGCTTTAACTTCAAGCTAAAATACATACCTGGGGGAAGAAGCTTATTGGCCGATGCTTTGTCCAGGAAACCCCAATTTGACAGCTGATGAGAAGAGATAGTACATGCCATGGTCTCCAATCAGCCCAACCAGCAGCCCAAGCATGCACTAGAGCACAAACCAGACTCCATTCCGACCTCCCCGAAAACAAATTGACAGCGGAGTTTTTAATTGGAGTTGGGGTTTTCTGGAACGCTGACACCAATAATGAACGTGCTTTTTTGAAGTTTCTGACTTCATCTTTAAAGCCATGAATGACAAGGGAGCAGGATACTTGTGGGACTGCCTCTCTGAGGATATCTGCCTGTTCCAGCCAGTTGGATAGGGTGAGCATGGTCCAGATCCTTTCCCTTGAATGTTTCTGCCCAGTAGGACCTAAGAGGTGTGCCTTCTCTACACTGTCCTTTTGGAACACCCTTTCCCTTTAAGATTTGGCAGGTCACTATCCTGCTGGCCTTGTGAAAACCCAGGAAGAGGTGGTTTTTACCACAGACTTCCTATGCAATAGGACCGTGATGGCGAACCTATGGCACGGGTGCCACAGGTGGCACACGGAGCCATATTGGTGGGCACGCGAGTGTTGTCCTAGCTCAGCTCCAGTGCGCACCAGTTAACTGATTTTCAGGCCTTCCGGTCCCACCGGAAGTCGGGAAACTGGCCTCCAGGGGGATGGGGAAGGCTGTTTTGCCCTCCCCGGGCTCCTAGAAAGCCTCTGGAGCCTGGGGAGGGGGAAAAACGGGCCTCCCGGGCCTGGGCCCACCATCGCGTGCCAAAATCGGGGGGAAGTGTGTGGGGGTCATGGGGTCATGTGTGGAGGGTGGGACGCATTGAATTATGGATGTGGGCACTCACACCCGTGACCCTCCATGCTCCCCCCGCTTTTGGCACGTGACGGCAAAAAAGTTAGCCATCACTGCAATAGGAGATGGAGCCCAGGGAAGTCTAATGTTTTTTTTCTAGATGTGTCAGGAAGTGTTCTATTTGGGGGCATTGGGAGATTCTTTGTTGGATTTTAATGGCTTCTTTTTACTGTTTTACTATTTCTTCCGAGCTGCCCAGGATTGTGATTCATAAGATGGATGTCTATATAAAGCTTTTAAATAAAAATAAAATTGGGGGATCCAAAATGCATCCTATTTTAATAATGTGAGTTCGTTTGTTTATGCTGCCCATCTTGCCTAGATGGCAACTTGTTTCGAGTTGTTATGACTTGCTTTAAATAACAACTTGCAATTTGTTGTTTGAAAAACGCATCAAATGCTTACCACTATTATGGTTGCCCCCGGTTTTAAAGGTTTCTGTGGATATCAATTAAACATTTTCTATTTCGGATTCCAAGAATTCTTTATTAGAAGAGAAAGATGGGGAAAGGTCAAGTATCTTTCAAACTTGGCTCTAAAAAGTTTCAGAATCCCTAACCCATTCAGTTACTGGGGTTGATTCCTATCCAGTGACTGCAGTGAAAGAGAAAGGAAAACAGATTAAGGGAGAAATTAATCAAAAAGATCTATGCTCGCCTCCATAGAATCCATTCCCACTTTCCAAACTTTTTAGACATAGAATTATTGAACAATTAGGTTGAGAGATGGCTGGACTACTGAATACCAAGCAAATGAAATGGATGCCAAAATAGATACAGATACTGCAGCTTTGAATCAGTTTCAGTTTCTGAGTAGCCTTCAAAGGGTAATCTTATGTAGAGGGTATTGCGGTCTTCTATCTCTGTGTTGTTACTTGTGCTGTATTCTTGTGAGGAGGTGGCTCTTGCAGTTAGCATTATATTTTTGTTAATCTCTTGGATAATTCTGCTTAACAGCTGCACTGACTAAGCTGTAACTCCTTCTTTTTTGAAGCTTCTCTATAGGTAAAAATCTTAGGAATGCTTCAACTAGCTATTTCACCTGTATAACCTGTCACCCAAAGGAAGACTGCATAGCAAGTGGACACAAAGATGGCAAAATTCGTCTTTGGTGAGGCAAGCATTTGTTATTCTTGGGATTGGCAGCTGTTTCTAAGCACATATTTCCTGAAAAACGCAAGGGCAGAGTATTAACCTCTTGCCATCAGCATACCCAAGTGTATGGCAAAACTGTACTGTCTAGATCAAGGGCTTGCCTGGGCTTCATTGGGTGAAGAGGAATTGTCTTGAGCTGCATACAAACCATATAAAGTAAATGTATAACAAACCTCCTTTATGATCTTGTGGGGCTGCATTACTAGTTGTCCAGGGCTGTATGCAGTCTGCGGGTTGGGCATGCCTAGTCTAGAGCTTGATAAAAAGCTGTTTTCCAATGAATTGAAGAATTACAAATGAGAATTTGTTCAACGCAGACCGCAAGATGGCACTGATTTATTGCAAATTAAGAAAAATCTCACTCTAAATAGAGATTGGAGAGGGATTCAATCTATTAGAGAACACAAGATGAAAAATAAAATTAATATGTGATATTTCAATCTGTCATGCCCAGATTGAAATATCACATCACTCACTGAGTTGTACAGAGAAATAAAATCTTTAAACAATGAGCCTTGATAATAACCAGCATAGTGCTCATTATTGGAAGACTTTTGTTGCAGATGTTTCCTCTGCTGGTAGCTTAAATGTATTAAAATTGCAAAATTTTAATCGGAGGTCACGATTATCCTTCATGGGAATATGGATGAATAATATGGCATGCCGGGCTACGTTCAGAACATAAGGAGAAAGATTTTTTTTTTCAATGGTAAAGGCTGTCAAATTAGAGGACAGTCTTCTGGCAAATTATTCAGATTTGCAAAGATTATTATAGCTAAAACTACTTTATCTTAAGTGATGGGATTTGCCTTCAATTATTCTTGGGGCTAATGGCAAAAAAAAATTGTATGCAAAGCTATGTAAACTTGATAAATCAATGACTGACAGTAGGTTTTCGGTTCTTAATCCAGATGTTTTCTGCATGTAAAGGGAAAAAAAATCAAATAGTTATTGACAACATTGAAAAAGAGACACATTTCATTGTACATTGGGCTCCACACTTCATTTGAAACACTAATTGAGAATGAAATAGAAGGCTTGTATGCTTGGTGCAAGGCACCATGTACGAGCATATTTATTTGCAACAGTGCCTTTGAACCCACAACGTTCCTTGGGATGGGATACTAAAAAAACGTATAGATGGAGGCTTGTTGTCTTTGGCAAATGGCTCTTTATAACTGGCCACATTCACTCTTAACGCTTACTTTGTGAATAGGCATGTCTCCCATGACAGCTATTTTGTATGTGACAGGCGTGCTCTCAAAATTCCAAATGTGACCCATCCTGGAGCAACTGACTTCTGTACTCTTCTCTCAGTCAAATGTAAAGGCTTTGGGCTTGAAGAATGATTATTAATTATCCTTTTGCAATAGTTTACAGCCAGGCAAGTGATGCACATGTGAAAGCAGACATGTGTTTTCACCTGTATTTTCTTTGGTAGGGTCTAGGTATAATGTAAAAGAAGTAAATATTCTTATTTTGCAAGCTTAAGAATCAAAAATGTATAGCACTGATGCCTTCAGCTAAAGCGTCTTTGGATGTGCAGACTTCAGTTCTCTGTATTGGCCATACTGGCTAGCTAGGGCAGGAGTCTCCAACCTTGGCAACTTTAAGACTTGTGGACTTCAACTCCCAGAATGCCTCAGCCAGCAAAGCTGGCTGAGGCA